>JASJFT010000085.1:0-181693 GCA_030770425.1 Darksidea phi
GAAACCAACGGTGCGACAAACGTTCTATCGGCCCTAACCCGGATCCCGTATAAAGGTACGTACAACGCATAACATCTACCTAATATCTTAATAATAATTTAGTATTATATAAATAAAGGAAAGAAACCGTATCTAGGAGATAGATAGAAGATTTAAGAGAAGGTCCCGCCTTATAAAACCTCTTCTAGATTACGGCTAGTAAACTATATATAATTTTACCTCCTTATATTTATAAATTATATCCTAATCTAGATCTACTCTTAGAAGTATTTATTATAATACTCTTCGCGGAGGTTATTACTTTATAAACCTCTAAAATTTTATCTTTTTTAAGTACTAGGTATAAGGGGCTTAAAGTAGGGACCGATAGTATAGACGTCGTAGATAGTTATATAGAAGAAGTACTAGACCTATTAGAAGTATATAGAATAAGACTAATATAATATTAGTAACGATTAGGATAGAAGACGGACGTCTTATATTCTCTTAAAGGTCTTACTATATATATAGATTTTAAATTCCTTATATCTTATAGTAATAATTTTCTCTATTCTATTAATAAGTACTATAGAGCCGGATTATATATAACTCGGCGTACGAGTAGATAGTATATAAGGTAGCTTTAATTATATATAGAAGAGGGCTATATATAGTATAGACTCTAGTATACTATTTAACTTAGCTAGTTATTAGAGGTACTTCTAAAGTAGTAGAAGACTTATAATAAAATAAACTCTTATATTCCTAAAGGGGATATAGACTATAACTATAATAATAATTAAAATAAATATTAATACTACCGGTCGATACTACTTCTTATCTTTAGCTTCGACTAGGATACTTAGTCTTCTACTTAGACCTAGGCGCCCTATAAGCTATACGAACTACGTTATAAACGCTATAGTATTTCTATATCCTCCTATACCTAAAAGTATTATTAGAACTTTTACCGGAATATAGACTTAAAGACTCGGTAGCGTATCTAATATACTTAATACTCCGCCGACTATTTAAGTAGTAAAAAAGATAGCTTAGATTATAATTAGAGACTAGGTATAGAAAAAAACGATATATTAGAGAAAGAGATATTAGAGTAAGTAAACCTATAAAATATTAGTAGTTACTACTAATAATAGACTAGTACCTACCTATAGCCCGACTATATATACTAAAACTACTTCGTATAACCTAATTAACTAAGACTAGCTTTTTTTAGTAATACTAATAATACTAAAAATAATAGTAAGGATAAAAAAAGTAATATACTAGGAAAGATACTATATATTCGTATAATATTCTACTCTATAATAATAATAATTTATCTAACGTATTAATAAATTAATATTAATAAGGTAAATACTTATAACTAGTACGGCTCTACTAAAACCTTCGTTATCTATTATAAGGTAACGAGTATACTAGAGGATAATTAGTATAGACTATAGGTAAGACGCGTAGAAAGGTAACTAAAGGATTAATAAAGATAGAAAGATAGTAACCTAAAGGACGACGTAGTCTTATAAGGAGGACGTATATAATATATTATAGTTAACTCGTCTACTTAGAAAGATTATTATAAGTACCTTACTTTTTAAGATAGCTTTATATCCGGTACTATTATAGAGCTAGAGCTAATACTTATAATATAGGGATTAGCTCTACTTCCCTAGGCTAAGTAATAACTAAAAGAATAAGACTTATACTATACCGAATCTAAGTAAATAAACTACGTCTAGTCGGCGAGTCTAGTATTATTAGTACTATTTCTAATTCGCGAAATATCGATATTTCGCGAATTAGAAATAGTACTAATCTATTAATTAGCTTAGTCCTTCGATTCTCTATAATCGTATCGATACAACTACTATAGAGAAGCTAATAATACTAATCCTAAACGATCTCGTAGTTATTAATAAGAAATACCTCGATAATCTCTATCTATACTATTATAGTTACCCTATTATAGATAAGAGCCGGCGAAGGTTAATAAAAGACGCCTATACCCCTATTTCCTATAAGAAAAGAAAGAGAGAAGAGGAGAAGTCGGATAAATTTTAGGGTAGATTTTTAGGTAAGTTACTAAAGACCGTTAACTAGTATAAAAAATAGATTAAACTTATAGAGAAAGAGGAGCGGTACCGATATATTATAAGTTATTTTACGAGTAATATTAGAATTATAAAAGAACTTAACTAAGAATAACTATAATTAAGAAGTAATCTAGTTATTATAGACGTAAGACTTATACGACTTACTAAGTTCTCTCTAAAATTAAAGGTACTTTAAACGGTATTTATCTACTTTTAGTTCCTAGTCCTTCTATTCTATTATTCGTTCCTCGATAAAAATAACGTTTCCTAGGAAAAAATCGATAGAATACTATAAAATACTACTTCTTTAGACGAAAAGTACCGTAAGAGACTACTTATTTATACTACTTAGATTAATACCCTTATCTACTATCTTATCTAGAGTAGTTAGTCTATCTATCGAGTTATAGAGCTATTCTTCTTAGATCTACTATTATTAATATATCTTCTAGGTATCTATAATAATAGTTTTAAGCTTATTCTTAATCGACTTCTATAGAATAAATATATTAAATATTATTTTAAGAATTATCTTAACGTCGAATTTAGTATTCCTATACTCCTAAAGTATCTCCTCGATTAAGTATATCTAGCTAATATATTTTCGTATATAATTATACCCCCTATTAAAAGCTAGACTAATAGCTAATAGCCTTAATAAGATATATACTAATACTAGTTATACTACCTTAAGAAGGCCTGTAGAAATAATTTACTTTAACTCTAGCGCCTAACGGTCGCTCGCTACTAACCTAATATATACTTTACTAGGAGGTCCCTCTATAAGTAAGTTTACTAGCTTAGATCTATATTTTTACTAATTTCTTTCTAGTAGCGATAATATTATATAACTATCCTAAGAGATATAAGAGAAATAACCGGTCGATTATATTTATAACTAAAGCTACCGCTTTAGAGTTAGCTTTTACTATAATATAGGCGTAGTAAGATAAAGACCTTAGCCCTAGAGCTATTAATACTACCGGGTCCGGTCTACTAGAGATAACGGAGGTAATCGGCGTAGATATAGTAGATACTATTTTAAGGATACCTTCGTCTTCTAGGGTATCTATATAGATTCTAAATTACTAATAAGATAGTACTATATAGAGTATATAAGAGGTAGAGGTTATATATAATATATAAGCTACCTTAAAAATATTTACTCTATAATATTAAGATAAGTTCTTACCCTTAGACGGTACTAAGTATATTTACTAATAAGATAGTATAGACGTATTTACTCCGTCTCTTAAGTCTAATAGAGATAATAATATAACTATACCTTCCTAATAATTAGTTAAAGGAAGCGAGTCGCCTATATAGAGATAGATAAGAACGTCTAATATAGAAGCTAGATTAACTTCTACTATAACGAAGAGTACCTTAGAGTTATAATAAGATAATACTTTAACCCTAGTAGTAGATACTTTTTTAGAATTTTCTAAGAAGTCTATATAGAGTCCGAATTACTATATTATATCTAGTTAAGATAATAATCTATCTATATAGTTATTATAGGGGACTATACCGGACGTAGAAGTTATAATTATAGAAGAGTAATTCTTTTTAACCTCTCTATACTCCTAAGAGATAATAAATATATATTCTTAAGGGCCCCTATCCGACTCGACCGAAGGTAACGATACTATAAAATCGGATTACTAAGATAGAAATAGAGGAGAGAGCGTAATAGGGAGAAGTAGAGAGAATTTTAATTATCGGCCCGAGTACGGAGGTAGAGTAGTAGCGATATAATAATTATTATAGAATTCTTCTATTATATATAATTCCTATATATCTTAAAAATATACTAATTTAATACCTTTATAATTAAGTAATCTTATAAGTAATCTTATAGATAAAAAATATTAAGACTATATCTTAGAGTAGGAGGACCTATAGGGATAAGTAGATTACCCCTCTACTTCTTTCTAGCTACTCGGCGTATAGATTATAGAGAAGAGGAATAAAGAGTATATTATCTAGTATTCTAAAGTAGATATTAGGGTAGATTAAAACTAAACCGGGCTTTAACTTTATCTTATATTAACTAGTTCCCTCTCTCTAAGTTTATAATTTTACCTATTCGAGGACCTTATAAGGTTAGAGAGGTATAAGAATACTAAGTTTATTTAATCTAGTATTAAGATCTCTAGATTCTAGACGGACTAGTATTAGCTTTATTTTTAGAGGCTTTACGGTCGTCGAAGGTACTACTACTTTAATTTCGTTAACCTAAAGCTTTAATTAGTAATACTCTTAAAGGTACGCCTCTTATATATACTCTACTAGAAATCTCCTTTATAATCTCTATTTTCTACTCTCTCGGCTATATATATTAATATAATATAGTATCTCCCTTCTTAGGGAGAGAAGACTAGTTACCTAGAACTATAGTAGCGACGAGCTCGTCTAGATATTACGTTATAGATAGAATAGTATATAGAGATATAAAGAAGACGTAGAGTACTTTAGGTACTAAAAACTTAAGAATAGTAAAGGAGAATTAGTAAGTATGGTTCGGCTATATAGATATAAATAGGACGATAGATTATATAACTACGTAGATAGTAAGTTTATCTAAATTAGTATTAAGTCTAAAGGAACCTAGATTACTAATTATATAACTATATTATCTAAGAAAGCCTACTAATATATTTAACTTTAGCTACTATAAGAATTAGAGCTAGTTCTCTACCCTTAGTTATCTCTAGGAGATACGGCGGGTAAAATAAAGCTTAATAGTATTAGACTACTTTGGTTTTCCTAAGTATTATTTAGAGTATTATTTACTACTAGAACGTTAGTATTATAGGAAGTACTACTATTCGTAGCTAGCTAGCCTAAGGGTTAGATACTATATTTATTTATAGTACTATTCTAGGTCTAGTTAGCTCTCTACTAGGCTTAGGATTAGGGAGTATTAAACGGTATAGTATATAAATTATAGAAGTAGTTTTAAAGTATATAGAAGATAGCTTTTATAATAATATAAGTATACCCCTTTACGACGAATACTACTATTCTTACCTTATTAGTATACTAATAAAGACTTTCTATACGGTAAGAAGACTAGGGATATAACTTAGTCTTAACTAATAGTAGATAAAGAGGTAAATAATAATAAGAGTCCCTAAGGAGATAAGAAGAGGGTATACTCTTAGAGATAGATACGAAGGTAGATCTATATAAGTATAAATATACTATCTAAGTATAAGTACTACCTATTCTTACCTTAGTATTATTAGATAAGTAAACTACCTTAGTATAGTAATAGTAAGGGCTTTACTACCGGAGGGAAATAAGAGGACTAGTAATAGATTACTACTAATAAGGTATAAGCTATTAAACCTCGAAGGTAGTAAGCTTTCTTAAATTATTCTTATCTTAGTCGTTTCTATAGTAAGAGAGCCAAAGAGGTACCGATTAATAGGGAAGGTAAAGAGGTAAATAATAGTAAGAGTTATTAAGAAGATAAGAGGGCGTAATTATAAAGAAGTATAATAGGCGGATAATACCTTATAGGATATATAGGTCGAGGAGTAGTTTTAAGAATAGAAGATAAAGAACTAGTATTAATTATAGACTTTATATATTTCTTCTTATACGCCTCGTCTATATACTATACTATCCTACTCCCTCGAATCTACGCTCCTTAGTCTTATCGACTAGGGCTATAGGAGAGATAGTAGTAGTATTCCCTTATTATAGAGATATATAGGGTATAAAGAGACTTATAAGAATTATAACTATACTATAGATATTTATTATAGGTCTAGTATACCTATATAAATTTAATTTAGAAGACGTTAAGCTATATAGTTAGACGTATAGAGAAGCTCGATTAAGTTAAGTTATAGAGTATATACTAGCCGTCCCGGACGTATTTATAGTCTATATCTAACCGTAGATACTACGTATAAGTACTAGTAAAACCTAGAGATATAATCTAGTATTTAATATAATATTTTCTAGGGTATAGGTAGTAGGTCCGAATTATTATAATAACTAAAGTTCGACGTCCTTACTATAGATATCTTTTTACCTTACTATTACTTAGCTAGATAAATATTTAATAGGTAAGCCGGACTACTAGAGCTATAGTCGTACTACGAAGAAATAGCTTTCTATTCTATACTATAATAATTTACGTAGTTATTTATCCTATAATATATACTATAAAGAAATAGCTTTCTATTTTATACTATTCTATAATATATACTACGAAGAAACAGCTTTCTATTCTATACTATAATAATTTATATATTTATTTATTCTAAGATATATACTATAAAAAAAAAATTTTCTATCTTAGCTAGTCTACCTTCTAATTATATTAGCTACTATTACTAAATTATTATATCCTAATATAGTATAGCTAGTAGAACGTCTAAGATCTATTTATAGACGGATTATATTATTATCTTTTAGTCTTAGCTAGGCGAAAAAATTCTATATATACGGATTTTATTCTAGATATTAGATTTAAGCCGTACTACTCTCTAGTCTAGAGTATCTAGCTTTAGATATTATACCTAAATCCTATATAGTATAGCTATAATCCGCTAGTATTACTAACTACTAACTATATATAAGATATAGTTCGACTTCTTTACTTATAGTCCTAGCCGTTATTCGCGTAGTCGATTAAGAACTATTCTAATAATCTCTAAATAAGAGAATAGCTCGAGTAGCTAGGATATATAGTAAGAACGCCGCTTATATCTTACTAGTATATTTTTACTAGGTCTAGAATACTAAGAACCTTAATATCGTCTATATAACTAGTATAAAGGATAAAGATAGTATAGCTACTTTTACTAAATTACTTCTTAGAGTATATTTTTACTATATATTAAAGTCTATTAAAGTTAGCTTATATATATCTCTATATCTAATAACCGAGTGAGAACGTATCTAGATAAATTTCTAGCCTCTTTCGGAAAGTATATTTACTTAATACTTCTACGAAATATAGAATACGTTACTAAGCTATAGTACTAATAAGAAAAATATACTAGAATATCTATAGCTCCTTATATTACTCTCTATCTACGTCTTTAAGCGCGAAATAGTAGATATAGCGATATATAAGGTCTACGTAGATAGAAGAAAGGATATAATAAATATATTCGATTATACTATTATATACGGCTTTATATCTATTAGTCTAGATTATATAGACCTCCTCGAGCTAATAATTAAAGATATTACCTAGTATAAGAGTAGTATTATAAAGCCCGTAGCCCCTATATTCTTAGTAGTCTAAGAGCTAGTCGTAAGGGATATACTTAAGAAAGAGGCCTTATAGCTAGGTTATTCTATTAAGTTTATCGAGATTTACGAAGCTCTACCCGAATATTCTAATCTATAACTTAAGGCCTAGAAGACGAATACCTTACTAGCTATTTGGCTAGTAAAAATATATCTTAGCCGGAGTAAGGATAAGCTAAGTATAAGGGATATCTACGTCGGACTAATATAATATAATTAGCCTAGGCGATTTTATATTATAGAGTAAGATAAAAGCTATTAGTTTTTAGACTATATATATAATTTATTAAGTCTTCCTATTATACTAGAATAGTTTAAGTTTGAAGCTCGCCTATTAATTAAATCTTAGTAAAATTATAAAGACTATTCTTAAATTCTTATATTTAGTTATAAGTCTAAGCGTAATTTACGTAACTTAATTAAGGTTATTATTCGGTACTATAAGGATTATAAGTTTACTTTTAATTATATTATCTTTATACTATATAAGTACTATAGTATATTAATCTCTACTTTTATATATTACTTTCTAATTTTAAATCCTATATAGGGTCGATAGTATACGATATAGCGGCCGAGGAATATATAGCCTTTTAGTAGGAGATTTAAGAGTTAATACCCGTTTCTTTTATCCCCTCTTTAGTAGATACTCTTATAATAGTAAAATAGTAGAGTATATAAGATAGTATACTAATCTTAATAACCGGCTCTATATATCTTATCGGGTAAGTATTAGACTTATTATAAGAGGGTAGGTAAGATAGTAGAGAGATAGATTAAATAAATAGACTTAGGGTCTAGTCTAATACCCGACTCCTATAGCGAATCTTTATTACTTTACCGATATAATCTAGTTAAACTAAGCCTAGACTAGTAAAGTAATATTAGTACCCGGTTATCTAGTATAGCTATAGTACCTTTTATAGTAGATATTCGCTCTTATAGGTATTTCTAAGCCTATATATTAACTCGTACTTCGAATATATAATAATTATATTAATATACCCTTTCGACTATCTATAGTTACGCGAAGCCGTCTATACTTTATTCTAGTAGACGAGGGCGAGAATCGGGAATCCTTATAGATACTCGAGGATAGCGAGTATAGCTAAGATTCTAAAATAGTTAATCTTTTCTACTTTTCTTAGTTTATTAGTATCCTTAAAATTCTTTTTAAGACTCTCTAAGATCTATTAGGCTTATTCTATTAACTCGGTAATTTTCTACGACTCGCTCCCTAACCTATAGATTAAGTTTAACCTAATAGCTTTAAATAGATAAGTATCTACTAGACCTAGCTATAGACGTTTTGTATTCCGACTATTTATTATACTACCTACTATTTCTAACGTATTAAGCTCGTTAGTAAGAGTCTTAATAATAGAATCGAAGCTATCTAGTTCGTAGGATACCGCGCCGAGTTACGTAGTAACCTTTAAGAGTATTAATACTTAGTCTAATAACTACTTAAAATAGTTTTTAGTCTTCTAGAAGTTCCCTCTATATTATAGAATCTTACCCCGGATTAAAGTTAGGTTATTTATTATAATCTACTTAAGTATTAAGACCTCTTTAGAATTCTATAGTATAAATACTTCTAGTATAGAAAATATATTATAGTATCTCTAAAGATTAACTAGGACGCGTATCTAAAGTAGTAGTATCTCTTCTAGAATAGTATTCGATTACTTATTAACTAGTTAAAATTTAGAAGATAGTTCGCCTAGCTAGTTAATATATTATTCCGGGGTTATCTTATAGTATATACGGGATAGTACTACCTTTCTTAGCTTAATCCTTATAAGGCTTTAATCTTAAGGCTTTAAAAGTCTTAAGGCTATATTAAGGACTTTCTTCTTCTAATTAACCTCTAGAAAATATAAGACCGATAAAAGTACGTTAATAATTCGGGCTATATAGAAAGAATTAAGCTTATTATATATAGTTTTCTTATCTAGATATAGTAGTATATATTAAAGTTAAGGAATAATAGCCTTTACGAGTAAGGTATAACTATAAAAGTTAAATTAGTATTACCATCTATAGAGGACTAATTATATTTACTTACTAAATAGAATTAAGCTATTAGTACTTAGAGAAGGTATAGAGAATAATTCTTAAGGTTTTAAATTTCTAGATATTAATATTTTTTATTTAGGACTTTTTAACGACCGAGTATAATAGGCTAGATTTTATAATTATAGAAGCTTACTTAAGACGTAGAAGAGTAGTTTCGATTCTAGACCTATCTAAAAGAACTAGAATAATATTTAATTTCTAGAGCTATATCTCGCTATTACTCCTCTAAATTCGCTTCTTAGTACTTACTCGGTCGAGAAGTATATCGGTAATATTAGCTCTATCTAGAAACGAAATAACTAGTATAAGATATTTTAAGTTATTATTAAGTTTTCTAACTAGATCTTATTTCTTATAAGCTCTTCCGGGATATATATACTTTCTCTTATAGGTAATATTATAATAAGTATACTATCTACTTTAAGCCCGATATAGGCTAAAGACCTATATACCTAGGTAGCTTACGCGAAACGACTAATAGTAAATTATTAGTAATAGTTAGGAACCGAAGAAAAAGAGTCTTATTAAGTTAATAAATTTAAAGTAGCGAGAATTAGATATTTAATAGATTAGTTATAGATTCCGGAAAGTTAGGAGTAGCTAACTTACTTTCTTTCGTAAATTATCTACGAACTACCCTAGATAGAGTAGGTACTAATATAGCCTATCTTTATAGATAGGAAATATTTATCTTTATAATATATAAGACCCTATATTTAGGCTATAAAGCTATATATACGGTAATAAAAAATAATCCTATTTAGACTATATACCCCTAGTTAGTCTTAGATCTAACCGACTAATCTATATATAGTATATATAATCGTAACGATATATCTATAGATAATTCTACTTAGATAAGTTATTTATAGAGGCTAAGGTAAAAAGGGTAGATATAGAAATTCTTAGTAAGGTAGATATAGTAGTAGGTCTAGCTCGTTTTACTAATAGGAATTAGGTTTAATATTCTCGATATAGACTAATATTAGTCTAGTAATATATCGGCCGTCTTAGTCGAGATAGAAAAATACTAATCGGCCTAGAGTCCTATACTAAAAATAAGTATAGAAGGCTCTTATTAGTAGACTTATTATCGGACGTCCTACTTTAAGTAATCTATACCTAGATAGGGGCGTACTAAAACTAGAATTATATAAAAGGTAAATACGAGTCTAGCCTAAGATAGACGTTAAGTACTAATTAGCTACTCCTAAGGCTTTATATTAACCCGCTCTAATATAATATATAAACTTACTAGTAGACTATAAGCCTACCCGACGAAGTTATAATATTATAAATTATTACTAAAAAAGATAACTTAGAACGACCGTACCTTATAAGTTTATTATAGAATATATATATTACTATATATAACTATTTATATTAAGATTATTACTACCTAACTATATACCTATAGATTATATTAGGCTAGAGAGACGCTTATTAGCCTCGAGGGCCCTAACTATATTAATCTTAGTAGTTAATAATACTATAAATTTTCGATATATATACTCTAATAGTATATTCTATATATTCTAATTAATATAAAATAGATTAAGATTACTTTAAAAGATACTAGATACTATAGTTAAGTCGTAAACTTACGTCTTTAGTAAGTAGATTCGTTAATATATTACTAGCTACTAAGACTAATTATAAGAAAACCTAGTACGATATATACGATAAAGATATATTTATAGAGTTAATATAACTATCTAATTACTTAGATTTCTATTAAGTACTAGAATACTATTAGCGACCCGTATAAGTACCTATAGATAGAATAATATCTAGGAATACTACGGTCTAGTTATTATAGTTATCTAGCCGAGACTCCGTCGAGTTTATTAGTAAGTAATAGCTAAATATACTAAGTAAATAGGTTAGTGTTAGAAGGTAGATAAAGGCCGAACGGGTCTCTAAATAGATACGTCCTATAGCTACGAAATATAGCTAGAATAATACTATTTCGCGAGGCTATATATATATCTTAGTTACCTAAGCGTATTAAATATATTAGCTATAAATACTACGTTAAAATAGCCCTAAAGTACTTACTCTAGAACTAGTATCTAGTTAATATCTCCGAATATTAGTTCGGCTTAGAAAAGTAATATAATTTTTAGTATTTATTTCTCTTTACTAGTCTACCGTATTATTTACTCTCGACTTAATCTTAGGATAGATAATTTTAGTAAAAATAAACTCTAAATCTTTAACTTTTAAGTTAAATACTATAACCTTAGACTAATACTCCTCTATAGGTACGCTATAATTAAAGATAATATCTACTTACTCTAACTACTTCTTATCTACTACTCTTATTATAAGATACTATATATTCGTTTTATTATTCTTATTATATAGTTTAGCGTAGTTATAGAGTTTAGTATAGTCGTAAAGTTTAGTATAGTCGTAGAGTTTAGTATAGTTATATAGTTTAGTATAGTTATATAGTTTAGTATAGTCGTATAGTTTAGTATAGAGCCTATTAATTACTACTATATCGGTCTCTTCAATAGAGGGATAGATAGTCTAAAGATAGACCGGATAGGTCCGAACTAAAACCCGTACTAGGTCTCTTAAACTTTTACTAAGAAATAAAGCTATTATCGTAGAGGTCCTAAGTATATAAAGAGTAGTAGGGGGACTAGAGAATAAAAAGTAAGGGTAAAGTAAAGGTAAGAAGTATAGGTAAAGTAGAGGTAAGGGTAAGAGATAAAGTAGACTAGAGAATAGTAATAACGTTAATTAGGAGTAAAGATAGATACCTAGTATTAGTAATAGATTAAGTACTAATATTATAGACCCTTATTACGAAGCTATTAATTATCTTTAAATCTAAGAAGCGAAGATTATATAAGTATTATATAATTATTCCTAAATATAAATAAGCTATTTTATTTAAAGTAGATTTAGGGGGATTTTTATTTACACTCTTTAGAATATTTAAGAAATTAGTTATAAATTATTACTACTTAACTACTTATTCTACGGCTATATTTTATATTATTCTATTTAAGTACGTTACTTTATTATCTATCGTCGTTATAATATATTATATCTTACTTATAATAATTAATATTCTTAAATAATATATAATTAAGTCTTCCGATAACTCTTTACTTACTTTTACTTTATATACCTAGACTACTACCTCGTAGTATCCGTCTTCCTTACTCCTATAGTTAGAGCCGGATAGATAATTCTTACTCTACTTATTCGTATAACTATAACTATATCGTTAGTTATTTTATAGTATATCTACTATATACGGGTAGCGTAGTTCGAGTAGTATACTCCCTTAGCTTGTTTTAGACTACCGTCTATTTGTTAGTACTAAGTCTAGAGTATTAAATCTTACTAACTCTATACTAATACTCTTATATCTATTCTTCGATCTCGTTATTATATATCTAGTACTATACTATATATTATACTTCTCTTTCTATACCTATAGCTTCGTAACCTAATTCTACCCCTACTAAGTTTAATAAGCGCTAACCTATAACTAGATCTTAAAATAAGAGCCCTATTATAAAATCTATATAGTATTCTAGTACTTAAAGTAATATATAACTATAATATATCTAATCCTCTTTTACCCCTTCTATACCTACTTCCCGACTAGTTTATACTAAATAGAAGCGTATATAATAAGACTCTAAAGCTAAAACTAATAAGCTATAAGATATATACCTTGTAAAATAGTCTTAAAGATTTTC
This sequence comes from Darksidea phi, assembly GCA_030770425.1. Lineage (NCBI taxonomy): Eukaryota > Fungi > Ascomycota > Dothideomycetes > Pleosporales > Lentitheciaceae > Darksidea > Darksidea phi. Next base: position 13,172 of record JASJFT010000085.1, read on the forward strand.
TCCCCCCTAATATAAGCTTTCTAAGAACTTATAAGAAGACTCTAAAGCTAAAAGTAACGAGCTAGAACTTTCTCTCTCTAAGGACTAGCTCTCTAAGAAGAACTTAAAAATATTAAATAGAGAAGATATAGATCCTATAGCTAATAATACTTTAGCTCTTAAATAGACCTCGTTACGACGTTCTATAGCCCTATCGAAAGTAGGGATAGAACGAACCTAGTACTCTTCTAATACTACTACTATCTACTACTATAAGAATCTTATAGCCGTCGAGATCTATATATATACTAAGCCGTCTAATTATATCTAAGCTACTATCGATCGCGTTATAAACGCCGAAGTCTCTAAGAAGTACTAATCTAAACTTCGTATTATAGCCTAAGAACTCTATAACGGCTATCTTAAAAATATTAGAATTTAGACTAGTAAGGATAACTTTATTAATCTACTCTATACCGCCCTTAAGGCTCTAGGCCTTAAGAACCTCTATACCTATAAAAAAGCTAACTAGTAAGGGGAGCTTAAGCTAGTAGTCCTCTAATAGTTATATTTTAGTTCGAGCTTTATATCTAGTATCTAGTAACTAGAGGTTAACGACGTCTCGACTTCGTTATAGAAGTACTAATAGTAGTCTACCGGCGAGTCTTATATATCTCCTAAGTTCTTAATAAATAATATACCTATTTATATACTAGCTAATAATTTCTAGAACTCGAGTATAATACTTACTCTAGCCCTCTCGGGTTTCTTAATTAAAATCCTCTATCTTAATATCTTAATAGGTATATAACTCGTAGCTCTTATCTCTAATCTCTCGTCGTAAAATCTTAATAAGGTTAAGACTAAGAAATTCCTTATATAGCTCTAGAATAAGATAGTATAGTACGAGCTAGACGGGCTACTTAAACTAATATTAATTCTAGTACCCGCCCTACGTATCTTAGATCTCGTCTTCCCGTTTACTATTATTAAGGGTAAGACCTACTCGACTAGTAAATAAATCTTTAAGGTAGAGAACTAAACTTTAGTTTCTAGGGCTTATAGATTTAAAATATAGCTTAATCTTAATAATCTAGTAGATTACGGCGTAATAAGTTCCGATACTCTATCTATAACCTCGAATACTAAATCTCTACTCTTCTTTACTATTTATACCTAAGGCCCTATCTATAAGCTCTAGACCTACTAGACTATTATTAAAGATAGTATACGTATATTTAGATTAAAGCTTTTTAATAGTTATAATATACTATTACTAGAGTAGAGGAAGGGCTTTATAGTTATACTTAATAATATCGGTATTTAAAATTTAGAACCGTTTATAAAATTAGTAGTAGAGTATCTAAGAATAGTAGTATAGAAAGTAAAGGTCGAGTAATTTAGCGTCTAGTATTAGACGGATTTTTAGTATTTTCTATTAACTTAGTTATATCTTAAAGTATAGACCTTACTAAAAATAAAGGTTCGTTATTAAACTACTTACGTTAATACGGGCCTATATTATTATTAGTACTATTTAGCTACTAGTTCTTATCTTCCTTAAAGTCGTTATCTACCTTATTACTAGTCTTATTACTCTAACCTAGCTCTATAGCGATAATAACGCTATTATCCTCTTCGAGTATAGAAAGTAACTTATTAGCGGCGCGCGGCTATAGCGAATTATAATAGCTAATAAAGTAAAAGCTATTATTATTAGTAGTAACTAACGGCGTACCTTACTCGTATACGTTACTACTATCGGCTAAGCGAGTAAGCGAACTAGCTAATACTTTAGTTATTATTAAAAATAATACTATAAATAGTAAGGACTATATCGTAGTCGACTATATTTCTATTATCTAGGGTAGGTAGCTTAACGAGCGTATTATAGTCTAGGTAGTAGGGATAGCGTACTACGAGTATAGAAACGCGGCCTCGGTAGTAAAGTAGCGGGAGTATATTCTTAATTTTAGACTAATCTAATCTAGTCTTATTATACGTAGACCTAGGTAAAACTAATAGATTCGGTAGTAAGAGTACGGAAATTATACTCTCTACTAAGACTATTACTTAGCTTATTACTAGGAACTATAGACTACTATCTAGATATAGCTTAAGTACTACCCGGCGTATTACTTATTATAATTATTACTATACTATCGAACGTAGAGGGAATAACTAGGATCTAGTTATATTTATTAATAATCTACGTAGATAGTAGTTAGAGTAGGTAAAGTTTAGACGATAAGAGACGGATTATTAAAGAAGGTAGCTAAGTAGAATATAGTAGTCTTAGCTAAAATAAAGTTATATATAACTAGAAAAGTATAACTAAATATTAAGTTCTCTAAATAGGCCTCTTTATTTATACTCGAGGGCTATATAGGTTTAATTTTAGACCTTCTAATATATACTTAGGCTTAAATTAGGGGTCTCTTAGAGTAACTTACCCTTAGCTTAGATTAAAGTAGCGACTACTTAGACGAGCGACTATAATCGGAACTAGTTATACGAGAGAAGTTTATCTATCTCTAGAGGTAAATAATCTAGTTCTAATAAAGTAATAAGGTTCGTTTATACTAGTTAGAGTCTTAGTACTTATAAAGGTAATAGATAATATTCTAGTCTTCTACCTTAGTAGACTACGAGTAAGGTATTAGTCTTAGTATTAGTTCTTTACTAACTTTAGTAAGGAACGGTACTTATTCTAATAATAGTAGATAATTATCTACCGCCGAACCTTTAATAACTATTAAGTAGACTTTAAGTAAGATATTAGTCTTAGTATTAATCCTTTACTAACTTTAGTAGGGAGGATTAATAACTAAGAAGAAAATAGTATAGCTCCTTTAATTTAGGTATTTATAGGGTATTTTAATCTAAATAACTAATAATCTACTTCTACTATAACCTCTATAAAAGCTACGCGTACTTCGAGTAAGATATTAATCTTAGTATTAATCCTTTACTAACTTTAATAGGGAACGCTACTTATTCTAATAATAGTAGATAATTATCTACTACTCGACCTTTTATAATAGCTATATAGATTATAAGTAAGGTATTAGTCTTAGTATTAATCCTTTACTAACTTTAGTAGGGGACGCTACTTATTCTAATAATAGTAGATAATTATCTTATACGGGGTCTTTAATAATAGTTAGATATACTTTAGATAAGATATTAGTCTTAGTATTAGTTCTTTACTAACTTTAATAGAATAGATCAAAGGCGAAGAATAGGATAGTACCTCTTTAGATTTTATTTTAGAGTCTAATCTTCTCGATATATCTAAGAGTAATTATATATTTAATAATACCTTCGAGATTATTAGGGCGAATATAATATAATAACCTACTATCTCTATAAGTAAGATATTAGCCTTAGTATTAGTTCTTTATTAACTTTAATAAGGGTAAGTAGTAAGTAGCTATATAAAATACTAGCTATCTTTATAAGTAAGGTATTAGTCTTAGTATTAGTCCTTTATTAACTTTAATAGAGGTAAGTAGTAAGTAGCCGTATAAAAGGTTTACTACTACTAATAAGTCTACTACTATAAAGTAGCTATATAATAAACTACTTAAGAAGCCGTATAAGGGTATTAAGAAAGCTAATAAAGTCCCTACTAGTAATAAGTAGTCTAACGAAGATACTTAGCTTAAGTATAAAAAGTATAACTATACTTTTAATCGTATTAGAGCTCCTATTTTTCGTAATATTAGTAATAAGTCCTATTAGGGTCGACCGCGTAGTAGTAAGTATTAGTTACTTTTACTTCTTATCTATTAATACTAATTAAATATATAGCGAGGGCTCTTTAAGAGATTTAGTACTTTTAAAAGACTACTAGATTTATTATTCTTTATATAGTACTTAGTTACCTTATATACGAGATTACTAGAAATATAAAAGGTAGTAATAACCTATAGTTTTAGACTAGGGCTTTCGACGTTCTTTATACTACTACTAAAGCCTATCTTATTATTATTTTAGAAGGTATAGTTATAATATAATATTAGTCTTAGTATTAGACTAACTTTTCTATAATTATAAATCTTATAGCTATTTATACTAAGTATATAACTATTATATAGAAGGATATTTATTCTACTTTTTAAGTCGTATCTACTCTTAAATAGTAGTTTAAGCTAGTTAATATATACTAGAAGGAAGTAATAAATAAGTAGGTTTAGGTATTTAAGACTATAAGATACGGACTAGTTTAGCTATTAGTCTATATAGGTTATATTTTATTCCTTAGGTATTAGTCTAGGTATTAGCTAACTAGGGCTATAGACTATAGAATAAGTCTATATAGGTTATATTTAGTTCCTTAGATATTAGTCTAGGTATTAGCTAACTAGAGCTATAGACTATAGAATAGACGTTTAGCGCTATATAATAGACGATAGCTAGTAATCTAAAGCTTTTATTATAAAATACTTACCTTATAGCTTATATATTTATTATTAAACTTTAAATATTAGACTTATATCTAAATTAATTTCCTTTAATTTATAATTAACTTACTCTATATTCTAATTCTCGTTTACGAAAGATTAGGTAATTTTATAATACTAGTACTTATTAACTACTTTTTAAAGCTAGTTTAGTATCTATTTATAATAAAGAATATTACTATAAGTATATTAGTCGACCTATTATTTATAAAAGTATTTATAAAGATTAGATTTCTATTATTACTAATCTTAAATTAGAACTTTATCTTTACTAGTAAATTCTAGTTAGACGTATACTTTTATTTTAATATTAAATAATAAATAAGTATAGTCTTTTATCTATAAATAGATAGCTAAACTAAATACTAGAATTAAAAGTTTAAAGTATATTTATAAATATACCTAAACTATTAATAAAATAATTAGTATTAGCTACTTCTAATAGTAAAATATACGTATAATTCTAAGATTTATTTAAGTTATAGTATATATTCTATTAAGATTATAATAGATATTAAACCTAAGAATTTTAATAATATAAAAGATAAGTATTAGCTCTATTAACTATCTAGTAACTAGAGTATAGACGAAAAGACTCTAAGTATATATTAAAGAGTTATTAACTTTCTAACTAACTAGATATAATAATTTTTTAATACTTAAGAAGTATTAATCTATACTTAAGAAAGCTAGTAATACTAGTATAACTTAAAGAGAATAAGTAAGTATTTTACTATTAGTAAAAAGATAATTCTAAAGGCTATTAATATTAAGACTAAGTATTTTTTAAAGAAGTTAGATATAAAGTACTTAGAATCTTTTACTATTTAAACTAAGTATAAGAAGCTAAACTATTAGCTTAAGCTACTTTTATTAATATTCTAGTTATATCTTATCTTTTATATATCTTTCTTAAAGAAATAGATAAAGTTAAGAAAAAATCTAAACTTTAGATCTAGGTTTATATAATATCTAGAACTTAATAATAATAATTAATATAAAGTTAAAACTATCCTTATATATAAGATAGTATATAATAAAAAACTCTTTTTTATAAAGTAGCTAGATTAGTTATATAAAAATAATATATAGAAGTCTAAAATCTCTCTTAATAATTATAATAAGGTTCTTATAGAATATTAAATAAATCTAAATAATTAAATATTAAATTATTTAAAGTAAAAAGTTATTAGAGAAGTATTATAAACTTTATAAGGGGATAATAATATATATAAGAAGTTCTAAAGAAGTAAATTATATAAGTAATATTAATATAAAAAAAGAACTAAAAGATCTAGTTAAAAGATATTCTTAAGACCTCGCTTAAGGAATACTATATAAGTAGAGTAATTAGTTAAAGAAAAAATACTATTTACTTTAATAATAAGTTATAGCTTAAAGAATTTAGTAAGATTAATCTTTATATATTATAATAATAGATAAATTATAAATTTAAAAGAATACGTACTTAAAAAGTAATTAATAAGATTAAACTTTTAATTTAAGTATTTATTCTATTTATATACCCTAAATTAAAAATCTTAGTTAAGTATTATATAATTTATAAATAACCTAAGTAAGCTATATATATTAAACGAAAAGTTCTTAAAGAAGTATTATAACTCTAGGATTAGAAGGATACGAGGTAAGCTCTAACGTAGCTAGGATAGCCGAGCTATACTTAGTTAGTAATCCGATATTATATAACTTAGAAGTTATAGAAGTTACTAAGATAATTACTTCTATAATTACTATAGAAGTTATAGAAGTTGTAGAAGTTACTACTTCTACTACTACTACTACTACCTTAAGAAATAAGAACGGGTATAAGAGAGCGGAGGATCTCTTAGACTTTCTATTTTAATTCCTTATAGTTAATTCTCTTTAGTTTATCTAACGCTTATAGATAAGATTAGATCTTTCCTTAAGTAGTTATTCTAATAATAGAATTCGTTAACTTAACCTTAACCTATTAAAACCTAACGGTATAATAAACGTACTATTAGTCCTAATCTAGATCCTATATTAAAGTACGTATAATATATAATATATTAACTACCTTAAACTTAGGTTACGTCGAATATAGTAACTTTATCTAGCTTATATAATACTTCTAGAGAAAGTATAATAAGAGCTCTAATAGTAGATTTAGCTACTCTTATTTAATAATAGGTAGCTTAGATAGTAGAGATATAATAAGCTATAGTATCGCTATAAGGAGCGCTATAATAGGTAAGAGTAGGACTTAGTAATAAGGCGAAAGTTAAGATATCTAAAAGATATAATAGTAATAAGAAAGGTCTAAAGCCGTTTCTTATATAGATAGACCTATACTATTAGTTTAACTCTACTATATTTACTAGCGATTAAAATAGAATCCTTATAGTAGGTATATATATAATAGAGAAGGTAGTAGTATAAATATAACTCCTAGTCGACGATTATATAGCTAATAAAGAAACTCTAAGTAAATAACGTAATAAAATAAAAGTAGTATTTATAGATTAGAACTCCTTTAAGGAATAAATACGTATAATCTTTAAGAATATTAATAAAGTTTAATAAGTAGAGCGTAAGATCTAGAGACTAAAATAGATAAAATTAGTAGAAGTCTATACTATTAAATTTAAATAACTATAGTATAAGATTAATTAGGACGATACTTCTCTTATAATTACGTACTATAACGGACTTAAGAAAGTAATTAAAGACGAGCTATTTAGACTTAAAAAACTAGACGACCTAGTAGAATTAATTAAGATAATAATCTATATTAATAATTAATTATATAAACGAGCGCTTAAGAAGTAAAATACTATAGGACTAGTTAAAGTTTATAAAAAGGAGTAGTTAGCTCCTAAGCGTAGTTTTTATAGGGGTTATAATAAAATAGACGTCGATATAGTCTAAGAAAAAAAGTATCTAAAGAATAAGAAATATAAGTAAGATAAGAAGCTATAAAAAGTTCTAATAGATAAGATAAAATAATAACGAGATAAAAAAGTATATCTACGCTATAGTATATAGGGATACTTCGCTAAAGAATATAATAATAAGAAAAAGAATATAAGTAGCTAGGAGGGCGCTAAGTATATTAATATAATTAAGGGTATCTACTAGAAGACGGACGACTAAGGATTATTTCTAAAAGAATAGTTTAATATAATAGAAAGTATAGACGAGGAAATTCCTTACTAATAAGAAGACCTAGAGCTTAAGATTAGAGTATTAAAACTTAACGAGCTAGAGGAGGTTAATATAGAAATAATTTTCTAATAATTAGTATATAATAAATACTAGAAGTATAGTAATAGTTAATATATTACTAAGTATTATACTAAGGCGAAAGAGCTAATTTACGTTACTAGTAACTAAGAATAAATAATAATAGAATAAGTTCTAAAGCTCTAAGGACCGGAGGGCTATAAGACGATATAGAATTATAAGAATTAAGATTATAATACCTTACTATAGACTTATTATATAGGATAGTACGGGTACTATATATAATAAAAGAAGAATACTATAATTTTTCTAGGGGATTATCTATATATATATCTTCTCGATAAAGAATACCTAATAACTAAGTACTATATATACGACTATAAGAATTAGGTTATAGTATATAAAGAGTAAGAATAGTTAAAATAGAATAATTACTATAATAATAAATATAAGAAATATTTCCCGATAAAATATACTATAGGATAATAGCTATAAGGACTAACTAAAGTAGATACTAAGAGATATAAATAGAATAGTAACTATAAGACTATATATTAGAAACCTAACTATAAAGTAATATATTAGATATACTATAATAGGTTATATATCCTATACCTAGTATAAAGAGAACTTACGACTAAAAGGGAAGAAAATATCTTCTACCTAAATCTCTAAAGACGAGAGTACCTCGTTAAATAATATAATAGGTATAGCTATTAGCTATAGAACTAGAATAATCTAAATAATCTAGAAGTTAGAAGGCGGCTACGAGCCCTAGGTATATAATAAGGGTATTACAACGCCTAGAATAATAGAGAAAAGGTAAAAATTAGTTATAAGGACGTACTATTATTAAGAAGAAGTTAGGAAGAAGGGCTATAAGAGGTACTAAACTAGAAACTACCTATTAAAGCTAGAAAGACGATAGATCTAGATTAGGAACGAGCGAACGGCTTATTCTCCTAGTAGGAGGAAGAATCTAAACCTAATAAATATTATCCCGCGTTTCGATATAGGTCTAGAAAATACTAGGATAAGATTTAAGAACTAGATAATAATCTTAAAGATTAAATTATCTATAATAATAAGCTAAAAAACTAGATTATTATTAACTACGTAAGAGTCGCGCTAATAAAAGTATCTAAAAGATAACTTTATAAATTATATAAGAAAGTATCTAATAACTAGCTAGATTAGAAGTAGACGTACGGATTTATAAATAGAAAGTCTAAGCTATTATAAATAGTAGAGTAGAATTTATACTTCTATTATTACGAATAGTAGAGGAATATAAAATTCCCTACTAAACTAAGACGAAATCTATATAAGTAGAACTTAGAGATAGATTACCTATAGAATATAAAGGAGGTATAATTTATCTTAAAATATAAGAAGTAACCCTAGAGATAAAGAATATTAGAGACTATTATAGGTTTAATATTATAGAAATTAGAGATATTAATATAATTATCGATTATAATTAGTTAGTAAAATATAATCTATAGATAGATTAGAAGCTATATAAAGTACTAGACTATAAGTAGATAGCTCGAGTTATAAAAATTAGGAAACTAGGTAGATCTAACTACGAGATCTAGTATATACCCTAGAAAGGAAGGATAGACTTAATCTTACCTTATAAGATCGCGAGAATCTATAAGAAGAACTTATAAAGAATTAGTATTATTATAGTATAAAGAGTCGCGACTACGTAGGAAGAACTACGACTAATAATACCTTAAAACTATAAGGAGTTCTAAGAGTTATTTAAAGAATATCTAGATATAGATTTACTAAAGTACTAGAAATAGAATTATAAGATATATCTAGAGGAGGGTATAAAGCTTAAGCCTAGACCTATATACTTATTAATAATAGATTAATAAGAAAAATTAAAAGAGTACCTTATAAAGAACTTAGAGAGAGAATATATTAAAGAAAGTTAGAGCTCTATAGTATTACTAATTCTATTTATTCTAAAGAAGAACGAAAAATTATAACTTTATATAGACTATAGACGTTTAAATAATATTATAAAGAAAAATAAATACCTATTACTACTAATTAAAGAACTTATAAACCGGCTCTAAGAAGTTAAGTAAATTATAAAATTCGATATCTAAGAAGAATTTTACTAAATTTAAATAGTAAAAGGGTATAAAAAGTATATAACGTTTAAGACCTAATATAAACTCTATAAGTATAGAGTTATACTATTTAGACTAATAAATATACTAGTAATATTTTAGTTAGTTATTAATAGAACGTTAAACGAATACTTAAATATATTCTATATAGTATATCTAGACGATGTCCTTATATATAGTAAAGGAATACTAGAGAAATATAAAGAATATATAAAGAAAGTACTATAAAAGCTATAGTAAAATAAGTTACTACTTTATCTAGATAAATATAAATTCTATAGGACGGAAACTAAATATCTAGATTTTATTATTTTATAAGAAGGAGTATCTATAAACCCTAAAAAAGTATAGACTATAAGAAAATAGTTAATCTTAATATTAGTTAAGAACGTATAATCCTTTCTAAGATTCGCTAACTTCTATTAAAAGTTTATTAGAAACTATTTAAAGACTATAGCTCTACTTACGGAGGTAATTAAGAAAGAAAAAGGATTTTAATAAAACTAGAAATAATAGGAAGTTTTTAATAAGCTTAAGAATCTATTTATATTAATATTTATATTATAAATATATAACCTAATAAGACCTCTTAAAGTAGAAACGGATATATTAGATTACGTACTAGAAGCGATACTTACTTAGTAAGGAGAGAATAAAAAATAGAGACTAGTATTCTACTACTTATATAAGTTTAGTAAAGAGGAAGTAAACTATAATATTTATAATAAGGAACTTAGCGCTATTATATTAATATTTAAATAATAGAGACTATAGCTTATAGAAGCTAAGTATAAGATCGAGGTTATTATAAACTACTAGAACCTTATAAGTTTTATAACTATAAAAAAACTTAATTAATAATAATTCTAATAGTTAAAATTACTAGTAGATTACGACTTTAAGATAAATTACTAGTTAGAAATATTAAATAGAGCGGTAGATACTTTTAGTAGAAGATTAGACCTTTAAGGTACTAACGAACCTATTATATATAAACTAGTTCTACGAAAGGAACCTAATAGAACTCTTATATATAACTATATAAGACTAGTTAAAATTATAGTAGTAGTAGATATTAAGAAAAAATAGAGAAATAAGGCCTAAGAAACTATTAAAGATACTAACGAGATACTAGAGGGAGATAATATATACTTTAATAAGAAAGAATACTCTATTTTAATAAATAATTTAAAGATAAGATCTTATATATTACTAAGTCTTAAAAGAGACCTTATATAGGAAATCTATAAGAGTAAAATACTAGAATACCTAGGAATCGACGAAACGATTAGATATATAGATAGAGAATACCTACTTACTAATATAAGAGAGAAAGTTTAGAAAGTAATAGGCGACTATTTAGAATATTCTAAAAATAAATCTAAGAGATATAAGTCCTATAGATTACTTTAACTATTAGTACTACCTATACGACTATAGACTTATATTATAATAGACTTTATAGTAAAGTTACTACTATTATTAGAACTAAAATTAGAGAAATTATATAATATAATTATAGTAATTATAAATTAATTAACTAAGGTAGTATACTTTATCCCGATAAACGAAGTAATTATAGTAGAAAATATAGCTTATAAGGTTAAAAGGATACTTATTACTAATTACGAATTACTAGAATAGATTCTTATAAATAGAGATAAACTATTTACTTCGAAGTTTTAAAGTATACTACTCGTAAAATTAGAAATTAAAAGAAAGCTATCGACTAGCTTTTATTTATAAATAGATAGTTAGACGGAACGTATAAACTAGACTCTAGAGGAGTACCTAAGATTCTATATTAATAAGTTATAGGATAACTAGATTAAGTTACTTCTAATAGTATAATTAGTATATAATAGTAAGAAGTCTATAATAACTAAATACTTATTATACTATATAAACTATAGATATAAGCTAATAACTTATAAAGATCTAAAGAATATCGAGAGTATATCTACTAGAATAGGAGAAAAGATCTATTTAATATAAGAATTATATAAAGAACTTAACGTATAGATAATATATAGGAACCTTATAATAGCTAAAATAATAAATAAAAGAAGGCTTAAGGGACCGACCCTTAAGAGGGAGGATAAAGTTTTCCTTTTATAACGAAATTTAAAAACTAAATAACTATACGATAAATTAGATAATTTATAAATTAAACTATTTAAAATTAAAAAAAAGATAGGACTAGTTAACTATAGACTAAGACTAGCTAAAGGTATAAGAATATACCTAGTATTCTACGTATTATTACTAAAACTAGTACTAGAAGACGCCGAAGTAGCTACTAATATTAAACTCGAAGATAAGAAGTACGAGATTAAGAAAATCTAGGAACTATAGAAGTTTAGTTATTAGTAAAAATATTTAGTTAAGTAGGTAGAATAATCTACTAGCTAGAATATATAGGAACTAATTAAGAACCTATAGGGCTACTAAAAGTTAGTTAAACGGTATTACTAGAAGTACCTAGAGATAGAGGCTTTTAACTATTTAGAAAGAAGAAGTTAGTAGACTTATATAGTAAGGGTTACTATAGTAACTCGAGTAAGTTAGAAAAAGTAGAATATTTAGCTTCCTCTAACTAGTCTAGCTCTTCGAGGAACGTAAGCTTACGATAATATATTTTAGTATTATAACGATCTAGGTCTTAAAACTACTTTAAGAGACGAGCCTTATAAGTATAAAGCTTAGCTATTTAAATAAAGGTCTTATTATAAGTAGTATACGTAGCGTTTAGCTTAGTTTAAAGGTTAAATTTCTATTTATCTACCTTTACCTAATCTCTCTTAATTACTACTAAGTTATACTTTAACCCGCGATAGATATACTTTATATAAAAACTAGACTAAAGGTTAATATAATAAGTTCGAGAAGGCCGTATAGTATAATAATAGGAATAGAGTATTAGTATAGAACGAGAATAAGTAAATAGACGATTTATAAGACGACGATAACGTTTAGAATAAGTTATCGTAGAAGCCTTAAGTATTATTAGGACTTAGAAAGTTAATTAAAGATAGAGAGTAGTTAATCCTATATAGACGGTAGATCGATTACTCTTATATATTACTAAAAAGACGGAATAATTATAGCCCTAGATAGGTCGTATAGTATATATACGTAGGGTATAGTATAGTTTAAAAAAAAGAACCTACTAAGCGAGGGTACTACTAGCTAGGGTATAGCGGGTATAATAAAATCTTTAAGAATAAAGCTTAGGAGAAGGGAGTAAATATTATAACCTTAAGATTAGAAGAATATAGGGTAAGCTCTAACGTAGCTAGAATAGTCGAGTTATACTTAGTTAGTAATCTAATATTACGTAACTTAGAAGTTATAGAAGTTATTAAGATAACTACTTCTATAACTACTATAGAAGTTATAGAAGCTATAGAAGTTACTACTTCTACTACTACTACTATTACCTTAAGAAATAAGAACGGGTATAAGAGGGCGGAGGATCTCTTAAACTTTCTATTTTAATTCCTTATAGTTAATTCTCTTTAGTTTATCTAATACTTACGGATAAGATTAGATCTTTCCTTAAGTAGTTATTTTAATAATAGAATTTATTAACTTAACCTTAATCTATTAAAACCTAATAGTACGATAAACGTACTATTAGCCCTAACCTAGATCCTATATTAAAGTACGTATAACGTATAATAAGAAGCTTTATAGTACCCTCTTTTAAGAGGTAATAGATATTATATCTTTACTAATAATATTTCTATTAGAAATATTAGAGCTATAATAGTATTAATAATACTTATAATTAGTAGTCTTAAGAGACGTACTAATTAAGAAGTTATACTTAATAAAGTAAGTTTTATAGATAGTAGAGACTATAAAGTTAATAGGTACTAAATAGCTAATATTACCTAGTCTATATTAGAGGAATTAGTATAAAAAGCTATTAGAAAAATAGTAGAATATATCTAATAATACTAGAAGTTAAGTTTATATATTATAACTATAGCCTAGTATAATTCTATCTTATTATTAGTATTCTTAATTAGATATTTCTACTTAGTCTTATACTAGTTCTAACTAGTATTAATATTAAAAGTATAGAATTATATATCCTATTAAATCTTCTTAAGTATATTAAAATTTATATCCTTATTATTATAAGTAGCTTAGACGTTATAATACTAGATACGTTTAATAATAAAGATAAAAAGATTAAAGTAGTAGTAGAAAGTAGACTTAATCTATATAAATTATTAGTAAAACTATATTAGTAGGAAGAAGAAAAGACTAATATATACTACTAAGTAGATCTAATAGTAAGCTTTATACCTACTATAGATAGTATAGATATTAATCTTCTAGTACTAATTACTTAAAATAATCTAATAGAGCTTAGCTATATTAAACTCCTATATAAATTAGAAAAGGTAGTTTATATACTAATAATATATAAGAGAGGGCTAAGGTTCTAAATAAATAGAAAAAGTATAGATATACTTAAAAAGGGTAGTATTACTATACTAGCTAATAAAGGTAATTATAATAAGGGGTAGAATCTTAAGAGTATTAAGAAATAAAATAAAGAAATTTAGAAGTAGATATACTTTCTTATACTTATACTAAAAAAGACTATTTTATATTTAAGCTAATAATATTCTAAATACTTACTAATAAAAGTCTAAAATATAAAAATAAAGATATTTAAAGAGATATAATATATAATAATTTATTACCTTTTAGATAAATATTTATAAAGATATAAATAGAATTTCTCTTACTAAAAAAGTTATAAATAAATAAGTAATTTAATATAATTATAAGTTATAATAGGTAATAACTAGTAATTACTAAGTATTATTAGGTTATACTATTATAATAGATATTAAAACTAAATTAAATAGAATCTAGACTAGTTCTAAAGTCTTTATAAAGATATTATAAGTAAATAAAATAACTATAAAGATTATATTTAGTAAATAGCTCTTATATAAAGATAGTAAGTATTTACTAAATAGAAGTTACTAAAAATTATCTATAAGAGAAGTAATAATACTATTACTACTAGTATAAGAATTTATAAGAATATATATAAACTATAAACTATAATAGTAATAGATAAAAGTTATAAATATATACTAATAAGAGACTAATACTTAAGTTATATATACTTTCTAATTAAATTAACTATATATTATAAAGTTAAGGTTAAAGGCTATAAGGCTAGAAAGACTACGGAAACCTTCTATTAAGATAGTAGGGTATAATATAGATATTAAATATCTAAAAGATCTTCTCTATAAAATTTTTTTTTTTTTTTAGAAATAGGATTTTTTAGGAGTATAGATACTTAGGTAAACTTTTCTAAAGGAAGTAAGGGGACCGATAGAATATATCGTAGTAAACAACTCTCTATAAGGGCCGGGACGGCCCTTAGGAAAGGGGGAGGCTATGTTACGCCTACTTCTGCCGGAGGACTCCCGGATCATTATCGGCCCGGCCACGGTCACGTGCCGGACCCTATATAGTCCTACGTCCTACCATCACGTCTCCCTAAGGATTCGTCTCATCTCCATCCGAATACAACCCTTTTGCTGCCTCAGCGTTTCTGTGCCTGCCTGCCTACACGTGCCTCACAGTTATGCCCTCCGCTTACATAAGCACCCGGCCTTGATATTCGATCGGGCCTATCCCTTGCACCACAATGGGTAGATCTAGAGACAGGAGCTGCTTTTGCGCACGCCTTTACTGTGTAGTTGCAGGGGTAAATAATGTCGCATCGCTCGCTCCCTGAGCAGCGGCCCCGCAAGATTGAAAGAGCCAATTATACTTATCCTCTAACTATTAGACCTAAGTAGACTAAAGCAAACTGTATGCAACTACAGTAATGGCTTTTCATCCACAATTGCATGACGTCAACAGATCCGAGGTTTGTCCTCAACGTCATCACGTGCGACAGCGTAAACGAGCACTGCACTAAACCTATTTCGCACGCGCTAGTGCTCAAGCGGGGAGACGCCAAGTCGCTTTCCCGACGCCGCTGGGGTAATTTCATTCTCTCTGTTCTCCGCTCGGACGGTGAGCTCGCCGTCGCTGTCTACTACGCACGCTCGCGCGATATTATTGTTATCTGTATGAGGCGGGACCGTTTGTACCCAACACAGTTCTACCCTGCTCTTCGCTCCCGCACGTTCTCCTACTTCTACAAAACAGGTCCTCACGATATCTTCAGCTAATCTTCTCAGCGACGCCTTCATCGAATCGTCGTCTAGCCAGCGACCGATCTGTACAGAGTCTTGTTGAACGAGGGGGAACGTGTGAGGGCGTGGTTAATTAGGGTGACGGCCCACTCGTGGTACGCGAAGAACAGCAATTGTTTTATGTAGCCCTCGTTCAAAAGCTTTGTAACGAACGTTCGCCTGTCTCACTTACCTGCATCGATCTCATGCCGATGAGACCATCGCGCACATCATGGCAGACCCAATACTAAAATGGCATCAGTTTCTCCTCAACGAGAAAGAGGTTGAGCTCTACCACGAATTGAGGAGGATCCAAGAGGACGGCAATCCAACATCGAACGAAGATGCCGACAAGCTGTACGCCATTCTCCAGGTTGCTTGATTTGGCATCTGACGCTGATCACGCCACAGGAGACAGATGTTATATCTCTCCAGCTATGCTAGCGATGATCGATGTCTTGGTCGATATCCTGTGGACGCTCGTAATATCATCATGGAATGCGCCCAGATCGGCGCCGAGATACGACGCAAGATTCTTAGCGCCCCCAAAATTGGCGCGGAAGTCGAGGAGGATCCTACGACCGAGCAGGATAACTTAGACGACACCCAGCTCGTATATACCGACCAGGAAGATGTCGAGATGGATAATGAGACCATCTCCTGGGACGATGTGCGGGAAGACGTGATTCCTCCGTACGTAACAGAAGTCACTTTCACTATCCCAGAAGAGGACTTAACGGCAGGCCGCCGGAAGGCATTGGAAGAACATTTTCCTGGTGTTGTTATTAAAGCTGCCCTACTAGAACCGACGTGCGTCGCCATCGGCGTCGAAAAGCCAAAGGGTGTTAAGAGAGCCATGTTGGAGCTTGACATGCCCGAAGTGGAAGCTGATCCAACTGTGTTACCGAGAATTCAAGAAATGTATCCTTGGGCTTCCCTCCATGAAGACCTAGCCATGATAGACAACCGAGAGGACGTGCCTCGACGCTACGATCCTCAGGAATATTTTTTAAACTTCGCGCAATTCACTATAAACCCACCCAGAAAGGACCTCTTCGGCTTCACGTTTGACATCCAATCCGAATGGGACAGACTTTCATTCGCAAAAAAGGTCGCCATAGCACACGCTCAAGCGATTCAAAAAGGACCATACGGGATGACAAAACATCGGACCCGCCGCTGCGCGCATTGTACTCGCTTCAATTACTCGTGCAGAGTATACCGTAGCATTGTCGCCACGTCTTCACCGCATATGAACCTTGGCTACGAGTGCCAAAATTGTCGGGTTTGGGGCAAAGAATGTGACTTAGGCCCTCGAGATGGACCCGCTGTTGATCATATGCGCGGGCACAACTTGTATCCTGACAATCTGGATAGTAGCACGCGAGGCTTGTCAGATGATATATCAAGTGAGGCCACCAGTGCATCGCCAGAATCCCCAGAACCGAATATCGGCCTTTCCGGTCAAACCACGAGGGACGATCCCGCGTGGGACGGGTTTGCAGGGGGAGGTGAGGAGGCGCACAGCCTGCAGGAAGCTCGTAGCCCGATTTCACCGGCATCGGACAGAATGATCGAAGCGGTAGCCGAAAAAATCAACTTGGAGCTAGACGAGCCAGATGCAACTTTTGGCATATACGCGGAATGGTTACAGTGGAAGAAGATTTCATCGTATGAAGAGAATGATCAGCTGGATGGTTACTACGCCAGCCTGGTAGATCTTTACATTATTGCCACCCATCAGCATATGGCCGCGCTTCAATATGCCCTGTTACTCAAGTTTCAGAGCACCAGTATCACGTTCGAAGAGAAGCCCAAAACCTCGATCATCCTCAAAGCATACAAGTACCTTGCTGGCAACGCCAGGGAACCCACAACTGACCCACTGTGTCGCTGGACTGCGATTCTATGCTCCTATTCACCGAGTAGAGAAAGGGAAGGAGAGTACGAGACGTTTCGCAAAGATCAAGATAGATCCATGGCCACTGCTGCTCGGAAGTTGATTAACCTCATTGCGCGGAATACATGTTCCTCCACTTCCGACCGAGACGCAACCGCGCTCAAGCAATGGTGCGAAGTGCATTCGCACACCAGCGGATCTCAGGACGAACGTCTTTGCAACAACACCAAGCGAAAATCAAGGTTGTCCAACCGAAGAGCAACGCCAACTCAATGGGGCTGAAGAGTTCATCGAGAGGCACAGTGGCCTTGTCGTCATGAGACCTGACAGCAGCACGTCAGGACCCTTGCCGCAAAGGCCAGCAAAGAGGAAATCCGAGGGCTTCTCGGATGAAGGTCCTTTCAAGATGACTAATTTTGGAGGCGGGCGTGGGCACGGGGCGTGGTCGCGGCTCCGATAAGTGAAAAGGTCCTGGTGGCTCGGCGGTTATTTGCTTGAAATTGGTTTTTGATACCGTACATTTAGCGACTTATTCCCGTTCCTTTTCCTTCAGAAACGGCTACAGTGACTTGGCATGGGCCTTGAACCATCGCTCAAGCAGAAACAAAAAAAAAAAAAAATTTATATATATATATATAAATATTAGTCACAAGGCCGTGGTGAATCCCATACTCGACGTCGTTACCAGAAGTGTCGTCGCGGATGACGCTCACAGGGCCCATTTTTAGCCTTTCGACGCTGTTCCGCTTCGAACGAGACTACCAGGAGGGAAGTAGAAGCTAAGGCTTGGAGAGTGGAAATTGAGTGGAAGATGGGAAGACTAGACTTTGGAGTCTATCAAAAGGACGTAGATGAAAAGGCTAACCACTCGCTCTGAATAACCTAGTGGAGGCAAGAAAACGGCCCACACCCGACTTTGCTTACTTGCGAGCATCTTTTCCGTCTAAGGATATAAAGTCAAGCTTATATGCATCAGACGTGAAAGAGTCAGAATAGAAATGTACGAGTATTGTTTTGGTGGTCTTGGGAAACAATGGTTGAGAGCCTTCGGTTGGGTATCGTCCTTCCTACCCGTACTCCCGCCGCTAGAAAAGACAGCCTAGCATGAATGCCACGCCATCTCAATGACACACATAAGCAAGAAATCGCCCGCATACGCTGTGCGCAATACCCAGCGTTCAAACACATGATCATGTCTCTCTTCAAGCCGCCGTCTTGACAGTCGGCGGAGCCTGCTGTGGTGTCTCCTTCTCTTTATCGCGTCTCTTCTCTCCTTTCCTTCTCTTCTTCGGCTGATATACATCGTTGAAGTTCATAACCATAGCCAACCACCTCATATCATGATCAGGTTGATGGATCAATTCGCCCAACAACACAGTGATCCTTATTTGAAAATCTTTGATCAGATGTGCAAGACGTTTGCGAAGTGCAGGCAGCACATCATCCTCGCCGGTGCTGCCGCCACCAATTTTAAGGAGTGGCGGCGGGAGTGGCGAGTCTGCCTCTGAGCGGGATGCACGATTTAAGTTGAAGGGATCTTGAGAAGATATAGAGAGTGCATCTTTCTCTGAAAGGCCCCAGCGGCCGGCTGCGGTGCGGGTCTCAATTTTAGCAGCGTGCTCCTGACGACGAGTGAACTCGGCGACGGAGAACGAGTAGAGGCCGTCTACAGCATCTTTATACGCGAGCATCGTCTTGAGCAGCTCATGTAGCTGGCCAGTGAAGTCTGTACTTTGGCTTCCAAGAAGGCCTTTGCGCGTGATGCTATTGAGATATTTGGCGTGCGCTTGGATCATGTCATCGAGTGTGCTCTCAGGCTTGTGTAGTGCCTCCTGAAGCTCTTTCCACGAAGACTCGATGACTTCGAACAAGATATAGTACTGCAGCTGGTTGATAAAATGGATCATCTCAGCGATGCCGCAGCGGACTTTCTTCCAGTCTGATCCGACCTTGTCAGAGACTGTGCCTAAGACACCGCGAGCGCCAGTCATGCATCGCCGCCAGGTCGAGCCTAGAGCGAATTCAACGCGCTTCACGCGCCAGAGGAAGTTGAACACTTTGAGGTACTGCTTTGAACCGAACGGTGTAACGATGACATCGACTGGGGCGTCTATTTTGTATTCGAGAGTGAAGACATCCCATCCAATCTCGCCGTGTGATAGTTCAAGCATGCGGGAGTCGAGACGTCGCAGCACCTCCTGCGAGTCGAATTGCGCGTTCGAATTGCGCACCGCATGTTCAAGCTGGGCGGTGAGAGTGTGTCGGTATTGCGTGTTGGCTGGGCGGTCAAGGTTGGCAGACAGCGACTCCATAAGTACGGCGATGAAGTCGCCTGCGCCGAGGAGCAGGTACTTCTTGAGGGCTTGTAAGTGGTCGAACAGCTTGAACTTGTTCGCCATGAGGTCGATTAGACGGGCCATGGTCGTTTTATAAGCATCACCAATGGACTGCTCGAGGTTGGCGGTGTCGCCATACTGCAGCTCCTTTGATGCCTCTTTTGAGTATGTATCAACCCACGCTGCATCTCCGCACCCGTAACGGATGAAGTTAAGCGTCTTGCCAATCAAGAAGACCTTGTTGGCAAACTCCTCGGTAATGATGGTCGGCACCATCTTCTCGTTGAGCTTGTACTTATCTTCCCACACGCTTGTCGCACCACCTTTGCCTTCCTTGCCGTTTGCCTCGCGGATTTCTTCCTCGCTCTGCTCCGACACGAAGAACTCGCCAAATGGGTCTGCAAGCTCGCCATCGTAGATCCATTGCCGTAGCATGTCGTAGAAGGGGCGGGTAACATGTGACAGTAACCGTTCGGCGAATACGCCGACATAGGGGTCGCCATGCGAGAAAGAGAAGGAATGGATGAGCGAAATCAGCTCGCCACCCTTCTTGGTCTTTGATTCTTCGACCATCAGGCTCATTAGTCGCAGTCCTTGGGTCGCCTCCCGTGTCCATACGACGCAGCGTTTGAGAGTGACCCCGGCCTTTCCTATTCCATGGTGGGGTTGTGCCTCGTCCAGTTGCGTCAGCGCCCGCCGTATCTGCCCTTCGAGGGTAGCAACCAGTCCCAAGTATGACCTCAGCTCTTTGCCCAGCGCAGACCGGAAGCTTTGTCCGACCAGCCCGCCTTCAGTGGATTCTACAAACTCAGACAGCCCGCGGTATAAGAGTGACGGCTCGGCAAGGGTATGCAGTAGGCTTATGAGAGGCACGGGCAGCGTCTGCGGTAGCTTGAGGGCGGCCGAGGATGAGAAGGCGAGGTTGGTCGAAGATAGTCCTTGCAAGGTAAAGGGTAGGTCGCGAAGTAGGGCAGGCTCAGTTGGTCCCTTGGCCGACCTGGTCTGCTCACCGTCCACAGCCTGTTCCTTGTGGGCCTCTTGCGGACGCCTTTCCCTCCGTCGTTCTGTTCTCTCTGCCGGTGGGGCCGGGCGCATGGTTGCTTTGGGCGAGCCATCATTGACCGGTATATGCGCAAGGCCGGGTCTTGCGAAGGCGTCTCTAAACGCCGGACTGCCGAGCGGCTGCGCATTCGAGGCGTGGTGCTTCGACGGGGTGGCAGGGTCGCGCATTCGGTCGGGTAGTTCTGACGGCTGGGCAGCGCGTGGTATATCGGAGAGTTCGAGGAGAAAGTGGAGCATGCCCCATTTCTCGTCCAACACCGGTTGCGATACCAACCGAGAGAAGAGGTTGTTGAAGCGGGCGCTCTTCTGGGCACCATCCACCTCTGTAGATACTAGGGAAATCCTTAGCTATGTTTCATCAATCCTAGCATCATCCATACGTCTCGTGTCAATCAACTCGGCGACGTGGTTGATATCCGCGACCACAGGAAGCGGGCTGGCATTGCTAAGCTCGTCTAGGGCGAAGTTGTACGCCTCGTCGAAGCGCTCGTTCGCGGCTTGCTCGTCTTCATTGGGATCATCTGGGACGATACGGGCCAGCAGTTCGTTCAACGCGTGTTCGACGCGTTCGCGGTTGAAGGTGGCCATGTGGGCGCGCCGAGCATCGAGCGTCTCCGCATGGCTGAGCTGCGATGTTTGCGTGTTTTCCGAATTCGTCGCGGGGTAGGCGCACGGGCCCCTGTCCGAAATCACTTCAAATGATCCGTCGGGACATGGTCTGGACCACTCCTCTGATGACAGTTACTGCACTCTCATAGACTAGGATCTGTATACTCGTAAAGGACTTGCTCATCTCTTCATATGGCAAGGCGTAAAGAGCTACGCCGTGACTTTTGATCTCATTAAGCGTCCATCAACTTCATCTTCGCACCGCACCCTCAACGAATTGCAATCACCTGTCCTCTCTGCTAACACGCACTCCGTACCCCCCTGTTGACCCATAGCATGGTGAAGACCCCCTCGTTACGCATAGATATGTGCTGTCCTATATGGTAGGATGTATCTGTCTTCTCAGTTTCGTGCGTTACAATCCTCTCACCTGCAGCCCGATCAATCTCACTTCAACCTTACTCTCATGCACATCAGCCACTCTTCGTAGTTCAGCGCTAGAGGTGAAATCATGAGAGCCAACGCAGCCGTAAGTACTCTCCTCATTTCTCCTTTAGGTATATAATACTACCTTGCCGTCTCTTCTCTCCGCTCCCTCAAACTCCGCAACCCAGCTTCCAATACCTCTCTGTCCAACCAACCACCATGCATCAACATACCGCAGCCACGCCTCGGCCATCCCACTCGCGGGCATCGACGGTCAATGAGTCACCGCCTGCGAAGCGACTCCGTCCAACTTTTGACGACAACTTCGACAACAATGAGCGCTCAGCTCCTAACGGTCCTACCCGCGCATCTGCGATGACTCCCTCCTCTCTATCACAGAATTCGGTCTATGATCAAGTTCTCATGGAGGTTGAGAGGCAGACACCTTCGCCTTCAGCACACTTGCAACCAGTGGCAGTCACTGCGACAACTAGCAACCTCAACAAGGAACTTCAGTCCATTCAGTAAGTGGGTTACATATTTCTTCATGATAGTTTAGCTAAAATCATTTAGCAAGCTTCTCGACACGACCATCACCGTTCAGTACGGCGAGAAACTCGATAAGAAGTGCAGCATCCATCTTCAGCTGCTCGCTGACCGCAGCCCAAAGCTACGCCAGTTGTTTGCTCGGGCTACAAAGCTGCGCGAGAACTATCTCGAGCTTAAGTTGATGAGGCACAAGGTTAGAGCCTTACTTCCTCCGGAGACTAGCGCAGAGGCTTTCCTTGAAGCGAGAGTCGATGAGATGGTCGCGCGGGTGTGTCTTCTTTCTTCTCTATCTATTTCTAGCGCTCATTCTCACAATCTAGGCACTTAATTTCATCGCTATAGCGTACAACAACTTCCCCCTCCCTGAGTATCAGGCTTCTGTTAAGACCGTTCTTGAGGACACGACCGATCAGCAGTTTCAGATCGCGAAAATGTTGAAAGAGCCGCCTTCAAACGGTGGCTTCAAGAGAAAAGACTACCCCAGTTCGCTCGTCGTTCAGCGTCTACAGCTCATGAAGCCAGAGGCCGTGCTCAACGTCACAAGCCGACTGTATAAAGCTTTGTGGCGCATGAAGGGTCAGGAGGAGAACAAGGCATTCAACGATGAAATCAAGGCTGCCGCTCAGCATCGTATCATCCTTTGGAACGTCGACGAAGACACTGTCGGATCTCTGCTGCACTGGATTTACAACAGCGAATTGCAGTTCCTCGACGCCGAACACCTATGTAAGATTAACAGCTTGGCTGAGCGTCTCGGCTTGCACGAGTTGGCAGAGAACTGCCTGGCCAAACTCTTCACTGCTGCAAGCACAGCTATCGACGATGCCAATATTGAGGGTGTTTCCCTACAAGATCTCCTCGATGGAATCCCGGCAGCCGCGAACGATAGCACTCACGGAAACTGTGACCCTCTTGCTGGCGTTGTACGGACTGTCTTCACGTTCGTCCTACAGCAGGAACGGCCTCCAGCAGTTCTCAAACAGCTCGTCATTGAAGCCATTGCGAACAGTGCGGATTCCGGTGTAATTGAAACCGCGCTGCAAATGATGGCTAGCGAAATGAAAGACGAGCTCTGCATGGCTCTCTCCTACCGACTATCCAAGCTCCAAAACTTGCTACTGCAGCAAAAGCCGAGCCGATACTCAAAAGAGTCTTCAAACGCTTCGGTAAAGTCGGAGGTTCCGTGCAACTCGGATGAAAAAATGAAGCAGTAAGACAACATCGTGAGCAGAAGATCACCTGTCAACAATGCAATCACACTTAGGAACACCCCGTGCGACTCGCAGTTCGGCGAAGAGTATCGTCGGCATTAACCGGAGGACTTCCGAGCTTTCGACCTTCCCTATTCTTTCCTTTAAAAGTTCGCGCGATGGCTTCGTAGTTGGATTTCTGAGGATATTTATATCATTTTTTAGTTTCTTTTTCTTCGTCTCTCAGGATGTGTCAGGCGTACGGTGGCGTTCTCGACACGTCAAAGGGTAGAGGTTGCGAGGACTCAAATAGTCTTCAAAAATGGAAGAAGATACTGTCTATCGCTTGCTGGATTTATCCCCAATCACGTACTGCTAAGCGGTGGAGCTTATGTGGCTTTCATTCCATATTTCATGTTAGGTCTAGCCCCCCCAAAATCATTCCTGTGTACGTTATTGTCCTTTCTCTGTACCGCTCCGCGGAGGCCTAGGCTACCTTTCCCACAATACCGCATAGGTGATGACTGCCACTCTGCCGTGGAAATATCATCTGCGGCGCGAGATGAATCGAAAGATTTCATCTCAAATGCACCGATACTCTAGTACTCATGTCAACCTGGGAAGCTATCCATCTAGCGGCCAGACTGTGTCTGCATGCGCGACAAAAACAAGCCCGGGATTAAGCGCCTGTACAACCTGACGCCTGTTTCATCCCGATGCATGCCCTTCGTGACGGGTTTGTGTTCCGAATACGAATCTATATACTTCCTAGCTCGAGACTGGAAGTATTGAACTCAGTCCTCCTCCTGCGGCAAAAGCAATGACCTGCGAGCTATGCTAGAATGAGAACCACGAGCGTGGGCATCGTTGTCAGATATAAGACCATGTCTGCGGCCACGTGCGGATGCGGAGTAAGCCAATGCATATCTAGGTATGATCATCCACCTCTGTACCACTAACACTCACGCCTAGACCTATACCGTCAAGCCTTGCATGCGAGGACCAAAGTTCCATCTCGTGGCGCGGGTACACCAACTCAACGATCCGTAATCAGAAGTACCACAGCCCTTTCAGCTCTGTTAGTCTGCTACAGACTGCCCTAACGTCATCACCAGGATGAGTATAGTGTATGAGCTTGTTGAGTGAGCCTGGTGTAACGAAATGTAACACAGTTGGCCGCCCCCTTACATGTAACGCGGGTAGAGCGATCCTGGTTCGAGATTCCGACAACCGGGTCCAGAAATGATCTGAAGCGTGCAATTTCACACGAAACGGGCGAGGGACATGAAGGTGTGTCGGAGGCAAGTCGGAGGCCGACTGCACACCAGCGCATAATAGCCGCAGGGTCATTGGGTAAAAAACAGAGCCACTCGCTCAGCTCACCACATCTCCGTGTGTGCCGCCTATTGTCTCCCACGCTCCACATACCATCCCAGTATCGGGCAAGTCCAGAAACACACTCTCATCTCCAAACACCAACTGGCAACCAGGGGCTTACCTTGCAGCACTTATCCAACACATCGAATTCGTATTGGTGTAAGACCGCGAGGGCGAGGGCGAGGGAATTTATGCATTGCTAAGGAAGACGCCATGCAGCAACCTGCAACCTCTTCCAGGGAGGTGCTAGCGGCGAAGCATAGTAGGGGTATCGGCCAACCTATCACGCGCCTTCAAGCCCTCTCGGAGAGGATTCCACCATCTGAAAGGCCCGCGAGAAGCCTTATCAAGGTGGAACAGCCCAAATATGAGGGTATGCACCCAATAGGTAAGCCCCCTCTTACGCCTCCTACGCCTTCTACACCTCCTACGCCTCCTACGCCTCCCTTCATACGCGAGGCGCTAGCATATGCGCCCCACACCCTAACACGCAGCTTGTCCAACAAATACCACATTCTTCGGTTTATGAGCGCCGTATCTGCCTGCCAAGTCAAGAGAGATTCGCTCCTCGAGCTCTACGCGACAAGGGATACTGGCCATAAGGCTGAATGATGACACCGGTTGCAGGGCTGCTTGGAATGCACCCACCACGCCGTCACCTAAAACGTCAACAACCGCTTGTCTCTGCGGCAGTTCTCAGTCAATATCCTATCCTTCGCATTTACACGGATGATTGCCAACCTCCTTCTCTACTGGGAAAGAACCGATCGCGAGACTCGGGTCCTCACACATCGCCAAGCGCGGATCCAACAGGGTGTTGCACGTCACTTCGCCGCCATCGTATCCGTATTCAGTAGTTCTCTGGATCCTTACGGTTTGATGTGGAGGAGTGGCGCTAACGAGGTCCGTCGCATTCCACGTGGGAGGGTGAGATTTCGTGCCGCGACTTTGAGTCAGCGAGGCTGGCCTGGTGGCTTTTGAGAGGGGAGAGAGAGAGTTATAGGCTGTGCGAGAGCACTTTCTTCTCCCCCTAGTTCGTCGATTATCAAGAGTATCGTTTGAGGGTTAACATGCTCGAATGCTTTGAGCAGGCTGCCAATCGTAGTGACGACTGCAATTAGTGCCTGAGGGCTTTTTGCCAGTGTTGCAACTCTGCGCAGGTAGGCGTCAGCGCGATCCATACATGCCTTTTCTCAACGCTGTATTTTAACCTACCTGATAGCTCTATTGCACCTACACACTGTCTTGAGGCGAGGCTATAAACTAGAGTTCTATGAGTAGCAGGTATAAAGCCGGCTGGTTTCCGCGTACTCTTCGCTTCTTATCCACACGCTTTCGAACGGCTGCAGCTCCTTCATTATTCCCGTCGCCCATTCGGCCTATCGATTCCATCGCATACCATATCGCACGATGTTGTACGATGAGCAACATCATACATCAGTACTCGCTGTCAACGCTCACCAGCAGCTTACGGGGAAACAAATTAAGTCTCACTATCCCCTTCCGCAACAACCAGCACCCGCATCGCTACCATATCCGGAATCACCATCAACACTACACTTCGAAACTAAAACCTTGGGTTCACCATACCAGGTAAAGGATCATTTAGAGAAGGCCTTCTTACAGCCCGTGATACTGTCTGGAAAGTTTAGAAGCGATACATCTACCTTGGGCTCGAATACATCACGGATTGATACCAGCAAGCTAAAACATCGAGGACAACACACATCGTTACCATCAAAACGCTACCCCCGCGTCCTCCGTCACCTCCGCTACACCCTCCTAACAGTCTACCGCCGCCTTTTCACCTTAATCTTCCTCCTCAGCATACTCCCCCTAGTCCAAATTCTCCACATCTATCCTCACTCCTCTGCCTCGGACAGGATCAACCTTGACGCTCTTGCCACAGCCGCATCCACAAACTTTCTTATAGCTATACTGGTCCGACAAGATTTCGTTATTAATGGCATCTTCCGAACAGCATGGCTCGTACCGTGGCGCGTACCTTTGAGAGTGAGGAGGTGGGTGGCGCGCTGTTATTGCTACGGAGGGATCCATAGTGGAGCTGCTGTTGCGGGGACGCTGTGGTGGATCGCCTTCTCTACACTCCTCACTATACGGTTTGCAAGAGAAGGGGCGTACACAGTGCCGATCCTGGTCATCACATTGATGCTACTAAGTCTGTTGTGTGGCATCGTGGTACTAGCGGCTCCCGGACTGAGGAAGAGATGGCACAATACGTTTGAACTTACACATCGCTTTCTGGGCTGGGTGTCCATTGCGTTATTCTGGACTCAACTCGTACTCCTTACACATCACACGTCGACCGCAACCACTCTCGTTACGCCACGAGGGTCCTTCGCCACCATCCTCGTTCACACACCAACGTTCTGGAATCTCACCATCATCACGGCAATTACGATTTACCCCTGGCTGCGTGTCCGCCGGTGGACCTTCACGCCCGAACTCCTCTCCCCGCACGCCGTTCGCCTTCACTTCGATAAGAAAATGCACAAGTGCTCGTTTATGAGCATATCGACGAGCCCGCTGAGAGAGTGGCACCCCTTCGCTATCTTCCCGTCCACCATTTCCGGCGAGGAAGCGGATGTAGGCGCGGCGGCGGGGAGGGGCAATTCATTGATTATAAGTGATGCCGGAGACTGGACACACAACCTCATCTCCCTTGCCCAAAAAGAACAACAGCCGCAAAATTGCCAACTCACCAAATACCCAAGCCTTCCAAAACCGACCGCGAAAATGGATCTCTATGTCCGTGCCGCCCCCAAAGCAGGCGTCCTCTCCCTCACCGTCCTCTTCCCCCGCGTCGTCATAGTAACAACCGGCTCGGGCATCGGACCCTCTCTATCCTCCCTCCTCGACCGCCCGCCCGCCCAACACGTCCGCTTGATCTGGTCGACACGCTCGCCCCTGCTCACTTATGGTGCGGACATGCTAGCGCTTGTGCATCGCGCTGATCCCGATGCTCTGATTATAGATACCGATGCCATGGGACGCCCGGATTTGGTAAGGGTGGCATGGAGAGTGGCCGAGGAAATTGGAGCGGAAGCCGTGTTTGTATTGGGTAATGAGAAGGTGACGAGGAAGGTCGTGTATGGTCTGGAGAGTCGGGGGTTACCTGCTTTTGGGCCTGTGTGGGACTCTTAGGTAGAGTAGTATGTTTTAGTGTTGTAAAGGGAAGCTGATGAGTAAGGAAGATGTGAATTTTTGTACATTGGGTTTGGAAATAAACATGGGCGGAACTTTGGCAATGGTCTCATATCTATCCCCGAAACGACTACTCTAGATGAACCGACGTGCTGTCTACGTTCTAGTCTCTGCCAAAGCCGGCTAGACTGGTCTAATGTTGGGCAATAAGCCGTAAGGCGAGAAGCCAGTCAAGACTGGGTCGCCTTAGCAGCCTCCTTCTCCTTCTTCTTGCGCTCAACTTCGGCCAGCTTGGCCAGCTTCTTCATCTGATTCTTAGTGAGCGGCTTGCCATCTTCGCCCAAGGTAGCGCCCTCCTCGCCACCCTCCTTCTCCCCCTCCTTTGCCTCCGCTTTGCGCTCCACCTTTGGGTTACCCCTCCAGTCCAATTTCCGCGGCTTCAAGAAGTTCTCTAATATCTCATCGGTAACCTTGGCCCTTGCCTCCTGGAACCCCTTGACATACAGGGTCATCATGCTGATACACTCTTTCTTCATGTCGCCCGTCATCATCTCGCCTTTCCGATAATCTTCGGCGAATCTGACGAGTTTCTCGTCATCGTCTTCGAAGTACGTGAGATATTGGTACGAGACGTCGATGTCTGGATTTCCGCCCAGCTCTTTATGCAGCTCGAGCGTCTCCTGGCCGCCGGAGAAGGCGTGCTTGTTGATTTTGTTTTTGACCTGCTTTTCTGTGTCTGACATGAAGATTGCAGAGTTGGGATTCGATGCGCTCATTTTGCCACCTGCGCCCTGTAGCGCGGTAAGGAACTTTGAGTGGATGAGCGCGGGTTTTGGGGAGGGCTGAGCCATGCGATGGCAATTTTCGCGGACGAGGCGGAAGTAAGGGTCTTGGTCAATGGCGCAAGGGATGAGGCACGGCATAGCGGCCAGTTTGGCGGAGCGGTGGTATGTTTTTATGTCATTGCCCCAGATAAAGGGGTACGAGGAGGCGAAAGCAGCGACGCACTGTTTCGCAGCGAAGGCATTGCTACCGATATTCGTAGAGCCGTGGAAACCAAAGGCGCCACGGACCTGGTTGTTTGTTACTAGTTTCTCGAATTCGGTCGCGTTGAGGGAGAAGTGACGGTTGAAGCCTGAGGTGAGGAATTCAGAGTCGATGAATATGAAAGTCTTCTTAACATCAAAGCCTATCGAGATGATGTCCTTTGCGTTGTCCCGCGCGAACTGGTACACCTCCGGCTGTGTGAGCTTCTCCTTGAAGAGGAACTTCTCGTCATCCGTCAACATGATGACCAGCGGCACATCGAAGACATCTTGCAACCACTTTGTGAACTCGAATGGAATTGTGTGCCCAATGTGCATCGCGTCACTGCTCGGTCCGCGCCCTGTGTATAGCAAAAACTCTCCATCCCGCTCATAAGTATCCAGTATCAGCTCCAAATCGCGGTGTGAGAAGAAGAGTCCCCGTCGCAACCAACGGTGCGGCTTGTGGCCCGTCACGCGCTCGAAGCGGGCGAGCAATTCGGCGTCGATGAGCTTGGTAGCCCACTTCTTAGAGATGGCTTCGTAATCAAACTCGAGAACATTTCCTTGTTCGTCGGTTGCAGCTTGTACGTCCCACGGATTGATCTCTTGCTCGACGGCTTTGGAGACGGGCTGGGTGGAGGTGTCGGCGACGGAGAGGGCGGCGACGGAGGGAGGCTCTGGCTCTGTCATGGTTTGCCGTCTATTCTAGAAGTGATTGGGGGGATGAGGGCGGTATAGGAGAAAATTGTGACTGTGTCCCCTTTGAGTTTATATGTAGATTGCCGTTTGAGTCAAAGCTGTCCCGCACTTTAGACGGCAGAGGCTAAACCCCGCCTTCACTAGCCACGCCCGCATCGCCACAAACCCGGTACAGCAGCGCCACGAAGCCGCCGCCTTGGCGACCTCGTGACGATCGTCAGAGCTCTTCATCGCATGCTCACACCACTTTCTCCCCATTCCGCTCGTTCCCCTCCCCGCCACACGTAGCTTTCACCAGATCATTCAATTGCTGCATTGCAATTGGATGCGCCTGACCATGCGAACCCATCAATTACGATAAACACCGCGCTTGAAAGGCTGCTTGCAAGCTCCCTACGCACACGACCAACCTGCAACACCACGCCATCTAATCTCATCTCCACCTGAATCCGGGAGAAGCTGGTCGTCAAGATGGTCAAATTCTACTCCTCCACCGACACGTACTCGTACCCCTTCCCCGCCGTAACTCTCGCCTACTTTCTCCGCTATCCGAACCCCTACTCCACCCATGTGCTCTCTACCGACACCATCGCGCGACACTTCGACCCAGAAACGCAGCGCCTCACAACGATTCGGATACATCTCAAGCGCTCCAAGCTCCCCTCTGCCGTCCAAAAGCTACTCCCCCGGTCTCTCCTCGGCGCCTCGGCTGGTGGCGACACGCAGTCGTATATTCTAGAAAAGTCAGTAGTAGACATCAAAGAAGGATGGATGGACACGGAATCGCGTAACTTAGAGTGGACGGGCGTGCTGTCTGTAGTGGAGCGCCAGATGTTCAAGCGGCCGAACCCTGCTGTTCCTGACGAGGTGAAGATTTTCACCGGTATGGAAGGTGCCGCGCGACGCCACGGCTTCATCAATTTCCCTGGCAATGGAGCAGGCGCAAAAGTCGAGGACAACGGTGAGGCCACCGAAGTCACGAGCTCCGTGACGCTGCACTCTCACATTGGAGAGACGTGGAAGAAGAAGCGGCAAGCGGCAGTCGAGGGCACGAGCGACGAGGAGCAGCCGCAGAAGGTGGGCTTCTTGCGTAGCTGGGGCACACAGTCACTACAGCGCAGCATCGAGAAGATCGGCATGACACGCACATTGCGAAGCCAGCCAAATGCGCGTGAGGGCATGAAAGTCGTTCTAGAGCGGATGCGCGAGGGCGGTCTTGTCGGCGTTCTCGAAGGCATGCGACGGGATCGTGAAGCTATTCTAGCGGGGCGCAATTTGCTCAAGGAAGAGCAGAGACAAGGGGATGATGAATGAACGAGGTATCTTATGGCCTCACAGGTAGGGCGGGGGGATGGCTTCTGGGTTTATTAGCGACGGCGTTTGGGCTTCTCTCCCTATCTACCTCGAAACCTATTTCGGTTTGCTTTCTCGCGCCCTTTCCTCGCTCCTTCGACGGTGCACTGGGTCTCCTGTTTTACTACATCGCTCGCTCCACATCCCCATGTTGGATAAGTGGGAGGCTTTCTGTATTATAACATCAACGAATGGGCTGAGACACGTATGAATGAAGAGCATAATATAATCAAAGTTCCTTAAATGTTCTGTGACTCTTCGACTATTCGACACATCATGACACAGTGACCTCATTCGAATATGTCACCGTACCGCACATCCAAGTCCTCCATTCCTCCTAGCCACTCCATAAAACAACAAGGCCTATTTCATGTCGTACCTGCGAATTGGCTGTCATTGAATGCTTTACAGGCTTTATCAAGACCTCGCCATACCTTCCGGAGTACATTCACGTATTTACCTTCGAGCCCCTTTATCTACAACCTGGCCGTATTCGACCAAGTCGCGTACATAGACAGAAAACACATGATTCAATTTATCTGAGCTTTATATCAAGTTCCAACTCTCATTTTTTCGTTCCTTGTTGCCCCCTCCCCATCTCCTCTTCCCTGCCCCTCCTTATCCAAGCATCCAAGTCCAGGAAATTCCCTTGTCCCTTGTTTTATGCGTTGCTTTTTGCATTGATTTGGCCGCCCCTCACACCACCGCTCTCCTCTTTCCTACCCATTCCTTCCACGCCAGACTCCAACGCTCCTCCGCTGCCTATCCTACTCCTTCCACCACACCTCAAATCTGGAATCTATATCCCTTCGGGCCCACGCACCCCTTCCAATATCACCACCACTACAAGTCTACTCCAGTCCATCCAGTCAGCAGCATAGCGCAAGACTGCTCTATGAGCACTCGGGTACAACAGCTTGAGAGGTTTCGAGGTTGGTGAAAAGAGTCATTGTCAAGCTTAGTAGCGAGCCAAAGTCATCCACAGTTCGTGGGCAGGCTCTTGAGCCGTACACGTATACATAAAAAAAAAATACTCTCACTGCTGAAGCAGCTGATGCGATCGCTTGACCTTTCCGAATGTCCGCGTCCGCAGAGAAAAATAGAACTTCCTACATGTTTTCAACGCGTGATCAGAGCTGCGTATTTCCTTCATGCAGTATACCAGCCATTCCCTTCGATTCTTCATACTTAAATTTCTCTTTCCGCCTCTCTTATAACCAACATCTGACTCCTAAATCGTTTCTAGGGCCCTCTTTGGCGGTGGCACCGTCTTTCATATCACGGGAGTAGCACACATGA
Source organism: Darksidea phi (assembly GCA_030770425.1). Classification (NCBI taxonomy): domain Eukaryota; kingdom Fungi; phylum Ascomycota; class Dothideomycetes; order Pleosporales; family Lentitheciaceae; genus Darksidea; species Darksidea phi. Next base: position 46,206 of record JASJFT010000085.1, read on the forward strand.
GCAAGAGAAGGCATTTCCATGGTCTATGTTTTGGTTGGCGGTCTGAGGCTTGGATATGCTATGTAAGGGCGACTCGATTACAGTTCCGGCGCAGAGCATGCACCAAACATCTAGTGGTCAAACGATGGTAGTCAATGATATGCCTTGTCAGTACTGTGCCCGATGCGCGCTGCGAGACTTGCAACACGGTTTTGCTATCAAGGTGGGCGTAGCATTACTTTTTAGAACGAAAGGTGTAGGACGTACAGACATGGAAGGAGATAAGATTATGGGAAGGGGTAAACCACGCCAAAGCAAGTCACCAAAGGCGCGCACGAAGACAGCATGTCGTATCAGGTTTTGTATCCCCATGAATCTTTGAGCGGCTACCGAAATCTGGGTGACCTATCTTGAGTCAGATAAGTCGCCGCGCAGTCAGCTATCCACTTAAAATCTTGGTTCGATCCCAATGTACCGCAGCATATATGCTGCGACATGCCGAATGACTCAATACCCCGTCACTTTCATCGCCCCATCATCGTCGTCGAATACTGCATCGTGGTAGAGGAACGTACAGCATGTGTCAGGAGACCCCGAGGAATCTACCATCCACCGCTTCCCCAAGCAGCCTCGCCTCCACCGTTGGTAGCCGGCGTCTCATTATCGTTGCCCCAGCCGCCTGAACCACCATCAGCAGCAGCCGGAGTGGCGTTGTTGTTGCCGTTGCCCCAGCCTCCCGACGCGTCACCACCTTCAGCTTGAGGAGCCTTGCAGCGCTGTGTAGAGGTTAGCATTCGTACCATCGGTTTCGAGCTCTTCGACATACCTTGATCGTATGGCCCATCTCGCCACAATTGGAGCACTTGACCTTGGACCAGTCCTTGGGCTCCGGGCAGTCACGAGAGAAGTGACCCTGCTTCTCGCAATTACGGCAGGTAACATTGTCCGGGTTGAGCGGCTGGTCACACTCCTTGGCAATGTGGTCCTTTGATCCACAGTTGCGGCAAGTGCGGGCCTCGACGTTGGGGCACTGAACGGCTGTTAGTCTTGCTCGGAAAAGAGAGAGGTATGGGGATATCATTTACATCACGAGAGAAGTGGCCGGTCTGATTACACTTGCGGCACTCGACACCTTCAGCAGAGCGAGGCTCTGGGCAGTCCTTTGCATTGTGTCCCTCCTGCTTGCAGTTCTTACAAGCGTACGGATTAACACGCTCCTTAGGGCAGTCGCGCGCGCGGTGGCCTGGTTCCTGGCAGTAAACGCACACAATGGTCGGAACAGTGGATTCCCGCTCAACCTTCTCCTGCGTGCAGTGCTTGCGGATATGGCCGAGCTCGTTGCAGTTACCGCAGAGAGGAACGCCGCGATCATGGACGAAGCCAGCAGAGGCGAGTCGCTCCAAGTTGACCTTGGAGTCCTCGGGCCAGCCCTGAGCCATCTTAGCGCGACGCGGCTTCGGCGTGACTTGGATGGAGAGAACGAATTCGCGGTCCGGGTTGCCGATGAGGTCCACGATGGTCATATTGGGGGCGATCTCCTGCTGGATGGCGATAAGGTAAATAGGCTGATTGTCCTGGCGGAGTGCCTCCTCGACGGCGACGAGGCTGAACCCCTCGTCGAGAGCGCGGGCATATGAACGCAGGCAGATACGGAACGTGTCGAGGTCCTTCTCGCTCGCAGCGTCAACAAGTTTAGTCCACGCCTCGCTGGCTTCCAGCTCAGGAACACCAGTCCAGTTGACGATACGGCGAGACTTACAGTCTACAGCCTTGTGACCCTCCTGGTCACAGAGCTTGCACTTGATCGGATTGGTAGGACAGTTGCGAGCAGCATGGCCTTCGACGCCGCAGCTGTTGCAGGTCCCAGTGAACGGACGCTCGACGCGCGGGTTCGGGCAGTCTGCCTTGTTGTGACTGAGAAGAACTTGTTAGTATGAATATTGCAGAGCCGGTCAATGGCTGGCACTCACCCAACCTCGCCACAGTTGTAGCATTCGCCAGTCAAGCCGCCGCCCTCGGGTTTCTGCGGGCACTCGCGAGCGAAGTGGCCTTCCTCGTTGCAGCTATTGACAGTCAGCGCGTGCAACCGCAAAAGCCGGCGGGTACTTACATGCGGCATGCTCCACCACCACCGCCGCCGCCGCCATCACCAGAGTCGCCTTCAGCGCCCCAGCCAGAGCCACCACCTACATCAACAGGAGCGCCGGTATCTCCACCACCGCCCCAAGAATCAGCAGCGCCGCCAGTGTCGCCGCCGCCGCCACCCCAAGAGTCGGCACCTACGAGTGTGTCAGTGACGTCAAGCCATCTGCGGGTAAGAGCTACATACCGGTGTTGTCCCAGGACATGTTGAGTGTTGTCGAAGTTGAGGTCGAGGTAGTGGAGTCGAAGTACGGTTCTGCAAACCTGAAAGTCGCGGTTAGTCGATGGCGTCTAAGGTAACAAGCGAAAGGCAAAGTCGAGCAAGAAAGGCGCTTGCCGTCGCGGGTAGACAAGCTCACCTAGAGTTAGAGTTGCAGCGGGGCTGAAGACGATAGAAATGCACTGAAGCTCAAGTGTGCGGGTGTTAACGAAGGGTCATACCTAGGCGAGGTGACGTCGAGTATGAGGTGGAGAAGGAGTGAAGGAGGGAAATTTGTTTACGCCGCGACTGGTATGGTCATAAACAGCAGGCGCGCTGGCGAGGGTTCGGCAAAGGTTGTTCCGGCCGCAACGAGGTGAGTGAAGGTGCGGTGGAAAGCTGTAGAAGGGCTTGCAACCGTTCGAGTGCGGGTGAGCCAAACGGAGTGACTGTGATGGTGAAGGTGGTTTAATGAACATACAGCTGACAAACTTAGTCCATCTCACCGAGACATAGTAGTTGTGAGTATCTTCTTTTGGGGCTTGAGGACCGCAAAGATGTCAGAGCGTGAATATCATCCGGACAAAGGGATCCTGTGCGTTACAATCAGCGAGATGTCGTGAGCACAATCCGTCCACTTTTTATCTGATACTCCCACAAGGTCCGCCAAACACGACTCCGCAGAATGATGGCCACATGACCCCTACCAGACAAGCAGATGGAGGACTTCAAGACATCCCAAGCACATCGAGCATGACACTAGAGCCTGAACTATACCCAAGCCATCCAAAACAATTCCCACAACACAGCAACACAGCTCAGCCACGTACCAATGAAGTGGGACAAACACGGCATTACCACACAAACAAAACAGCAATGAAAAAGCAAAGTTCAATACCTTATATTTATAAACACGTGTAGACAGACTTTCTCCCGTCATGCAAAACATACTGGTATCAAGTCGTAAACCCCGTCTGAAAAAGTGCAATGCACGCAAGGCTCCTCTGTATCTAAACAAGGGTAGCAAAGATATCTTCCCTTTCTACATAGAACAGAGACTGGACAACAAGCGTACAGCGCACTGTATGCTTTATCCAAGGCCGAGACCAGCACGCCAAACGCCCGTCCGTACAAAAGAGGAGCGCACGAGCGAAGTTTACACACCACGGAACTATTACACGTTAGCACACGATCCCGAAGCTCGAACTCGGGAATGAGACTCACCATCCTGACGATCAAAAACCACATAGCCCCCACAAACCTGAATGCGCTCAACCCCGCCACACTCCAAAGTATAACCGCGAGATAGATAGTCGCAGCCCTATCCTCCTTGGCCTCTTGCTCCTCAGGTGTAGAGACCGTGACTTCCAACCCACCACTCTGCAACACCGCCGCCGTAAGCGCCAAATTGCAAAACATCCAGAATAGCACGACACCCGATCTAAATCCCCTATAGTAATTTTCTTGCTTCTCCCCAGCCGAGACCTCTTTGACAGGCTCCTCATATTTGGTGGAAAAGACTTGGATTTCGGCTTCGTATTGCGTGTTGAGGTCTGCGTCGTCGGTGGGGGCTTGGATTTCGGCTTTTCCATCGGCTTTGGTGTTGACCGAGGGCAGTTTTTCGGGTTTGGTGTCGCCTTTTGTGCCCCATGTGATGTCGTGGGTGTTACAGAAGGCGTAGACGTTGAGGATGTTGATGTAGGTAGGCGTCATGAGGATATACTGTACGAGACAAGTGAACATGTGCCAGGGGTCCAAAAAGATGATGGAGACGATGAACCACATGAGGTACGTCGAAGCCAGTGATACTACCAGTGTGAAGAAGATCTTGTCCTTGAAGATGTCGCTAACGTTGAAGCCGTCTTTGTCCCTGATCTGCGATTGGACGGACCGAACGGTGATGTAGATGGACGCAAACATGAGGTAGGCCATGATGACACACCAAAAGTATACCATGCTCATGTACCACTTGTTTGAACCTTGCGGCCGGTTGCCAAGCGCGAGGATAAAACAGGTAATCAGGACACCAATGTAAAGCCATTCGAAGGTGATGAAGAGAAAGGTCCCGGCCCGGCCGATCTCCGTGGCGAGCGAAGCAGTCAAAATGCGGAACACCAAGAAGAAGTTACCAAGCGCGAACCAAGCGAAGATCATGCTGACGGTCTGGTAGAAGAATTCGACGAGGAACATCATCTTGCGCAGGAACGAGTGATCACTGCGGAAGATGTCGAAAGAGTGAGCAAGGGCATACACAGCAGCGAAGAAGGACCCGTTCAGCCATCTTCGTCGCTGGAGAATGAAATCGGCCATTTCCACGGGCACATCAGTCTCGCCAGTAGCGGACTTGACGTACTGGAGGATCCAGTGGCAGTTCCTCTTAGACACCAACTCAAAGCAAAGAATACGATCTTCGGCGAGGTACATGTTGGCGGTGAAGATACCAGCGTTGGTGCCGTGCATCTTCTCGCCGAGGAAATACTTCTCCAAAGGTCCCCTACCGGCTTTGTCATTCTGGAGCGCCACATAGCGATAGGCGGAGAAGGCTCCGGGGAGCACAGTAATGAAGCCAAAGGCGGATTCGAGAGGCTTGTCCAGGATATTACTCATCTTGTACTCGAAGTTCTGGGTCGCCACAAGCGGGTTCAACAGCTTCTTTCCACCCACCAACATAGCCTTGATCTCACCGCACGCGCCGGCGCACATGGGTTCCACATCGAATACCTTCCAGAGTTGGTAGATGGAGTCCTTTCCGGGCTTCGTTCCAGCATCGATCAGCACGCAGATATTAGGGTCCAGGACCGCTCCAAAAGCCTGGAAAAACCATCTGTGCGAATTGATCTTTTTCTGATTGTTCTCTTTCAAACAAAACAGCATCTGGACCGGTGTCACTCCTTTCTTGACGCCCACAACGCCCTTCTTAATCTCGAGCGTCATTTGTGTAGTGTACTGCAATCGGGTTAGTCATGACGCCATTTCATAGATTGAGATACACACTTCGTAGATATGGGCCGTGACATTTTTGCCGTTGACCTGCTGCTTAGCGATACCGTCTTGATAGACGCCTAGTCCAGCTAGCACGGCGCGCGTTCTGGGGTTGATCTTAGCACGGCCGTCGCTGACGACGCACACGACGATCTTCTTCCACGCGTCTTTACCCCACGTCTTACTAGTTGTCCGCGAGTTCATATACTCAATATTCTTGATCACACCAGTCATGGTCCGCGCAAACAGCTCGTCCTCTTCGTTGTACATGGTAACCACGATGAACAGCTCGGTATGCCGGGGCTTGGCGAACAGCTTCTGGCGTAGCGTGAAGCGTTCCGCATCGAAGTCTGCCGGATCGCAGGTCGCGGCCGAATACCGCATGTGGGTGAACTCGTCACGCTCTGGGGGCTGTGCATGCGGGACCTGGTTGAGCAGCCGCGGTGGGATTGGGCAATCCAGCACCAAGTTCCCCTTGAACAGCTGCACTTCCTTGACCGTCTTCCACCGTTTTATGGGTGCCGGGGTTGGTGCAGGATGTGGCTCGTCTTGGAACGGGTTCTCGGGAGCCAGGCTATCGTGATCTATGTCGTGTGGATCTGGGCCAGCTGCGCTTCCGCTATGTATCATCGGCCTCCTGGCATCCTCATCCTGCCAGTAGTGATCGGGCTGCGAGCCATAGGGCTGGGGCGTCTCGTCGTGCGGTGAGGGATCGTACGGCTGGTTGTAGTACGCATCGTGATGCGCCTGCGGATCGAGGGAGTAATCGCTGCCATGGCGATGCGGCTGCGGGTGGTAGTCGTCATCGTGGTAGTCGTTAGGGCCGTAGGGAATGTTTTCTACCGAATACTAGCTGTTGTCAACTCCATGCTATCCCGCAAACAAGGTGCGCCACATACGCTGGGCTGCAATTGCAGTCTGTCTGATGGTGTTCCTGGTCCGGGCCCAGGGCCCATAGGAATTTCCAGCGGCCCAGGCTGCGATCCATACCTGTCGTCCAGCTGGTAGTTCTGCAGCGGATGCCCTGGCGAGGGCGTGCGGCCTGGTCGTCGCGGATCCATGCCCGAATCGTAGTGGTCGTCGTCTATGTATCTCGACGATTAGTTTATGTACAGACGCAACAGGTGTAGCGATAGTGGTGCGAGCGGAAGAATAATGAATTGCGCGGCGAGCAAGTCGCGAGCTCGCAAGGGAGACAGTAATTAGAAGAGTAGTGGAATGGGGTCTGGGTGCCGAGCCAGGGTGGTGCATCATCCCAGCGGGCTATGCAGCGTCGTAATGGCGGAGGCAAAAGAGGCAAGAAACTCACCGAGGCGGTTGTAGCCGGACATGGTGACGGGAGTGCCTGGCTCCTTTGTTACTGCGCCTGCGAAACCTTGGTACAAAGATGGTATCCTCCTTGACGGCTGATGGAACAGTGAGATCACCCGGCTATTCTCAGACGAACAAGCGCGTCAAAGGACCCAACGAATGGTGAAACTCGGCTGGTGGTCAAGCTGATCCTCGATTGTATGCGCTTTTTGGGCTAGGGCTGTTGTTTCAGGTGGATTTGGGGTAGGCCAGATGACCGTTGTTTACCACAGCAACGGCGGGTTGCGCAGTGGATGGGCGTTACCAGAGGTGCGCAAGGGGAAGATGGAGACGACAAGACTCCTCACGATGGGCGCAATGTATACAAAAGCAAGCCACCCCCTCAGCCGCGATGTTGCTGCTATCCTCAGCGTTCGCGAGTCTGAAACCTGGGCGACAGCCCTGCGTGTGCCCAGCTTCCGCCACACCGCCACACTTTCCTTTCCGCCATCCAGCGATCGGCTGTGCAATGCAGCTACTCCCAGAATTATATATAGCGCCGGCAACATCTTCTCCGCAACGGCTGTACGGCCGAACCATAGACTACGAAACACATCAAAGCAGTGATACTTGCACGATTCTTCGTTGCTCTCCTTCTCATGCGGCGTCCTTTTGACCGGACGCTCGCACACAGGCCAGTTTTGCGGAGCTAGCTTGCGCGGTGTGCGGCTGAGGCAAAGCCTTCGCTCGAAAGAGAGTGCAGACGCGACGCTAAGCTGGGCATGGCTTGGGGGTACGGGAGATGGTGAGGCTGGCGTCAGCTAGGTCATCAACAGTTCGTAAACTCGTGCCGTATCTACTGTAGGATCGTTGTCTATCAGGGTATCAAATCATCCATCCGCCATCCTCCCAATGCCCTACCATTCTACACCTAGCTCAACGCTCCCTTCTCCAATGCCTCTAGAAATGCCTTCGAGAACCTCACACACTGCTCATGCGCAACCACGAAACCATCATTAGCCCCATAGTACGGGTCTTGTACCTGCTCTCCACCTGCCCTTCCACCTCTCCTCTTCTTCCCTCCAAACTCGCCAAACAGCATGACCTTCCCCACGCCCTGCTCGCCGTTCTTCTTCACATATCTGCTCCTTAAGTCATTCAGATCCTCCAAGTTTGAATCATCCATCGCGAATATGTAGTCGAACCCTGCGAAGTCGACGGAGGGAGAGAACTTGCGCGCCGCGTGTCTGTACGATGTGATGCCGTTTTGCTTGAGCGTGGCCATAGTGCGGGGGTCAGGGGAGTCGCCGACATGGTAGGCGCCCGTGCCGCAGGAGTCGATTTTGGAGATGAGGGGATGGTTCTGAGCGAGAGGTGCGCGTGTGAGGGATTGGAAAACACCTTCGGCCATGGTGGAGCGGCCTGCGTGCTCGTTAGCTATGCGGAGAATGGTGGGGGAGGGGCAGCGCACAGATGTTACCTAGGCACACGAAGAGCACAGAGACAGGCTTCGGTGAGGCACTGGAGGTCATGGTGTCGGATTGCGACCCTGTAGCTGCTTCACCGGCGGCCATGATCGTCGTCGTCGTAGTCGATTTAATGTCGAAGTGCTCGAGTTCAGATGTCATTTTGATTCGCTAGCGCACAGACGTAGATGATGAATCCACCGAAAAGTACACCAACACCAAAGGGGAAGTCCAGCCAGGGAGACGCAACGATGAAACCAGCACCGGTGTGGTCGCGTGCACGCGTTGTTTTGTTGCTTTGCTACCCTGAATGGTCCTCTATCAAGCCACATATCAACAACGAACTTGCGAGGTTGCACATTCCAGGTAGCTTTGATGATGCATGGTAATTTTTGTCTAGCATGGCATTTTGTCTGTTCGAGAAGTACAGCTAGTAACTACACACAACCCTATTTCAGTGTTATAAAACTGATCCCGATCTTCTCGCTCGGCCTCCGTTAGCCGTGCAGGACTAGAGCCCTTTGTAGCAGCAATGATTATGCCAAACGTAGATGTGCCTTATAGAGCCGCATTTAATACTGCCCTGCTCCTTGTCCACTCTTCGTCCAAAACAGAATGTGCACCGAATATTTCTATGCCTGATGATGAGGCACAAACGTGTCTTTCACTCGCCGCTACGCGCTAGCTGTTCTTCGCCTGCCTCTCCAGCTCACGCAGTCGCTGTACAAGCTTTTCGCGAAGGAAAGGTGACAGCCCAAGTCTGCGGACATTAGCAGAGCCTTCCCTCGATATCACCTCTAGATCTCTCAAAGTACTCACATGCCCTCCCTTGTTACCATCCGATACGTCCCGCTATCCTGGTAGTTTCCACCCTCCCCGACAAAGTTGCCATTTCCGTCAACCTCGACACTCCCAAAGATGTCCTCTGGCCACGCTATCCTCCCCCAATCTGGCGGATTCCTCTCATCGCTAACATGTATCCATCCTCCTACATTTCCGCCGCCCATGCCACCTTGGTGACTTGCTCCACCCGCGCCATCATTGCTGCCGGACGCGCCCCCTAGATTGAAGCCCCCGGACGAGGCGTACACGGCGGCTTGTTGTTGGACAAGAGGATCTTGTGTTGCGTATCGGCCGATGACAGATTGGAGAATGGGGCGGAAGGATGGGTTCTCGGTGAAGTTGTTGGCGGTAGGCGGGAGGGAGTTGCTGGTTCCGAGGGAAAGTTCGACGTTTGGCGGGTCGGTGGGGAGGAGGGTCAGGAGGGAACGTGTACTGTCGAGGGGATGTTTGAAGACGTACTTCATCTTGATCAGTAGTGATTGTATATTTGCCTGTTTAAACTACTTACAATGTGTTCGTTTTCTGGAAGCGTGGATACAGATCGAGAGCCCCGGAGGAAAAGTGCAGGAGCTCTGCTTGAATAGAGGGCGCATCGCGCTGAACGCAATATTGATCTCGACAGCATGTTTAAACGTAATATCTACAGAAGAAGTCAAAGAGAGGTGTAAGGAGCTTCAATTGCGCTTCGATGCCGACGCGATGCTCCAGAATGATGACGAACATTTTGCGATCGCAGGGTCTAAGCTCTCAGCGATTGATCTGCAACTAATCCATATCAGCTTTAGCGTCGGTCTCCTCGCTGTACTGTGGTTGCAGGGGTAAATCATGTCAATTGCCACACCGAGCAGTTCGCACTGGTCTACTTAGGTCTAACAGATGGTTGTACAGAGGTTGCGTTGTGAGAGATACACCTAGTATAGTTGGCCCTTTCAATTTTGTGACATTATTTACAGAACTACCGCCACCGCCATTAGCGTGACCCCACTAAAGGCGAAAAAGCTCTCATTGCCGAATGAGATGCTGAAGGCGCAAAGCTCCGTCGCAAAACGAGGATCGGCCCCCATCGGCTATAGCTTAGGACAAGACGCGAGGGTCGCGTCGATATTTCGGTTAGTGTTTAAATTCGTGACTCCTTGATCCCTTTCTCAAGATGATTGTGTGAGCCGCGTAGTTTGAGGGTGCGAGACGATGGCGTCAGATCCAAGTGGACACCGTCCGGTCAACGAAGAGATATCTGTGAGCGCGGGGAATGCGCCGAAGCAGGGTGACTTTGATGAGGATGTTGAGGTGGGACCGGAGATTGGTATTGATCGGATCGAGAAGGTGTATAGGTAAAAACACTCTCTCAGACCTCTTTACATATTTTGACCAGGACACAGCAAGCTCGACCGTCGAATACTGCCAGGTACCAGTTGATCTGACAGCTTTTCCATCGCCAAGCTAATGGCAGATAGCCTTCTGGGTCCTCTATTTCCTTTGCTCCGCCATTCGATCCAATGTCGGACTTGCCCAAACGATGAATTCAGACGTGGGCCACGATCTGTCCTCAGTACTTAATCTGACGCCTAAGCAAGTCTCGACCGGCCTAGCATTGTTCTACGTCTGCTATGTTCTGTTCGATCTACCTTCAAACTTGGTCATGTCGAAGCTCAGTCCGCATGTCTGGATGAGCAGGATCGTGACCGGAGTGGGCATCATTGGAGTATGCTTGACTGGCATGAAGGCGGCATGGAGCTTCTAGTATGTATGGACTCATCTGTGGCATGCATGGACCCTTAACATCGTTGCTAGCCTCCTCCGGTTGCTGCTCGGCATCGTCATTGCAGGCATGTGGCCGGGCATGTCATACTACCTTACCCTCTTCTATCCACCATCACGAACCGGTAAACGCATCGGCCGCTACTTCACCGCGGCCCAAGTTTCCGCCGCCGTAGTTGGGCTTGTCTCAGCCGGCTTCCAGAAAATGGATGGTCTCGGTGGTTTAGTTGGGTTTCAATGGATGTTCCTTCTCTACGGCCTCGTAGGGACTCTTGTTGGCATATCACTCCTGTGGTGGCTTCCAGACCGTCCGCTTCCTCCGGGTGAAGTGCGAGACCATACCGGGTGGCGCAAGTTCATCCCCCAAAGCAAACCCGCTCTGACCGGCGAAGATGCACGGATTCACTATGAAGATTTGACGCGCGTGTACCACCGCCGCGTTTGGAACATGAAGGATCTTTGGAACGTTGTCATTGATTGGCGTCTTTGGCCGCTTGCCATCATGTACTTTGGCGTTGTGGGAGTCGGCATTGGAACGCAGAGCTACGGCACAGTCATCATCCGCGGTATCAATCCCGACCTGACAGGTATCCAACTGTCACTTCTCTTCGCACCCATATGGATCGTAAGCCAACCCCCATTCCTCTTTGGCCCACTCAAAGCTGACGAAATTAGATGGACCTCATCGCCATCCTCATCGTAACTCCCCTATCCGATCGCTTCCACCATCACCGCGCCCTTTTCTTTAGCCTCGCCGTCCTAGTTCAAATCGCCGGTCTCCTCGTGACCACCTTTGCCGGCGCAGGCAACTCCTGGTCCCGCTATGGCGGTCTTCTTATGGTTGGTTTCGGCCTCGGTCCGACAGTGCCCATATGCATGACCTGGACGAACGAAATCTTCCAGCCGCGACACGGCGAGGTCGGTGTCGCTGCTGCTTCTGCGCTAGTGAGTGGACTGGGCAATCTGGGCAGTATTCTGACGACATATGCGCTGTATACAGGCTGGCCGGCGGATGCAAAGGGTCCGCATAAGTACCGCAAGAGTAATCTAGTCATGATTGGGATTCTTTGTGCGAGTATACTTGCGGCGGCTACTATGGTGGTGTTTCTGAGATTGTTTGGCAATGACAAGGAGAAGAAAATTAGTAGTGCCAGCTCGACAAATGAGGGAGGCGATGGATTTGTTGATGGTGCGGCGAGGAGGGAGATACAACAGCGCGGGTTGGGACGTATGTTCTGCTTTCGTTGAGGCGTAGATGGAATGTATCACGTTGTAGGGCAGGTCAGATCCTTTTCAAATATCGTCTTTTATACTATATACAAGTCGCTGACTATTGTTACCAATAAATAATGTCCACAACACAATTCTTCATTCATGCCTTGATCCATCATATCTGTGCTGAATGTATGATATGATACTTGATCGATACGACTACTGGCGCAGCCAAGCGTCAAGCAAATGTAGCGTTACCACTTTCTCGCACGGATGTATCAACATAGCTCGGTTTTGGCTCGTCCGAAGAATTCCTCCCTGTTCTACCGGCCGGAAGATTCGCAGCGATTTACGCTCTGTGGCGGGGAAGCCGCTCATAAACAGCTGGCTCCACCTCCAGTTCTGTTACTCCCCCATCAAGCCTCGATCACCGCCTTTCGAGAGCAACTGCCCAACATGGGCATTGCAGAACAAGCCACCACGTCGGCCTTCACCCGGCTCCCCGTCGAGCTCCTAGAGCTAATTCTGGGCATTGGGATAACAGACTGGGAAGCCGGGACCTCGGAAGATGATGTACGCCATGTTCCGATAACTCACAATCGACCAACTAATCCTTCCTAGAGATGAATTCCCCACTCTCAAAACCTCCGTCTCGCATGCAGACCGTGTGCGTACCTGCCGCGCCTTATGCCCGCTCTCTTCTACCGTGTACAGCTTGTAGCTTCGCCGCAGCACGTGGGGATTGCTGTGGCGACGGATTTGCAGGCACTCAGGCCTTACGTTAAGGGCGTTGTTTTCCAGCCCGGCAAGTATAGTTGGGTTATAGAGAAAGAAATTTTTGAGGAGGTTGTCATGCTTCCGCCTCTGAAGGAAGAGTGTAAAAGGCATAATTATGTGATGAATGGTGCGCGAGCTCGTAAAGATTCATTTGGATGGGTGGGATGAATATATTCTTGACACGGCGATGGGTTGGGGGCTTTTCGTGCCTCAACCTGTACGCTTTCTCCAGGTTCCTTCTCCGCGCCCAAAACCTCAAGCAGCTCGAACTACTCCACGCATGGACGGACAGTGGTGAGTGGCGTGATCTCTGGCGAGCTATCCGCCATCATCCCTCACGTATGCAGCTTAAATTGTATCGGTTGCTCTGCAGACGTGGTGCAAGGTTGTCCATGTCGCATTATACCGGGGAAGACAGTAAGTGCTCAAATAACCCGGACGACGCGGAGATGAATATAGGCTACGAGTTCGAGATGTATTTATCGAATCGAGGAAGCGGGAGAGCAGCTGTAGGATGCGGTTCGATATAGAGACTGATGATGGATACACTGGCTCGGACCCGGGCCAGGCGGAGAGTAGTGATGGGGGTGTGAGCGATAGCGAATAGGAAGATGATATACAGTACTAGAGTACAAGTCTGAGTATACTAATCCCCTGTAGTAAAAACCCTTTGAGAGCTATATAGTTCTTGACCTCTGGAACATGATTGTACAAAGTGACGACAGTGATGATATCACAGTGAGGGTTCAGAGTGAATCAATGTGAGGGAAAGAAGTGAGAACTGCGGTTGATTGTAATAGCTCTAAAGGAGAGCGGCTTATAGAACAGAATGAAGCGTAGCAGCCAGGAGCAGTCATGTGATCTGATCTGGTGTGTGAGCTAGCCTGATAGATGATGATCAAGGAGAAGCGTCGGATGGTACTGCTACGGAAGACCGAGTATCAGAGAATATGGAACGGCTACAAGCCGAAAAATATGTACGTAGAAGCGCAAGGCTGAGGCCAAACCCCCATTAGATGGGTAGTTTACCAACTTGTTCAGTGGTCGGAGGTGATCCAGGCCGTGGTATTGGCCGCGCGGTTCACCGATGGAGAAATGAGATTTACGATGTCAAACCTTGAATGCGCATGCTAGATGGTCACGAGGACTCGTCGCGTGCCTCGAGCTCTATGCGAGTCAGCATCCTGGGGCTGACGCAGGGCAGGCGGCCTGAGCCAGGGAGAGAGGGACAATCAAAAGCGTTCATCTGGAGTTCGCAGATCAAACTAGAGGGTATTCGGCATACAAGAAGACGAGGAGGAGGAAGCGTGAGAGTGCCCAAGGCGATGATGCGCGCTGGGCCGACCGTCGGCTTTTGATAGGTGCACAGACCCGAGAGAGATTGTGAATCGTTCGGGGAGGGGCTGGCCTTCACAAGCCGCCCAGCATCATCGTCATCCTCGCGCGCAGCTCCTCGCCGTCGTCGCCGTCGTCGTCGCCGTCGTCGTCGCCGTGCGAACCTCGACCCTCTCACCGTCTGTCGTCCCGCCCTTCCCATCGCTCCACCGCGTCACAACTGCTCCTGCGCGCTGCCCTCGGCCATCTATCCATTCATCCATCCATCCACCGTGTTCCACGACCACTGTCCCCCCAGCCCAAGCCCCGCTGCGCGGTTCGCCCATCGCTCCGCTTCGTCCAGTCGTCCCTTATCTTGCGCATACGTAGCCAAGTGCTGTTGAGGTTGTACACGCAGTCAATGGTGGGCTCCCCAGCGCATCCGTGAGTGGGGCAGCGTGTGCGTGCAAGAGCGGTCAATACCACGTTGACGGCCCGTCGAAACACGGTTGAGCTCCCCGCAACCAGAGACGCAGCAGTGTAAGTTGGCCTTCACTTCTGTTTGGTGTTTCAGGCCTGTGCTGGTTGTTGGAGGCTCAACAGCGCCCTGGATGCTATCACAAAGCGAGCACCCTCATTGGACTTGCTAACATTACACAGAGCTTCTGCGGATTCCACCGCTTCAACGTCTGCGATTTCCATTGCCATTTGACACCTCTCTTCTAAACAAAAGTCCTCCCGACTGTAACGCCTAACCTTCACATCGCGACACTTCCCACCATGTCTGCCGCAATCGACACTGAGGATCTGGAGGAGCTCTCCATCTCCATGCCGCCTCCGCGCCGTTCCTCTGCGAGAATACCCGATTTCCCTGCCACGCCGGCAGCACCATCATCCATTCTGCAGGAGAGTAGGGGTGGGCGCGAATCCAAGACCAGCCAGAGACTAGGACAGTACACGATAGTGAAGACTCTGGGAGAAGGCTCATTTGGTAAAGTCAAACTGGCTACACATGGAGTCAGCGGGCAGAAAGTGGCGCTCAAGATCATCAACCGGAAGAGGTTGGTTACCAGAGATATGGCGGGACGCATAGAGCGCGAGATCCAGTATCTGCAGCTGCTCCGACATCCACACATCATCAAGCTGTGAGTGGCCAGCCGTTATAGAGTGCAGACCAAAACTGACTCTCACAGGTACACGGTGATTACTACGCAAACGGAGATTATCATGGTTCTCGAATATGCTGGCGGCGAGCTTTTCGACTACATAGTCAACAATGGAAGGCTGGCCGAGGACAAGGCGCGGAAGTTCTTTCAGCAGATAGTATGCGCAGTGGAATACTGCCATCGTCATAAGATTGTGCATCGAGACCTGAAACCGGAAAACTTATTGTTGGATGACCACTACAACGTAAAGATTGCTGATTTTGGCCTGAGCAACATTATGACCGATGGCAACTTTCTCAAGACCAGCTGCGGCAGTCCTAACTATGCGGCACCCGAGGTCATCTCCGGAAAGTTGTACGCTGGACCCGAAGTCGACGTGTGGAGTTGCGGTGTCATTCTATACGTGCTGCTGGTAGGGCGACTGCCG
The DNA here is from genome assembly GCA_030770425.1 of Darksidea phi. Taxonomy (NCBI): domain Eukaryota; kingdom Fungi; phylum Ascomycota; class Dothideomycetes; order Pleosporales; family Lentitheciaceae; genus Darksidea; species Darksidea phi. Next base: position 61,761 of record JASJFT010000085.1, read on the forward strand.
TTCGATGACGAATACATCCCTACACTGTTCAAGAAGATCGCGGCGGGTACCTACAGCATCCCGAGCTATCTGTCACCTGGCGCCGTCAGCCTAATTAAGAGAATGCTGATGGTGAACCCGGTGCACCGACTTACAGTAGCTGAGATCCGTCAAGATCCATGGTTCACCAAAGACCTTCCATCCTACCTTGTTCCGCCACCCGAGGATTTCTACGATACGGGCATCGACCCGAACAAGGCCATTGATCCCAAGAGTTTGGCGCCATCGCAGCCCGAGGCAGTCGTACAGAAGCTACACGAAGTCGTCATCGGGAAGCTTGGAAAGACAATGGGTTACGCGAAGCACGATGTCCAAGATGCATTGGCGCGCGACGAGCCAAGTGCAATCAAGGACGCCTACTTAATTGTCCGGGAAAATCAGATCATGAAAGAGAATCGTGAGTCAGCTGCTCTAGTTCATATACAGCCTTCATATCGAGACCCAAAATGCACCCCGGTCAGATGTCTGCTGACACAGCCGGTGGGACAACGTGTTACTCCGCTACAATCTCAGAGACGACGCCCCATCTATGGTCATATGCTAACAATGAACGTTAGCACTGTTGACGAACGAGAGAAACCTTCAGCCGTTCTTAGCGCAGTCACCTCCCACGCATGATAACTACATGGGCTCGATCCCCCAGGCTATGAGCAGCAGTCGTCCGCAGGTCATACCTCCACCCGATACTGAACGCGCACGACAAGGCTCCACATCGAGCAGCCAGATTGCGACCGTTCGCAGTCCCATTAGCACAATAGGCGTTCTACCGAGCAGTACCCCCGAGTACCACAAGGCCTATATGAAAGGTCATCCAAAGCCTCCGCCGCGTCAACAGGAAGTTGAAGGATCGCCGCCAGCTGGGATGACAGAAGAAGAGCGAGAGAAACAAGCTCGGCGGCTCAGACCGAACTTTAGAGTTATACCGGATCAGAATAGGCAACGACCCGAACCGATGACGTCTCTCCCTGCGAAGAAGCCGCGACCAACAAAGTGGCAGTTTGGAATTCGCTCTAGGAATCAGCCGGCTGAAGCTATGCTGGCTATCTTCAAGGCCTTGAAAGCCATGGGCGCCGATTGGGAGGTGCCTAAGATACGCAAAGCTGGCGGCGGAAGTGAATCTCAAAGCGGCAGCGGCTCACGAGACTCAGATTCGCGATCGCGATCGAGATCACCGGGTCGTTCACGTGGTTCGTCAATGTCTTCTTCCTCGCAAGAGGAATTCGTAGGCTCTGACGGCGAAAACGCGTCCAACCCTCGTGAACTAAGGATCCGCAACGGCGACGACGAGGGTCAACCTGCAAGGGGTCGCCCGAAGAAACACTATAATGCCTCCAACGATTGGGGCTACAACATCCCCGAAGATCCTTGGGTGATAAACGCCCGATTCCGCAAGGATGGCATGTTCCCACCCGGCGTCCTTCACCCTTCTTCCGCACACTCTTCCCGCGTAGACCTACATGACACTGGCCTTCGTCGTCGTAGCTCGACAAATGCCTCCCACTCCTCACTCAGCCACATCGACGGCATAACCTCCATCACCACGAACCCTGAACACAGAGACCGTGCCGGCTCCGTAGCCGGCTCCTCCATCGCCGGAAGCAGCCGTTACCCTCCTCCCGACGAAGCTGTCTACATTTACGTGTCGATCCAGCTCTACAGCATCGACCGCGACTTCTTCGTCGTAGACTTTAGATGCGCCGGGTACGAACGTCTTGTGTCTAATCTCGTTCGCGAGATCAAAGCTAGCTCTAACTCTTCTACTTCTATCTCTCAACTCGGTCTCAATAATCCGTCACAGCATCCCGACGGGTGGGATGACGAGCAGGGTGTGTGGCGCAGATTGGGCGAAGGCGATGTCGACGATGAGGCTAGGCGCGAGTTGAGGGATGGTGAAGGCGTGGGGCGCGTGAGGGAGAGAACGGAGGAGGTGGGCGCGGGCAGGAAGGAGGGGGATAAGAGGTGTACGAGTCCGTTTCCGTTTCTGGATGTGGCCAGTACGCTTATTTTGCAGCTTTCTGGCGAGTAGCGGGCGTGAGAAGGTGATGGCGACGGGGATTTGGAATGGTAATGATCGAGGAGAGAAGGCGGCTTTACTGAGGGGATTGTGACCGAGGTTCATCTGGACTTGGCGTGTTGGATGCCGATGCGACGCGATGCGATTCGATGGAGCCATTGGGCTCCACGATATGACCTTTTCGGCTTGACCTTACCTCCTTTTCTTTTTACCTATTATACCTCCGTCAAATAAAATCCTTGGATAGTTCTTACAACCCATCGACACTAACAATGTCCATCCTAGAGAGAGATCTACGGTTGGTTTCATTATCCTCTTTATCCTATACATTCACACCAGAGCTCGGTTCACTCACCCCCTTGAAAGGGACAACATCGGACTACCAATACCAACGGGTTGAAAAGTTGAGATATCCTGTTTCATGCATTACGCCAAAACCTGCCCTACGTATATGCAATGCACTACGTGCACACGGAATGAATTTTTCATACAAGACTCAATCAGCAAAATGGGGCGAACCCGCTTCCACCACCATCGCGAAAAGCCTCGTTCTCATTCGCCTTGCCCCGTGCTTCTCAACTGCCCCAGCTATCATACAAGCACATTCCATCATCCAAAACGACGCATTAGAGAAAGATTTTTCGGTTGAGATCAAAAGGCGTATAGAATGTACATGGGAGAAGAGGGTGAGGAGAAGGGGGGATGTAAATACAGTTTTGGAAAACTCCGAATGGGAGGACTAGGACGAAAGGTATCGTTGTTCAATCACTCAATCCATTACCGCATTCCCGCTCCAGCGCCTAGCCCAGCGCCCACAGCCCCTAGTCTGCTCGCAAGCTTGGGGTATTTTTCTTGTACCTATTCGGCACGTTAGCAAATGCCTCTAGCCTAGAGAAAGCGTAAATATGACGTACCTCTAGCTGCGTTCGTGTGGCCTCGGCATAGCTCAATGCATTAACAATCTCACCCTCCGTCCGGCTAAGTTCTCCCGCGCGCTCGAAGAACTTCAGCGCTTCTGTGACTTTGCCTTGTTGTAGCAACAGTTGTGCCATGGTTGCGACTGCGATGTCGCATTCGGGGTCAATGATGAGGGCCTTTTGACAGAGCTTCTCTGCTTCGGCGTAGTCGTTTTTCCATTGGAAGAGAGCAAGAGCTTTGTTGATGAGGGGAAGGACATTGATACCAAGAGGTTTCGCCGACTTCTCCATTTCGACAGCGGTGTCGAACTTCTCGATTGCTTCTTGGTACTTTTGCTGGTCAAGGAGGAGCTCGCCATAGTAGTTATACACGTCAGGAACATTTGTGAAGTTCTTCATACAGCGGCGGAAAGTAGCCATCGACGATGCGATACTTCCCATTTTGTACTGTGTGACGCCCAACTGGATATGCGAGAAGATGAAGTCCTTGTCAAGATCGATGGATTTCTGGTAATCTTTAGCGGCCTCACCGAATTCGGCTTTGAGGAAGTGGAGTTGGGCACGGTGGTAGTAGATATCCGGATCGTCCTTGTTTTGGGCGAGGGCAGATTCGAAGTCGGCTTCGGCGGCGTCGGGGTTGGCTTCTGGTGTTAGCTAGGCTATACCTGATAGATGGGAATGTCCTACCAAGCTCCAGGTGCATGCTAGCGCGCTTGATGAAGCTCTGGGTCAGGGACGGGTCGAGCTCAACGCTCTTGTCCATGTCTTTCAGCGCATCATCGTTGTCACCCTTGAGGTACCTAAATGTGCCTCTCATGTTGTATGCGAAAGCTTCGTGCTCCTCAAGGCCTCCAAGCTCTAGCGCGCGATCGAAAGCTGCCGCAGCTTCTGTGTAGCCTTCCGCCGTCTTCGTGCCCATCGCCCTCAGACCTTTCCTCAGCTGTCCTTTCCCGCTCTCTTCGTCCAGTTCTGCTTCATCGTCGAGACCGAAAGGCGGGGGCTTCGGTCGGAAGCTTTGGAGGTAGTTGGTAACAAAGGTCGGGCTGGGCAGCTTCTTCTCTTTCGAAGCCAGGATAGCCTTGCCCTTTGAAGTGGCGACCTTCTTGAGGAGGCGCTCCACGCTCTGCGCACTATTCTCGTTGCGGAAGCCGTCGATGATACAGCTAGCAGTGTAGTCTAGTAGCGCTTCGCTATTGCGATCCACCTGCTCATATGCATTTGCCCGTCGGTTCAAAGCCTTGACGTACTCGTTGTCCAGGTTGATGGCGGCCGTGGTATCTTCAATCACCTTCTCCCAGTTCGACATGGCGTTCCAGCATGCGGCGCGATTTGAGTAGAAGACGGGGTCTTGTCGGCAGAGGATAGCCCGGCCGTAAAGGTCGATGGCGCGATTGTAGTCTTTCGAGCCGTATGCTTTGTTACCGGCGGCCTTGAGCTTCGCCGCGTAGTCTTTACGCTCCTATATAGGATTAAACAAGCTAAGCGCTATGCGCGATCAACATACCTCTTCTGAGAGCGCGGCTACGCTGCTCTCATCCACCTCAGGCAGCTCATCTTCGGCCGTCGCTGTCACCGTCGCCTTCTTGGGCTCAGGCTGAGTCTCCTGCTCCTTGGTGGTCCCCTTCTCCGCCCTGTCCTTGGCCTTCTTGCGATCCCTCTTGTTCTTCCGCTTACTCGCCGCGGTCCCAGCATCTGTATCCTTCTTGTCGTCTGACAGATAATAGATAACACCTCCTGCGCCGACTACTAATGTAAGGCCCGCAACTGTGTACACGACGCCCTTATGCTCGGATGCCCATGACGATAGGCGGTCCCAAAGGGAGCTTGTGCCTTGCGGTGGGAGCGCGACAGGGAACGGCCCGGGGGCGTTGGGGAGAGGTGCTGCGTCGGCAGACATGTTGCGATTCTAGCAAAAGGGAACGAGTTTCGGCGCCCGCAGATGGTGGAAAGTGATCAATGAGGAACTATGCGAGAAAGGAAGAAATGTGGAAAAGCTCAATGGCAGTGGTGCCGATGAAAGTGATGGTGTTACACGGTCGAGCTTTAGGATGGAAATTTAGGAGCTGCGATGAGTAAGGGGCGGCCCGTGCAAGCTTCAACGTCATCACGGCAGCGAATCCCCGACAACACAGATCGGGCTTCGAGAGGAGTGAATTGCGCGGCATTAATTACAGGACTATTTCGCGCGCAAGTCGCTCGCAACTTTCATTTCTGCTTTGCTTCTGTGGTACGTATGCATAGTGCAAATGACATGTGAAGCAAAAATCCAATCACGTGAGCTTACCTTCTCACCGGAGCCATTGGCAGCTTCGCTTGGAAACCGTTGCTGTCGTCTCGAGGTTGAAACTTTGTGTCTTTCCGAGGATGCCACCTGTCAGGCTAGCACGTATCTACGCATAATCGCCACGTCTTTCTGCATGCGTACCCGACATCGGCATCTGAACGAATCACACCGTTCTCCACTTCCAACCGCACCCCGAACATACATTGAACTCTTCGGACAGATACCTCAAATTGGGCCAGTTAGGATTAAACTCAACATGCCGTCAGAAACCTCCTTCCATCTCTTCACAGCCCTCCGCTACGACCGCCTCCTCTTGACCTCGGAGGAGAACTCTCAAGCATGGCTAAACTTTGTGTCGCCGTCACCATTTTATATGCTATGCTATCATCGCGACCGCATGCTAGAGGCGGCACAGCATTTTGACTTTGATGCTGTGGCGAAGAAACTAGAGGATGGGGTGGCGTTGCATGAAGAGCTTGTAAACAAGGTAGAGGAGTACATAACAGGTGGTGGGAAAGATGAGGCGCTCAAGGTATTTCAGGCGAGGGTAAAGAATGAAGTCTCAAAGCTAATGGAACAAGTTGAGAATATTGTTCGATAAAGAGGGCAACATGACGGTAGAGTTCATGCCCCTGCCACCAGTCCCACTATCAACGCTCTACCCGCCATCGCTTGACCCGCCAAAGGCCCCGTCCCCACCACACCCAGCAAAAGAGTTCAAGCCCTCTCCCCTTACAGGCGGTGCGCTCACCCTTGGCCCCACAGATGCTCTGCCCGCTCAAACCTCTTCCACCACTCCAGAATGGGTCCTAAAACTCGACACAGCACCGACCCCCTCAACACCATTCACCCTCCTCAAAACAACTCACCGCAGCTTCTATGACCAATCCCGTGAAAGAGCTTTGCCTAAAAACCCCAAAGGCCAAGCTTACACAGAAGTCCTCCTCTACAACGAGGTCGACGAACTAACAGAGGGGAGTATGACATCGCTCTACTTTTTCCGTGGAGGGCGGTGGGTTACACCGCCTGTTGGTGTACCAGCTGGCGAGTTCACTTCTTTGACATTGAAGACGGGCAAAGGTAGTGAGTGCGGCGATCAAGACAGGACGGAGGATGAAGGTGAATTGAGGAGGCCGTTTGCGGGGCGTTGGGGGCATAGTGTGAGGAGCGCTAAGGTGGGGGCTGGGGGGCAGAGAGGTACGAGTAGGCGGTGGGCTTTGAAAAAGGGATTCTGTATGGAGGAGACTGTTAATAAGGGGACGGTGGAGGTTGGGGAGGGCGTGTGGGTTAGTAATGGGGTGAGGGGATTTGGGTTTGGGAAGGTGGTTGCGTAGATGCGAGAGCGAGAAAAAAAGTCACTCAAGGCTGCGAAGAGTTGAAAAGTAGTTCTACTTAGGCGGTAAAGAAGCAATCCGAGCCGAATTTAACACACCTGAAAAGATCCTACCAAAAAAAAAACACGCACAAATGGAGCAACACTCAATTTGACTTACCTTCCCTCCCCTACTTTGGCGGCGTAACCCAAGCAACATTAGGTACCTGCCCAATCACCGGAAGACACCTACAGCTCTGCTTAGGAGCCCCATTCTCATCGCACCAAAACGGGAACCCACCACCACACCCCACCGTACACATGCCGTCCGTCCCACACATTACAAGGTCACCCTCCTCATCTTTGACCATGGCGGGCATGCCGCAGGTAAGGCAGAACAAGCGCAGGCCCAAGCGACCAGCTTTGTTGATGAATAGATCGTCGTTGTTGGCGATCTCAATCATGTCTTCGCGAATGCGGAACTTGGCTGCCGGGAAGTACGTTTGATGGTTTCCGGGCTCGTTGAAATAGGTGCCGTTGTCCTTGAAGACTTGTTCCTTGCCCAGTTGCGTCGTCAGATCCGTATACTGCGGTTGTCGCGCGGGCCACTGATGAACGGCAAGTTTCTTGCTCAGGGCCATACTAGGGCGCTTCAAATATGGGTTCTTGATGGCATCAAGGATGGATTTTTTGCACTTCTTGCCATAATGGTCAGCCTCAGAGCCACCCTTCTTTTCGAGGAGTTGTGCGACGATTTTGAGAAGCTCGATTTTGGAGTCGCGACGTGAGCTGGAAGGGTTGGAGTTGACGAGATTGCATTTGCGACAGATGATAGACTCGCCGAGTTTTGGAGCGGGAATGTGCCAGGGGCCAAGCTTGGCGTGGCAGCCGGGGTTGGCACATTCGTGGAAGAAAGTAGTGGTGTTGACGTCGGCGGTGCCGAAACCGCGGTCCGCTGCGGAGGTTGAAGTGTTGGTAAAGCTGGCAGGGACAAAGGGCTGCTTTGCAGTGATGGCCATGCCGCGAAACTGCGGTGGGCAGCGACGCTCGTACTCAGCATGGTTGCAGTCTTTGGAACTGTTGTTGATGATGTGGCCGAACTCTTCGCAGACGATGCACCATTTGAAGTCTGCAGGCATAGGGGGTCGCTGCTGGTTCATGGCCGTAACCATCGTGACGTCTTCATCATTATCGCGGTACCTCGCCTCATAAACCGACAGGTCCTGACCCAGCCACATCGCAATGATACTCGAAACCGCCGCGTTCCACTTCGCTTTTCCCTGTTCCGCCGACGTGGCCGTACAGGCGCGGGTGGCATGGCTTGTAGACGAACAGTGCCAGCACCACTTGATGTCGTCGTAAGCGCGCTGGATGTTCTTGAGGAGCTGGGCGCGGAAGAGCTTGGGCTCTTTGCAATCTTCGTAGACGTGCATGCCATCGCCGGCGTCCTTACACCACTGGCATATCATGCCGGTGGCTTGCGAGTCTGCGGCGTCGCGTTCGAGCGGATCGTTGTCCCAGGGACATTGGTTCGAGCGATGGAATTCGCAGCCGCACTCGCACTGTTGCTCTTCGGGCAGTTCTTTGGCGTTGCAGTTTTTGCGGTTGTGACCTTTCAGGCCGCAGCGTATGCATGGGTTCTGGTTGTTGTTCGTCTTGTGATTGTTACTATCGCCGTGGTTGTTCTTCTTGTTCCTGTTGTGCTTGTCGACCCTGTTGTTCTGATTGTGGAGATTACCACCCTTCTTACACTCTTTGGTCGTGTGGGATTTGTTGTTGCCACAGTTGTTACAGTACCTGTCACCACTGTTATTGCCATTGAAGCTACCGCGTCCGCGACCGCCCCGACCACCCCTATGGCCTCGACCGCGGCCTCGACCGCCTCTGAACCTGCCCATTGCGATTAGGATGATATGCGGGGGTGTTCTTGTTGGATGTAATGAAGTTGACGCGAAATCTCTAAGATAAAAAGAGTAGGAGTGAGAGATCAAAGGATGTAGAAAGCCGGATGCAGTGAAACACTTCAAAGCGCTAGCGGACACAAGTTTGTTATAAAAGTTGCCATTGTCCAGCGGTACTACAGTCTTGTGATGAATGCCGGCGGCTTTGTCCATTGGAAGTCAAAGGCCGGCTTTGTTGATACGGAGGCGCATTCACAAAGAACGAAATTGGAGCATCGGTGTGTTGAATAAAGGATTTCTTAAAGCGGAAGGTTTCAAGCCGCTTTGTTAAACGTTGAGGACCACCTAGACTTGGTCAAAGTGACTTTCTCGTATTATTCGTCCATGGATAGAGGAGTCCGTTACGAACCATCTTCGCTGGAGAGCTGGTGAAGTTCCTGCGTAGTCCGCTCAGTGTTTTTACATAGTAGAGGGCGACAATGATACTTCCGGCTACCTTAGATAGGAAGCATGCGTTCTTTGGCAAGCCTCAAGATGCGATATCATGTACGCGGAGTCTTCCTCCTGAAAACTATCCGAAAATAGGGAAGCAAGTTTCGACGCTACCTTGAAAAATTGGCGGTAGTCGTATTGTGAAGCCCAGGACAGAAGGCTCCATCATTGCAACTGATCGGTACGCGTCCCTTGAGATTGGACAGCATCTAAACATAACCGTGCTATATTCTTAGCTAAGGCTCCTGTTTATGATGACGCCCCATGCTAGACGAGTGATCGCGACGCCCCGGGCACGAGACCTGGCCATCTCCCCAGAACCCGAGGTCCTGCACAATAGAGGCGTCCGACTTGGCATGAATAAAATGCGCGGAACGTGGCAGTCGATGGTTTACCGTGGCCGCATGACGTGTCATCGAAGTCTTAGATATTTTGAGAGCACTGGGTCCAGGTTCCGGGTAAGGTCAACGGAAAGGTCAAACTCCGAATGCACCATTTATCGGCTCGCCTGTACTTCGTTATTTTCGACTCAACTTCATTTCGGCTAGCTTTTGATATGTCGTCTTCTGATCTTCATCGATACGAGGAATGAGGGGTAGCTCGTGGTCCCAGTGTGCCATATATAGGATAGGGAGCGGGCCAACGCCTTTCCAATCCCACCTAGAGTTTTGTGGCTGCTTGCCGAAGTGGATTAGGAGGTGCTGATGGGGTTATGGCCTATTTTTGCGCGTAGTAGAGCGTGCGCAACGTGCTGGTGCGCTGTTTCGGAACGGATGCGAACGAATATCGACGAATTCGCCTCCTTTGCTGCACGGCGAAGTACAAGCCATCCTTCGGATTGCGCAGTATGTATGATGCATAGTGAGACAATGTCGCCTCGCTGTTGAGAGTCAAAAAGATGGCTTGCTAGTTTGACGGCACGACGTAATATGTGCTTCCGTCAGGGAATACAGCCACCACCTTATCAAAGCCAGCGGGTGTTGTATTCGGCAAGTTTCTGGGAGACGTATGGACTCGACATCGACGAGACTATGAGAGCGGATGGCCTAGAGGGGAAGCGCAAAAGATGTTGTACTCTCCCAACTCGTTCGGCAGCTCAACTGGTCCGGGCGCCGGGTCGCGAGTCTGTCCCCTAACTTCATCCGTCATCGTTAAACCGCCGAAGAATTTTCTAACTTTCATTCGTTTTTGCTTCGTTATCGGCGTCTAAGCCTAGGATTTTGCGGCTCAGCAAGGCTCACATCATCAGTCAAGAACGACATGCATAAGCCGCCCTGCCAAACAGCGTAACCGCTGACACCAGCACACCATCGCTCTCACTAGCCCACTCCACCAACTACCGCAAATACGGAAGCCCATCACGAGAACCAGCGCCCTCCCAGACGCAACTCCAGCATTTCCGGAGGTGCAAATTTCTCCTCAAAAAGGATTTGGAATGGCGAAGTCTGGTAGGCTACGCGCCCGGGAATTCTCCTTCATGTCCATTATCCCCAGACTCAATTTATCATCAAATTAATCCCACCCTCCATCCTCGTCTCTACCTCATCTTAGATCTTGTCAGCTACTTCCGCGCTCACCATCCAGCCCCCAAACTACCTCGTTTATGTGCAGCACCAACCCACTCTATGCCCTTGCACAGGCGTCCCTCGCCCTTCGCCAAGGCAAATACCCGCCGAACCAACCAACACAGGCCAACCTCCTCCACCCGGCCTCCGTCCCACGAATCACATCAACCACACCCTAGACGATCAAATCTCGTCAAGCAAGGAAGTGAGCGGAAAGAGAAGGGAAGGCGGTTGTGGATGTACCGGCCAACGGTTACACGGACAGGCCCGAAAGTAGGCCTGGCCTCGGTAACCAGTCTCCTGCCACAAGCAGGGTGGCGGGCTCCACTATCCCATATCGTTGAGCGCTTGCGCCATTATGCTTGTTCGAGAAGGCGGGCCAGTACGCGTTCTCTATCGGGATCTGCGAGCCTGAAAACCGGTCTATGATGCATGTGTTGCGTGTTCATGGGGGGTGACCTTACGACCTCAGTGGTCGCTTTTGTACAGATGACTGAGAGGGTCGGGTGGAAGGTCGGATGAATGGTGAGGGCAGCGTCTACTGCATCGAACATCGTATCATGGAAATTTGAGCAGTGGCGGACACATTGCCGGGGCTAATGCACGGCGCTTTCTTTCAATGGCGGATGGGCTTGCCATGGCTAGTAGCCACCGCCGAAGAGGGAATGATGGCTTGATGCCAACCATCGCACAAAGCGACACGCCACCCTCCTAACGAACAAAGCATTGTCACAAAGGGGATAGCAAGACATATGGTGTGAAGTGGTTTCAAATGCTGGTATTTGGCTGTCGCGTATTAAATAGGTAGGGTATGTGATCTATTTTGATCCCTTCAAACAAAAAGCCTCCCAGTAGCAAGTGCTGCGTCAAGAAAAGTTCTTCCCAACGCCATACCCTCCGCGGGCGTCGAAATGCGTGAAGAATAGGAAAAGGTATCATAGAAAATAGTTGAGAAAGAGAGTAAGAACGGAAGAGCGAGCGCGGGTATCGTGATTATAAACAGGCGGATCGAAGATGTAGTAACAAAGATGGGAAATCGTTGTGTGAGAGGATGTGATGTGATGCGAGCGGGTGTCGTAGTGCGTGAAGGCAGTCGATCGTGAGTGCAGCGCTTATTTGGGTCCATAGACCCAGTATTGAGCAGCGTATGGAACCTCAAACGTCTTCTTCTGGCCTTTGCACACCTTCGGTTTGTTGCCACCTGCCGTCTCAATTCGGTACACAGTGTTCACACCACCCTGCGAGAGGTTCTGGTCGTCGACGAGCTGTAGCCACTTGACGGCACCCTCGCCTGTGGTGCCTGGGCATGACGTCTTGGGCGCGTCCATATCGAATTTCTTGGCCACCATGGCGACCGGGAAGGGCTTCGCTTTGACCTGCGTAAGGGCGAACGTGGGAACCTTCAAGGTGAAGTAGTGGTTGCCGAGCCACTGGTTGTAGCCTTGCTGCTTGAGGTACGCGTCGAGGTATTGGCTGCTGCCGAAGGGGGGTTTGAAAAGGGAGAGGGCGAGGCCGGAGATGGTGGGGATCTTGAACTGCGCCCACGCATCTTTGTTCAGTTGTGTACCGATATCGTAAAGTTTTGCCACGGCGCCCGTAGTGTCGGGCTCCGCAGTGTCGTCCCCGGTGAGGCATGTGTAGTTCTGAGTGCCTAGTCCAAGCAAGACGTACTTGAGCTTCAGGTCTGTTGGCGGTGGAAGGGTGCTACTGGGCATCTTTGACGCCAGGCTGTCGAGGTTTGTGGCCCGTGGATATTGTGGCCAGGCCGCGGCGGAGGTTGCGAATACCGATAGGGCCATGACGGCCGTTGAAAGACTAGAGAAGAGCATCGTGGGATGGATGGACGGGATTACCAAAAATGGTGTGTGATGCAAGAGGAGATGATGTGCGGAAGACTTATATAGCAAGCCTTGAATGATTCGGTACGATGGGAATACGTGAGGGCGGATAGTAAGAACTGTAACTAGGTCGTCTTAGTATAGGTCGAACAGTGGCGGTAGTTGCTGAGTCGAGTCGAGATGAGCCACAGAAAGATGATGCAGTGTACGAAAATCGACAACAAGAACGAGGAGGTTGACGTTGGACGAAAGTGCCTGACTGCGCCCGTCTACCAAGCTGGATGATGCTGAGGCTGGTGTCTCAACTATTTTGAGTGTGGAGATTGTCCATCTTATAGCCTTTCTAGAGGCCCTGCGTTTGCCCGTTGAACAGGCATGCGACCACGGAGTCGCACATCCTGGTCCAGGCGCCGCGCATGCGGGCAGACCTTACTCGACCGAGCCATCCTTGAAGCGATATGCACGGTCAAATTGGTGAGACCTGGAGATGGAATTAGAAGAGACACGGGCCCACTTGTTCGCCATGGCACCTTTCCGAGAATGGCCCTGGGTAAAAAAGGCTTGTAGCCGTAAGCGCTTCTGATACGCTAAGTCTGCCTTCAGGATCGGAGGCATGGGTGGATTGGCGATTCGATGAGCGCCAGTCTTTTACCAGGCATCAACTGAGCCGCATATCTGCAGCGCTTTCGTGTGGACTCTCTATTCGCACGAACTGCCATCTGAGTGTTGGTCCCGAGATGCGCCCTTCCTGTGCCTTCACACTAGCAAAAGGATCACATAGCACGATTCGTACAGCCGTGTCCCGCTGTCAGCGAAGGTTTCTCCCAGTTTCATCATGGGTCTCCAAACGGCCACCGAAACAAGAACGCTGCCGTCAGGTACACGCAGCGAAAAGGGAATGAGGTGGTCGGAAACGGTCCGGTCTCTATTCACCCGCCGTTCGGGGAGGTTGGGACCAGAGCGCCACGCAGTACGCCAACGCTAACGGGGCGTAGGCAAATTTGCTCGCGTTGTCGAAAATAGCAAGCAAACGGGTCGCCCGTGGCCACCGCGCCAGGTTAAGTGCCCCGCTTTGGAAAGAATGCTGGCTAATTAACCCTGCAGCCGGAGCTTGATGGGGTTGCATTACTGGCGCATCCGACGGGCTTGCTGTCCAGTGAGGAGATGCTGCGTTGCAAGGAGACGCTTGGGTAGACGGTTGAGCTCTAGCGTACTGCTGTCATCCCCGATGTATCGGATGGTACACCTCTTGACTGCGTGTGCGGTATTGAATCTGCGGAGACAGCAAGTTCCGAATGCACTCACGCGAGCGTCGTAAAAGACCGTAAAGCGGAGCCGAAGAGGCCATTGCGGGCCTTATCTTTCCGCAAAAGGAAGGACAAAAGACGGCAATATTAGGTTCCATTAGCGGCCTGCAGGAATCGTCTGAGGCCAGGCCGGAGCGCCATTGGGCCGCCATTTCGAGCGCGGTCAATATTGTAGCCAGCGCTCGGACAGCGTTGCCCAGTGTTGTTTCCCGGACATGTAGCTGTCAGCAAAACGAACGTCCTCAGGATTCAACTTTGTGTTTCGTTTTGACATGGTGGGCGATGGGAGCCGGTGTTTGAAACTCTCAGTATTGACTCTGGACCGGTGTGTCAGAGCGCAAGCGAGAAGTTTCAGAGGGTGTTCGGCAGATCCTGATACAGGTACCAAAGCCTGTTCACGCACCCGTCGGGAGAACTACCTCTCTTTTGGGTATACGGAGCTGTAAGTGCGCGACACCGACGGCAGACGCCAAAGGCGATGATGACAGGGACACCTCCTGCATCCGTCGTACTAAGGCCTTGAGACGCATCGCGACAAGCAAAGCAACCCATCTCCTGAGGGGCCGCGTAAGGTGTGGAACGAGTCGGTGTGCAAGCATCCTACAATTTTTTGCCCAACGCTGGGGGTAGGAGGAAGAGATACGGGTCTTCGCAAACGTTGCAGATTGGAGTGTATGAGCGTATGTTTCGTTTACATTCGGGTTGACCCGAGGGCCCAGATATTGAGGTGGCTTGTGCTGTTCGATTGAGCGGCGTAGCAGAAAGCCAAACCAAACGACACTTCATCCTCACGAGGTTCTCGCCCATGGAGACTGGACCTAGCAGAGAATAAAGAATGATGTTGATGAGAAGAGACATGTGAAAGACGAATGGAAAGCGCGCTGATGATGACACTTGCCCAAGTTGAACTAGCGTTGCTGCGGAGCGCTGACGAAGCCACGAGCCAGCAACATCCATGACATCTGAAGCTTTGCATGGTGACGGGAAATATAATTCCTTTGCGCCCGGATGCGTCAGGGACGTTGGGACTCTTTTCGCCATCAAAAATGGGTGTCTCAATTGAAGATATCTTATCACGAGGCATCTACACAAGTGGAGCAATCGCAGCAGTAACCATCGTTGTACGTTTAATCTTGCACGACCACCCTCGAAGGCTAGCACCCTTTACTGATCAGCATAGACTGTCGCTTTGTATTCTTTCTACAATGTATTCCTACACCCTCTGAGACGATATCCAGGCCCCCTCATGTGGAGGGCTTTCCGCTTCCCATACGTTATTGCAATCCACCGCGGAGAGATCCATCGGCAACTCAAACAATTTCACGACAAGTACGGAACAGTCGTACGTATAGCACCGAATGAGTTATCTTACGCAGACGGTGCGGCATGGAAGGATATCTACGGCAATCGACTCGGCCATCAACCCTTCCCGCGTAACCCTACCTGGTTCAAAAAGAGGTATCCAAATGAGCCTCACTCCATTATGGGCTCCGATGAGGAAGCTCACGCGAGGGCGAGGCGTGCATTTGCAAATTCGTTCTCAGAAAAGAGCTTAAAGGAGCAGGCTCCGGTCATTGAAAGCTACCTAGAAATATTTATGGATCAAATGAAAGCATCAAATTCTGCCAGACAGTGGAAAGAGAAGAACGTGGATCTCAACACTTGGTTTAACTTTTTGACTTTCGACATCTCCGGAGATCTCTCTTTCGGCGAATCCTTCGATTGTCTAAAGACCGGCAAAGCACACCCATGGGTCGAAATCGCACAGGATTTCGGCAAAGGTCTTTCACTCGTGGCTTCTGTCAACCAATACCCGCCATTTGACAAGCTGCTTCGCTATGTGATCCCAAAGCACATTAGGCAAAGACAAATTGACCATCGCGAAATGAGCGCAGCCAAGGCGAAGAAGCGACTCGCTCTAGGTATTGAGAGACTGGATTTCGTCACGCCGACTAAGAAGTACAGCGACCAGAAGGGAACGCTTTCTGAATCAGAGTGGGAAATCAACATGTCGATTATTGTTTTCGCGGGTAGCGAGACGACAGCTAGTTCGCTTACAGCGATAACGCGCGAATTGTTGCAGAACCGGGGTGTCTTGCACCGCGTCACTCAAGAAATCAGCGACGCTTTTGAGAACGAAGCTGACATCACCATCGCATCAACTGGCAACCTGCCATATCTGAATGCAGTGATCAATGAGGCTCTTCGTTTGGACCCACCAAACGTGATTGGCGTTCCCAGAGTCATCCCAGAAGGAGGAGATACCGTTTGTGGTAAATGGGTCGCAGGAGGAGTTAGTTCCATCGCTCCGTCATAACCCAGATCTAACGAAGCTTGCAGACGTATGTGGCCTTCAACCAATTTGCAGCAAACCGCCAACCCCGCAACTTTCGTCACCCGAACTCTTTCATCCCCGAACGATTCCTCGATCCAGATTCAAAGACGGACGACATGTCCTCCTTCCAGCCCTTCGGTATCGGCAGACATAGCTGTATCGGCATAAAGCTTGCTTATGCGATTTTGCGTGTAACAATGGCGAGACTCTTGTTTACTTTTGATATGAGTTTGGCGGATAAGAAAGATCGATGGGATTGGGGAGAGCAGAAGACATATATTTTATGGGCAAATATTACGAATGTATGTTATATGGATGCACTCTGACTTGTTCCTAGGACAAGCGCCCTCTTCAGGTGACTTTGCGGCGACGCGGCGGACAACAGGATACAGGCGCTCATAATCGTATGCTAGCCGACTGAACCTTCTAGACTGTCCTTTTGTAATACAACAGCTTTTACGGCCACGCATTTGCCTACATTCGGTGTCCCTGACTTTCATAACCGTTGCAGGGAGCGGGGCGTAGCATCGTAGAGCACAGCCACTCTGTCATTGAAAACCATCACCTCTCTCTAGCCTCGTCAACTTCCTTACCTTTATCGTCAAGATGACTTTCGGAGTGTCCATCGGTGACATCATTGCCGGCGGAAAAATCGTTGCTGACATCTCGAGCAGCCTCGGATGCCACGGCTCGGAATCTGAGTACCAACAAGTCCAACGCGAGCTTGAGACCCTTCAACAAATCCTGCACCGGCTCGGCCAGCTCCAGACTCTGGTTCCGCAACCAAGTTGTCCGCTCGAAGCGATCAAATATGCCACTCTTAACTGTCGACAGACACTTGGGACGTTCCTCGAGAAAATAGAGAAGGACGACCGCTCTCTAGGCGTGTGATCCCCACCATCAATCATACGCCGCGTGACCGACAAGGTTCGCTAGGGCGTGGTGGATAAAGAGGAGATTCACAAGTTACAAGCATACTTGAACACGCATAACAACAGGATGAGCCTATTGCTATCCGGGCTTGTGTTGGAGAGAATGGGCGCAGGCTCCGATAAGCTTGAGCTAAGCGGCAACCGTATCGAAAAGATCACGGAAAACACACAAGGGTCCGTCATGCTCATCGAGCAAGTAGTGATGTGCATTCCAAGAGTCATCTATGCACGCCAGCGGGATATTAACGCATCGTGTCAAAAGTTTGCTCAGGTGCTCAGTTGAGTGTGTTAAGACTCCATGGCCCCACGCTAAAAGACTATTCTGACCTCATGAAGTGATGCCACTGAGAAAATATACACGGTTCTCGTCCAGATCAGAGGACCACTTCCTCCCCTAGATACGAGACATACATTTTCCAAGACCCCGTGGTTGTTGAGGATGTCTTCGGTGTCAAGTTTCCCGTTCCATCAGAGTACGATGGCCTGTTGCTTCGCCACATCCTCAGACACCGTTTCTTGAAGATGGTCACGCTAGGAGATCTTGATGACTGTTTCGAACTTTTCGCTACAGAGAAACCGACAGAGCGCCTGGATCTACGGCATCCACTGTGTCTTGGGTAACGTATCACTATGGCTGTATTGACTGATGGCTGTGATACGAACCGAGACGCATGTCCTGTATGCCAGAACTCAGATGCCATCGATGATTCTTCAGATGGTCGCTCTGAATGGTAAGTGGATACTCAATTTTATATTCAACTGCTGGAGTGGCTAATAGGTCGACTAGCCCTCGTTTTGTAGTCATATTTGATGCCTGCTATCTGGATCTGCGCCCGTTTCTAGGGGTCCAATTCGCGATACAAGATTGGTCGATGGCGCCTTGCATTTCCTTGTCCGCTTACATTAGTACGGAGTCGGAGTTACAAGCTCGTCTCAACCTTTTTCTGGTGGGCGCCAGATATCCGCGGTACAGGAAACATTAGAAGAGTAACATGTATCGATGGTATCAAGGATCTCCCATATCTTAAGGACATTCCTTGTTACGAAACGGGTTTCCGCTAACAAAATCGACGCTTAGTCCGCGGCTAGCTCCTCGAAACAGCAGCTAATCCTGAAGCTGGCAGCTCTTCTCCATTGCATCAACAAGCTAGCTAGCCTGCGATGGAGTCATTAGCATATACATTCTCGATCTAGTAATCACGGAAAAGTGACGAAGTACAAACTACAAACTACAAACTACGGAAAAAAAATCAATCTATATGCCAGCTCAGCTCCCGGTTGTACCTATATCGCTGCACTGGCATATCGTTTCGGCTAACAAACCCATAACGAAGCGACATCTTGAAAAGCCGCAAAACATCACCCAAGAGAGGAGGTTTCGTGTCATCAGTGGCGAAGGGGTAGGAGAGTGCACATGCGTGGGTTTCCGGGCACCTGAAGTTTTGGGGGCGGGGCACACTGGGGGCAGCTGAGATGACAATGACGAGTCAAATCTGGTGGAGCTACTCGTGGTATCTTTATTCCTTCGTACTATTCATATTCCATTCCGACTTTTCCATATCCCGCTCTTACATAGTATGTACTTCAATAGTATCAAGGACCAAAAAAACCCCCCAATCCCTTCCCAAACCATCGCACCTTCCGCCACGCCTAGCCCCTTGCTCCTTCCTTCCTTCCTTCCCACCCACCCCCCGCAAAAAAACAACCCAACATACACCCTCCCAGCCCCTTTATCCATCTCACCCCAGGCTCGAACCCTCGCGCCCCCTCAAAAAAAAAGATTCACCCGAAGCATCCCACTCCCTCACACGGTCCGTTTGATAATCTTTCGGCATCTCTAAAGAGTATGCCTACTTTCAGCTAACCCGGTCCACATTGGGCTTGGACGGACCACCAGGACCGCCACTACCTCAATTGTAGCGCTGATGCTTGGATGCGCCAAGGTCGTGAGGATGCTGGATTGTGTGTTTTGTGTGGTGTTGAGGTGTTTGGAGGTGGACGGGGTATGCATACTTGTAGAAAGGGTAGGATAGGGTAGGTACGGTAGCTACGTGGAGATTGGGGGTGGGACTGCTGGGTAGGGAAGGTAGGAAGGAAGGGATGAGCGGGCGAGGTGGTTTGGGGGTGTACTAGTAGGACTGTGTTGGAATGCGGAGTTTGGAATTAGTTATTGTACATATGAATGGAATACTGTTATATTCAATAGAAAGCGATCGATAGTAATACCTGGTAACAACGAAGTCAACTCGGGCAGGGGGCTGGCAGGATCAAGATAAGCTTCTAGGCCCTATTCTCCTTTAGAGTAAAGATATAACAAAGGGGCTAAGTAGCGTTCTGCGCGTTTATGAGGAGTTGTAAATCATTCAGTATTTATACAGCCTGAAAGGTCCGTTCTAAACTTCCCCGCTGAAATATATACTACGCTTCTCCTTGACTCCTCATCAGAGAGCCATGGTATAAGCGGACTCCCCTCCATCCGTCTCCACCTCATGACCCCCGATACGTCGTATACCCAAAAGGCCCCAACAACACAGGGACATGATAATGCTCGGCCTTCGCATCCGCCCTAACCACAAACTGAACCACGACCTCAGGAAAGAAAGTCGTGACCCCCCTCCCCGCGAAGTACTCTTCCGTATTAAACGTCAAACTGTACTTCTGATCGACCTCCATTTTGAACAAAACGTCGAGACTGTCGGAGGTGAAGGACGACTCGGGCGTCCATGAGGTCACGCGGCCGTCGGCATTCGTTGTTGCCGTGAATTTTACGCTGGATGAAGGGGTGTCGAATGAGTTGTGCAGCGTGAGTTTTACGGGGATGGAGGCGCCGGGGCGTCCGAGCGTGGTGTCGAGGACATGGCAGGTAATGGGGGCTTTGGATTCGGTGGACATTGTGGTTAGGGTTGGTCGGGTGGTGGAGGCAGGTGCCAATTGGCTGGAGAGAGTTTCGATGCGCTGGGTTGCTTGGTTTGAGCTGGCTGGATCGCTCATACGAGTGTGCTTTTTCTGAGCTGGTTGCGGAGCTGCGGGGTAGTGTTCTGTTCAGCGAATTTGCTTACAAGATTGTCCTTTGAAGCCTAGAGGGAAAGCCAGAGTATTCTCGCAGAAGGGCCTGAAGGATGCGGTATAGCTATGCGTTTCTTAGAAGATCGGTGGTGATGAAGCTCGGGCAAAAGCAACATACCAACTTCCCCCCACGTCACCGGCATCCTCCGACGCGCCGATCGCCGAACGCACCTCTCGATCGTCACAACATTTATTCTAACCACGGCCTTGATATCTTCGCTGATTCAATTCCGTGCTATGAACGTATGCAGTGATATTTTTCGGGTCGGTATACACTATGCGCGTAGAATCGGCAAACATCAACTATATCCACCCCAGAACTCAGACCACACTGTCGACGCCCCAGGAAAGGCATTTTGACGAAAACGAGGAAGATTTTCCATTTATGGTCCAAGGAGGGTTCATTATGCCTTCTTGATGGCGTGGTCGAGGCTCGCCCCGCATTTACCTGAGGGTGTTGTCTTCGGATCACGGTACACCTAGACCAACTTGCATGTTACCTTTGCGGGATTTAGGAAAAGAAATTCACACTTGTCACGTCCTTCTTCAACACCAGATTTCTGCACCGCACTGGCATCTAGCGTGCCCGGCTTCTACTCGTTCCTCCATCGCAACCACACAACGACTCCTCAGCCTTCCCTTTCTATGCCTCCCATGCCCCCCACTAAAGAGGATGTCAACCTCTCCCCCAAATCCCAAGACTTCCACCTCGAAACTCCTCTTGCTTCCCCCAACATACGCCTACTTCTCCAACCCTTTCCTCATCCTACCCGGGTACGAGTTCTAATTAGTAGACGTTTTGGAAGTGCAACACAACCCAGTTGAACCATCACCGGTAGCAAGCACAGGGGGACATTGGGGTAATTACCAAGAAGATTGGTGGTATCACTCGCTTCATCAAGCTCTCGCATAAGCCTAGATACATACAAGAGAGAGAGCGGCGCGCTGTCATAGCACATCTACATGGAAGATTCTCATCCAAAAACGGTAGCGTCCGATGATCAGTACAATTCCTCCCACGCGTTAACCCTCACTAGGCAACCGAACCAAGCCATCCAAGATACAAAGCCCGTCTCATAAGACCGGGCGTAGAAGCGAAATAAAAGTTACAAGAAAAGAAGTTTAAGTTGGTATATGAGAGGTTGCCGCCATGGCTGACTGATATCGCAGATCCCCAAGAAAAACCGTGGGAAGGTCAAGTGCACACGCCCGTCGATTGAACGGGGTAGCTGTCCTAGAACGCCTACTTCAAAAGAAGAGAAGAGAAAAATCATGTCGTGTTGAGTTCAGAGATCGCTCCTGTTGTCGTCCGAAAAAGGGCTTTGCGTGCGCTTGCTCGCATTGCTGAAACTGGCCCGCTTCGAACCTTCTTCAACAATGGGCGTCATAGGTGCGCGCAGCCCACTCGAGGTGGATGTGTGCCTCTGCGGCATATCGGGCCGCGAGTCGATGGTAGAGTGGTCGGAGAAGGGAGATTGTAGCGAAACTGGAGTGTCGCAGATGTCGGTGATCTGGCTGTCGCGTATAAGGCTGCGACGTGCGCGGGAGTGATCGTCATCGTCGGACTCGGAATCTGATGTTTCCACCTCCATGGCCTTCCGCGCGCGTGCATGTGCGACACCGTCGTCGGTTGAGGCCACAGAGACCTCTGTGAGAGGTCGCCCCGGTGGGACTAGTGTCTCCGATGTCGAGGAGGTCTGTCCGCTCGTGTTGGAGTGGGAGCTCTTGGGAGTGCCCTCGGAGCTCCTCTTTTTGGTGATGTTGAGCGCGCGAACGGGGCCCAGGGTAGCAGTGCTTCGTACAGAGTTCTGCGGACTAAGGCCGTTGCCCATTTGCGGCATCTGGATACGGACGGTGGAGAATTTTGAATCGATCTGGGGAACGGGAGGGGTGTCAAGACTGGGCGTCTCTGCTGGGCTGGAGCCATTCGACTTGACGCTGACCACGGCTGCCTTGCCGCGCACGATAGTCTGAGCAGGAAGCGGAGACACAATGGCATTCTGGCGGTAGACGGTCGACGCGACGCTGTTTCTCGCAAGACTTGGGGCCATGCTTGCGCGGGCGAAGCTGCTGCGGGCGTCGGTAGTGCCCGATGCCATCGAATTGCGCAGGTCCGGGACGAAAAAGTGCTGTTCCGAGTTCGCATACGGACTGCTGAGCCCAGACGAGGGAGACATGGCGGGGATCGGAGGAACCGGCGGCACGAGAAAGTCTGGCGATCCAGGTCCAGAGCGGTTTGTGACGCCGGGAATGTAGGCGATCTGAATGATGTTGGAGGCACGGGTGAGGACAGAGGAGGCCATGGAAGCGACCGTGTGTGTCGATGCTCTGGCGCTTCTCCGCGAGGCAAAGTCGTTCTCCTCCACCTTCTCCTGTTGCGACATGTCGACCTCCTGCCAGTCTCCCTCCTCATACTGTTGTCGCTTGCCCTTCAAGCAGAACTTCCATATGACGAATACGAATACTGCGACGAAAACGACGCCTCCAACAACGCCTCCTGCAATGGCACCAACGTTCGTCTTGCCGGCATTCGAGGCGTCTGCTAGAGACGGATCGGGCATGCATTTGACGGACGCACAAGCATCGCAGCTTGGGGGTGTCTGGACGCAGATTGTGCCGGAGCCGCAGTTGAGGCCGGCACAGGAGGGCGCCTGTATGTTGCACTGGATGCAGCGGCGGAAGACGGTCCGCAGGACGTTCTCGACGTCTGCCAAGTTAGCATCGACGCTCGACGGTGGTCGTGGGCCGTTCCTACCTCTCTGAGTGAAAGCGGCCATGGTTGCCGCGGCCGTGACGGGCGTCACTGTCAGGATCGGCAGGCCGGGTCAAGTGCAGCGGAGCAGAGGCGGAGGCGGAGGCAGAGGCCCAGCACGGCGACTCGCACACGGCGCGATGTTGTGCGACGGCTCGAATGTGGATGCAGAGGACGAGGGCGGTCGGCGGGCGGCAGTGCGACGGTGCGTGGTCTTTGTGGGCTGCGAGATAAAGGAGCGGCGGCGGCGGCGGCGGGCGAGCACGAGTAGGCGCGGCGACGGCCGGAAAGCGGTGGTGGGTGAAGCGAAGGTGGAGTGAACAGGGTGAACGAGCGACAATAAGAAGAGCGACCAGTCGGTGCCAGAGGAAGGGTGGTGAAGGAGAGAGAGGTGGAGAGGCAGGCCGTCGGGACTGGCTGGCTGCTGGATGGCCGTAAGCGGGCTAGGCGTTTCGCACGCTCCCAGGACGGGCCACGGCTCGGTGAGTGCGCTGCGAAACGGCTGTGCTGGGCAAGCTGACAGGGGCGCCGAACAAGCACTCCAGAGAGACAAGAGGGCCACCACGGTAGACTGCTGATCAACGAGCGAGCGCGGCGGAGAGGGGGCGTCGCTATGTATGTATGTATGCATGTGCCTGGCGATGGCAATGGCGATGGGGATGGCGTTCGGCCTGGCGCACTGGTGCCCTGGTGCCCTGGCGGCCAAAGGCTAATTTCTATTTTTTGCCGCCGTTGGCCTGCCAGAGGACAAGGTTGCCAATGAATGAGCTAGGTCTTGATATCGTCGTGACGCAAGGCCGTGTTTTGGTACGCTCGTCCTCCCTTCATCTCGGCCCTGCACCACCCCAATCTTTCCCAGATGCAGCTCAGTCTTCCACTCTGTCCCTCGCCCTGCACCCTCGTCGCACACGAGCTCCCGCTGCCGCCGTCCTGGCCAGCCCTCCCGCTGCGCGCAGTGCCCGTCAGCCCGCACGCCCGTCGGATTGGCCTGCCCGTCGGTGGATAAATGGCAGGCTCACCCTCGCCATACCGTGTGGAGCGACGTCGCCTTGGCCAATATAGCGATGGATGCACCCGTCCGCTTCCGGGGCCGCTGACCACGTGCCCGTCCATTCACGCCGTCGCCTTGTCGTGCGCCGCCCCCAACCCTCATTCGCGCCCGAGGAGGCAGTTGCATCACTACCGGGGCCGATGCAGCCATGCATGCTCAGCCGCACGAAACCGCGACAGCTCCGGCCCCAACATCGTCGCCCGAATACTTGTTCGAAGCAAGTCCCGCGCACTAAACATGTCGAATCCAGGTCCTCTTGTGCTCCGCGCCATTGTGCCATTGTGCCACCATCAGCCCACCGTGCCAGCAATTTCTTCCTAGCGGCTGCAACCTCGAAATATTCGTGCAATTTCCAAGTCTCGACCACTCATCTGTCTTCGCACCGCGAGTATGTGTACAGCAGGGAATGCAGTTCTATGGATATCCCTGCCATCGGAGAATTGCTGGCCAGGTCCGATCGTCCACAGATCGTCGTCGCCCGTCCGTAGTGTGGAGCATGGATGCCTCGTTGCCACCAGTCATTTCGCGATTGCCGTCTCTCTCAACTGCCGCCGGCATCGCTCCGTAGTTGAACATCACGCCAGCGGCATACCGAGCGTGCTAACACCAAGGTCTGCATACGAAGCAATGAACACGAAACGGTCCATGGACCAGCTTCTCCGCACTCGACTGAAGCATATCCTTCACGTTAAGGAAGGTTTTAAGGCCGTGAGCATCGCCGGGCTGATCATCGGACCCTTCGCCGATCGCATTGACGATAAGATCGCGGATCCGGCCAGAGCGTTTTGAAACGTCAATGGCTTTCTAGCCCCGTAGAAGCGTGACATACTTGTCAATGCGATGTTTTAGGAATGGATTTGTATTTGAGCGTAAAGAACACTAATATTAGAAATTTGTCTTGGCACATGTATTGAACTTTCTACAACCACGAGGGCTCATAGCTCAAGAAAATTTACAAAAAGTTAACACGTCCAGGACTAGCTGGCTTACATAGTCTACGTCCTTGTCGAGCAAAAATTATTTACCGAATAATAGCGCGCCGAGTCGCTTGACGGATTTTACCATAGATACTTAATCTCCCGACCCACAACTCGTACCGCTCTCCCAAGTCTCGTTTCCGATGCGCTAGAACTTCGTAATCTGCTCTTATCCGATAAACTACTCTTCCTTTGAGCTAAGTACTTGTTTCATATTATTTAACTTGAGATGTATTTATATGGCTAAGCTGTATATGCCGGTTCGAGGTTGAATAGTTTACGTTCGACTAGAAGATTACCGGCTTCGTTTATAACTACGGAGTCGACTTAATCTCCCAACACCTCCGCCGCAAGCTCCGAATAAAGTAAGGGGTGAGATATCTGATTTGATATAATATACGATCCCTGTCGTAGTAATAACGAGCTGGAGTAGAAGGTGATCTCGACGGCTTCGCATCAAGGCTTGCCATCGCTACCTCAACCTCCGTCTCGCATACCGCACCCGCTCTCAAAATATCAATATACACGCCCTACTGTTCAATCAAGGCGATCAAGTCCGTATGTATAATTTCTATATTTTCCTATATACTCGAAACACCTCAAGGTACAGAAACTTGATGAAGAAAGTACTATAGGTATACCTCGACGTTTTACAAACCCGGCCATCTATAGATGTACTAAAATGCGCCATTACAAAGTCAAACCACGAAGTAGTAGACTTTGTACTTTTTCCCTTTCTTACAGTCTTCATCCCTCCGGGTATCTAGTAGGAGGTCTGGAATACCTACTTTGTCTATCTCTTAAGGAACGTAGGTTCTAGATACGTAGTCAGTTGCGGTATAGGTACGATATACGGTTTTTTAATCAAACAATCACACGCTTATATACAAGTTTAGCTTATTTTAGGACGATCTTGCTCTAGGACAGTGCTTGGGGTTGCGGATTTTAAAGGGAGGAGGCCGCACTGGTCCAGACCCTTGGTAATCTGATATCAGAAACCGCAAGAAATACAATACTAGCCTTTGTAGAAAAAAGACTATTTGGTTCAACGGGAGTGCACACCTACATGGAACAGCAAGTGTTAGGATGGTACTAGCGGAATGATTAGCTAAGATGACGTAATTGCGATTCTGGCAACGCTAGCTTTTTCCGATAAGCTATTCGTGTCACCATCATATACTGGCGAGCTGAATAGCGAGGACTTCATCACAACAGGTGGTTTTGAGTATCCTGGGGCGTTCACCATGGAAAAATACGACCGACGCTCGCTGTTTCTGCCGGATATACTTCCTTGCCCAGGCCTTGGCCGCTGCGACTTCCACGCTGCCATCTTCGGTCGGAGCGACAACCGCGATGAGGTACCCAAGCAGTGGTTCTGCCAGAGGTGCCAGAAAGAACACTCTACTACCATCTCTCCACCTTCAGCTGCCTCTAGCGAGTCGTCCTCGCTGAGCCACCTGGAATCTTTGCCAACCGAGTTACTTCTGCAGATCATGGACCATCTCCCACAAAGTAGGTCACCATCACTTGCGCTCACATCTCGCACACTCTATGAGAAGATCGGTACCAAGGCTTGTGATCATCTCGATTGTAGTGACTCAGGTCTTGTCGAGTTACTAGCTCGAGACATGCCGGCATATGCGATGTGCGACCAATGCGAAAAGCTTAGACCCTATTACTCGGCCCTGGCTTGGCCGCTGCTCAAGCGCCAAAGAGAAAGAAGAATGATACCGGACTCAGTTTATGCCGTCTCCGAATTTCTAGCGGTCAAGTTGGCTCAGTCTGGCAAGTATGGTAACGGGGTCTGTCCGTCGCTGCTGGACTGTGCGGGTACATATCGCAAGCCTTGGGAATCTCAGGAGGCGACTATTGTCAAGAATGCTGGCTTTAGTCAGGAAGATGTGGATCTTGGGCTGGCGATCTCGTACGAAGCGTCGGGTCGCATCTATCTCCCGCTCTCTAAGTTGCTTACTCATATCAAGTATCGCATCAATCTCCGCCACCCATGGACCTCGTACACGGTAGCTCAACGAGCTTCCATACTTCGAAAGCTCTACCTCTGCCCTCACACATTTGCATCCAGGGTCCAATACCGTGACCCGAGAGACCCTACGTATCCCGCAGATTCGTCAATCGCTCACTGGCAGAGCCATCAAGGACCGATGCCCACGGTGAGTTGGGTTTGCTCTCAGTGTCCGACCGGGTTTCGAAGCGCAGCCGAATTTAACGAGCAGCGAAAACAGCATTCGATCGTGTTCGATGTCTGGCGCGAGTCGACGAGGCGATGCAACGATGGCATGAGCGAGATGACGTTCTGCGAGACTTTGAATAACAACCACCGGTGGAAAATGGCCTCGATTCGAACGATGTTCGAAACGGGGCGGCCGATTTGATACAAATGCGAAAAGACCGATGCAATTGGGCCCAAAAACTTCTCATGGAAGTCGCATGACCGTTGCCCACGGCATGCGGCTCGCCCTCTTTCATGAGGCTCGGGCCGTTGCCCTCGCAGTCATGCCGTGACACCTCAGGCAATCACAGGCAATGACTGCAACCAACAACCTTCTTGCGTTTCAAGGTATTCGAGACGAAATGCCTTTTTGTGTCACCTTTTTGGGTTATTCCGCGAGTCTGACGACGCGATGGCTGCTACTCATTCGATGGATGTCGCATGACAATGTTGCGGTCACTCGAATAACGACGCCAAGTTAAGACATGCGTTCCTGGCCCTATATTTAGGCTGTCGGGAGCTCGAGTTTGTTCTAGAAGCGATGGGATGTGCTAAGCATGAGGATAAGGCGACAGGGAAGGTCTCGGTACTATGTCGATCGTCTCCATTAATAAGGATAGGCAATATAGGGACTCTACCTCGAACGTCATAATATTACGTTTCCGCACACAGCCACTCTCTCGAGCTAACCCCATGTATCGAAAACTCCCGAAATGGGAAAGCATCTATGGACAGCAAAGCGTGCATCTACTAAGAAAATGGCGATGCTTGTGATGTACCTCTATGAGCATGCATTATGGCATGGTACATACGAATGGCACCAAGGCAATCGAGGCATTCTTGAGGCTTGCACCCTCGTCCGATGTCATGGCTTCGTTGCTATGGTAGCATCATGGAATGATGCCGCAAGTATAAGATAGAACGACTCGGCATCTGTCTAGAGCATTGTCGATACTCGGTGGGCACCATCCCTCGCTTCTTAACTCGCTTTATCGCCTCTGTAATACGTTTCAATACTCGCAGCTAGCCGAGATGCGCGCAGCTATTACTTCCCTTCTTGCCCTCGCAGCGGCCGTCTCTGCTATCGGCGATGCCGTCGTCGTCAACAACTCGCCTGACACCCTCTACCTCTGGTCCGTTGGGGACACGACAGGAGAACAGGTGACCGTCCAGCCAGGTTCGTTCTCTCCCATCATATCTGCTTTTCCACATTCCTCTCCCCGCTTCTCCACGGCTCCTGACATGCACAGGTGGCACTTGGGCCGAAGAATTCTACCGTGGCACTATAAACCCCGGCGTGGCCATCAAAATCACCAAAGAAGAAGGCGGCATCAATACGGGCGCTGCAACCCAGATCCTAGGCTACACACTCGACAATGCGCGCGTGTGGTATAGTCTTGATGCGGTAAACGGAGAGCCGTTTGCGGGGCAAGAGCTGGTCGTTACGAGCAATGGGGGTGGAAGCATCGTGTGGCCCGAGGGGAGGGATATTGGGGACGTTACGAGGGATAGTTCGAGTAACGAGGACGTTGTGTTAACTATTTCTTGAATAGGGGGGATGGGGGGATTTGAGGGAGAGTGCGGGGTAGTTTAATGGGAACGAGGACAGAGGAATATGATATAGTAGAGTAGGCGGACTGGCTGTTGGCGTCAATCAGCCCTTAGATATAGGAAATGCATCCGAAAGTTTAACATCTGATGCAGGGTATCGCTCTAAGCGTGGGGTCGCCCGCTCGACGTTGCGCTAGAAGTCGGCATGGCAAAAGCTCCTGCCCTTTGAAGAAGGTCTCAAGAAGGTCTCGAAGGTCTCGAAGGTCGAGAACGCACGGCACGGCCCAACGAGGCGGTCGGTCGCGTGGGAGACGGGCCACGAGAAGAGTGCTATCTTTTGAGTACCTGCAGCCAATGAGACGGCTTCGTTCTGGACGCTGGAAGGTTAGGAATATCAGAAGCCTTCTTTTCAACAGCGTTGACCTCGTGCAGGTCGTTCGGTGAATTGCCGCGCAGACGTGCGATTAGTGCAACCCCAGACCCGGGCCTGAGGCGGTGAAAGCTTTCCCCGCGCTGTGCCTCACACAATCTCCTTCCATCCGATCTGACATGGCCCAACCCAACGCCTCCCGACTCTTCCACGTTCGCCCGTCTCTCTCGCATCGGTGGTGCCAGCAGTGCCGCAATCTGCGCTCGTGCCCAATAGTCGATGGGCATAGGGGGCCCAGTCTCGGCGGCGTCCTATCTCCCAAGACGCCCCAGCGCCGCATACACTCGCGTGGGCCACGAGGAGGCGGATGCGGAGCCGCACAGCCAAATCCTTCGCTTGTCAGCCGGCGCACGCAGGACCGTCTTCGGTGGTACATGGGTTCTCGGTCCCGCGATGTTTGACACCTGGCAGCGAGTCCGTCGACAGCTGGAATGTCGTGCAACGGGCGCAGAGTCTAGACACGACAATAAGACGTCTGCTATCACGTCTTTAGCCGCCATTTCGGAGGCGAGCGGCGCAGAGCCGGGCAGCGATGACCGTGTACCAACTCCCCAGCCGCCGTCCTCTTGACCCGGCCCATGGGCGGGGAACGGCTATCCGGAACATTCATGGGCGTGCGCATTTAGCAACCGTCTCTCCATCTTCCACCACTCGACTGTCTTGCGCGCCCGCTCGGTGGGGCAGCCTTATCGTCTCCCCAGCCTGGGACGCCCCGGTCTCAATCTCACATGGCTGCGAGTCTCGGAAACGACGCGTCTTCTGGGCCGAGGGCCATGCTCGCGACAGAGCTGGAGCCTACAAGCTCCTCCAACACGGCTCTGGTGATTGGCCCCGCTGCTGCCCCCAAAGGCGGCCCAGCCAAAGCCATGTACCTCTATGCCATGCCGCTTGCCACCAGACGACGTCGTACCACAGCTATATGGACGACGAGTGCCCGCGCTGACGTTCCGGGGTTTGTCTTACCTACATCCAGCCCCTCTCGAGTCCCCCCCCTGGCGTCATTCAGCCTCTACTTTCCTTCTCCATATCCCAAACATGAGCGCCCACCCACGCTATCCTCCCCCATGACCACCGCGAGGACCACCCGCGGCATCCCTACCTCTGTTAGCGCATATGTCTGAGCTCTCGTCAATACGACACGATGACCTCGCGGACGCTGACCAACGTCGTAAACGACCAGACGGTCGCCCTCAACGCCCTCATCTATGGCTACGCCGGCCACTCGCTCGTCACCCCCCAGCATGCACTCCAGCAGATATGGTGGACCGAAGAGAGGATCAACGAAAAAGTCACGCCTGATTTCATCACCTCCAGGCTGCGGCCGAATGAAAGAGAATGGCTGCATCGCCCGGTCGGCTTCGGAGACCTCACCGACGACACATATATGGAGTGGATCCTAGAAAAGGCCCGACGGCTGTTTTTGATCCTTGCCGAGGTCGGAGAGGCGGACATGATCTTCGGGGTGGTGGATAGGTCGTGGGATGACGATGATTTGCCCCTCCAGATGGACGATATTGAGGACCTCGCATTAGCAAACAGGAGAGACGAGCAAGCCAACGCCCGCTTCTACCACACACAGTTCACCTTTCTGCTCCGAGAGCTGCGGGAAGGCGTCCATATTGACTACGCGTCCAACGAGGAGATACCGATCGAATATGTTATTTCGCTACCACCCGCCGTGAGCCTCCAGAACTGGTCGCGGGTACATCTGCCCAAGAAACCGAATGAGATCTACGTTAGGCGCAAGTTCTCGCTTGGCAATGCCGACACCGTTGCCGCTCTCGAGGATGAGTACTTGATGGACGTAGACAGCGCAAGGATGGTGGAGCACGATCATATCGTGCCGGTGTGGGCTTCTTACACCGCAAAAGGATTCGGGTATATCCTCACCGATTTTGTAGGCCAACACACTCTCAGGTCCTTCATAGACCATCGCAATCCGGCGCAGTACCAGAAGCTGCCGAAGCCATCAAGGAGATATCTACTGCTTAACTGGCTGCATTGTCTGGCCGATGCCGTTGTTACGCTGCATCAGAACGGTTTCTGTCACTCGGCAATTCGCCCATCGAACATCCTCATTGACGAGAACAACAATATCGCATTCAGTGACATTGGTTGCCTGGAGACGTTTCAGCGAGACAAAAGATCGGATCCTATGGACGCGTATATTTACGGTGCGCCAGAGACCCAGGACTCCACGCACCCTTTCGACTTGAACGCTCCGTCGCCTGCTGTTGGAACAACACGGAAGCCTTCAAGCGCGAGCAAGAGCTCCTCCGGTTCTGCCAGTAGCAACAGCTCCCAGCGGCAAAAGCTAACAAAAGCGCCGACGAACGACTTTGCCGGGTTCAATTTTGGCTTCAGGAAAAACAAGCAGCCCATCAAGGAACGCCTACGCATAGATGACTCTGAACAGGCAGATGTGTACTCGCTAGGATGCGTCTTCCTCGAGATCATCACCTTCATGCTAAAGAAGAAACCACATGAATTCGTCAAACACCGGTCCTCAAAGCAGAGAGTTAATGCAGGCGGGAAGAACTCGCGCTTGGACTCATCGTACCACGCGAACCTGGAAAGAGTAGAGACGTGGATGAAGGTACTGGAAGACTTGTCGCTGACACAAGAAGACGATGCTTTTCGTGCCGTACCTTACCTCCTCGCCCTCGTGCGCAGCATGCTCGGCAGGAACCCTCACTTGCGCCCGAACGCAAGGGACGTCCGAGACCGCATCCTCGACACCTTACTGAACTACACATCCATACCCGACATACACTGTCGCGCACACAAACACGACATCGGCGCTGCTACATCCAACTCGGGCTCCGACCGCGCCTCGTCCATATCCTCCTTCCGCGTCTCCTCAATATCGAGTGCATCAAGCTCATCTAGTCTGTGCTCCGACACCAGCACGATTAGCTCCTCTGCCTCGTCTAGCGTGCGGGTGTCCTCAATCCTCAACTCGTACTCTGATCGGTCGACGCTCGCTGGTATAAGAGAGTTGGACGACGACGACAGCGCATCAATATTGACGATTGTCAAGCCGGTACCGCCGTTTGGCAACAGGTCGTATGAGAGCCCGCGGACGGCACCGATACCGCCCTCACCACCTGTATCACCGCGTTCGCCGGTATCGCCCATGAGCCAGCATTTCAACAGGCCTCCGAGCCCTTCGAGTGCGACGGCGGCACAGAAGACCAAGCTTTGGAGCAAGCCGTTTCTGCTGCTGCCATGAGTCCACATACCTTTGATCGGAGGTGTTGTTATTCTGTGCCGCCTGCTTTTCTTCAATCCTTGCTATCTAGTCTTGACGCTACACCGTGCACGTTGTTAGCTTGGATGTGTTTCCTGGAGATCGGAAGAGCTAGTCTAGCTTGTGTTGAAAGAGTGGAGCACCTGTATCCTCTTCCTTTTCTCCGATTACTCCAGGAGCTACTCATCCAGCTCCACGGAAGCAGGTGCTCCGTTGGACAGTCACTTCAGGCTGCTCCTTGAAGAGGCCATGGTCGGCTGGATGAGGAAGGTACCACTCAAGACGTGGACCTAACCATGGCCAAGCTCGACAAAACCACAAAGTTGTTTGCCGTTCCACGACGAAAACTGTTCGCGGGGGGTCACATGGCTGAGACATTGACGGGAGAAAATGGTGTGTAGCACGGCGCTTGAGGGAGAACACCTGCGAGGAAATACCGCAGGCGATTTTGTTCCAATACTGCATCGTCTCCCTCAGATTTGGTTGAGATGTATCAGATGACGCGGAGTAAATGAATCTGACAGAATCCCAGCTGAGCTTATTACCATAAAGGGAAGGTGCTTGCTGTGAATGTTTCATCACGTGGTTTAGCCGAAATTGGAGTAGCTTCTTCTAAGCTAGTGTAGTGCGGGGCTTCAACGCTCACCGCATCCGAAGCTCAAGCATCAACATCCGGCTACACCGGCAGCCAGTCAAGTGAATATCCCATCAAGTTTCTGAGTCTTCAGTTCTGCGTTTGCTAATGCAGCTATACGTCACTATCGCACAGTGCGTTATCGTGGGAGCACATTTGCATAACCGTTGACCTTCATGGTGAACACGTTAAAACCCCGCCACGCGTTTGTGCCAAGGTGGATCGGACCACGAGCTCAACAGACGTGCTTTTGACTGGTATGGCTTCATCTGCTGTGTCTGGCAGGCCAACAAGAGGTTTCTTGGCTGTAAAAAGAGGGTGTCCACATTGAATGCCGGCATACCACTATTCACGAGGCCTGACAACAAGCCCCGACCATCATGAGACGAAAGCCGGATTCATGGTACATCGAGAAAAGGCAGGTAGACATTCGAGTACATTGCCAACGCGCGGTTCAAGTATTGGACAAGAAGGCCGCTATTGTCGTCATCGGTATATCCAGGGGACCGGGATGTCGCTCCGCGTATTCCTATGCTATTGGCCGCACATCCCCGGCGTTTCTCCTGATCTCAATTTACCCCAGCTCCGCAACTCGCTTTTCTTATACTCTCTCCCACACACTGTCATCTATCTGCAGTCATCATTCTTATACGAGATTTGGAGAGAGGAAGGTCACTCGGAGCATCTGGTGACGTTGACGCCTGATATTGGAACCCTGGACATGATCGTGCATTGATCGACACAGGCGTACAGCCACCAAGCTTGAACTTGCCGCTAGTTCTGGGTCAACAGGGACAGCATGCAGCTCCCAGGGGTCTTTGAGCGGGGTCTCGCCCTTTTCTGTACTTTAAGTACCTGGCCGACCACCACACCTTGGTACATGATTGAAACATCCCCTTTGGATATTACTCCTCGGGTCTACCAAATCGCCCTCACCGTCGAAGGCACCTCCCCCTTGAATGCAAACGCTCCTTGTCTGGTAACACTCATTCTCCTTCGAATGCTTTGCCCGCCTCTACACCAGCACTATATAACGCCGAACCAGGGTTGCTCACATCAACGACCGCTCAACCCGATCCCCTCCACTGTGAACTCCTTAAGATGGGCCTTTCCCTTAAGCTCCTCCTCTACCTGTTGGTGTCGGCCTCCGTTGCCATTGCTTCGGAGAACAGCAGGTTCTTCAGGCGTCAAAACAATGACACCGATTACGTACTGAAAAAAGGGCCTCTTGATACTCCATGGACCGAGAAAGTCGGTACAGATCCATGGCCAGAATACCCTCGTCCTCAAATGGCGCGTTCGGACTGGCTAAATCTCAATGGGGTGTGGCGGTATGAGAATGTGTCCGGCCGAGATCGAGAGCCAAACGCGCCACCGTTTGGAAAGGAGCTTGAGAATCCCGTACTCGTGCCATTCTGCCTTGAGAGCGCGCTGTCTGGTATGCAATATCTTGTTTATGGCGAATTTATGATAACTGTTTGCAGGTGTTATGGGCAGGAAGACTATCCGCAGCTGGTACCGTAGGACCTTTGACGTACCCGCCGATTGGGATCCTGACAACCGTGTGCTACTCAACTTTGGCGCCGTCGATTACGAAACAACAGTTTATGTCAACGGAAATAACGTTACTAAGCATACTGGAGGCTATTGGTCTTTCGAGATTGACGTTACTGACTTCTTGTCCAAGAATGGGACAAACGAGCTGTATGTACGCCGCGAAAACTTTAGATTTAGTACACCGCTGACCGAGATTGTAGCCTCGTTTATGTTTGGGACCCCACCAACTTGGACATTGCCCGTATTCCCAACGGCAAGCAGGTGCTCGACCCCTCACACATCTGGTACACGCCTTGCAGCGGCATTTGGCAGACGGTGTGGCTAGAGTCGGCTCCCGTTGAACGAATCACCAAGATCGACCTTAGCGG
The DNA here is from genome assembly GCA_030770425.1 of Darksidea phi. Lineage (NCBI taxonomy): Eukaryota > Fungi > Ascomycota > Dothideomycetes > Pleosporales > Lentitheciaceae > Darksidea > Darksidea phi. The sequence continues at coordinate 96,563 of JASJFT010000085.1, forward strand.
AGATATGAATGGCCTTGGTAATAAACTGCTCATCGAAACATATGTTATACTTGGTAGCTAACTCCTGGTAGTTAATGTGACGGTACATAGCTTTGGCAGCAACACGAGTTTGCCATACGATTTCATAATCCATGCTCCAAATTCCGCGGCCACTGTAACTGCGAAAGGGACTACAAACAAGCCTTTACTGTTCGTGCTAAAGGATGCGGAGCTGTGGTCGCCCGAGTCGCCAAACCTGTACAACGTCACCGTTGAAATGGGAGATGACACTGTGGAGACTTACATGGGCTTCCGAACTGTATCACACGGCGTGATCGATGGCATACCACGTCCTTTGCTCAACGGGGAGTTCGTCTTTCAGTTCAGCACTCTCGACCAAGGATTCTGGCCGGACGGCCTCTACTCGCCCCCCAGTCTGGAGGCTATGGTCTACGATCTGGAAGTTTTGAAGGACACGGGCTTCAACATGGTTCGCAAACATGTACGCACCTTGCATCACTATCTAGCTCCATACATTCTAACGTTTCGCGCAGATCAAGGTCGAACCGCCTCTCTTCTACCGAGCGTGCGACGAGATGGGCCTCATGGTCATGCAGGACATGCCTTCTATGACCAACGAGTTCTACAGACAAGACAATGATCCTGATTTCGTCCCCGCTGATGCCGACCCTAATCTTCTGTTCCGGATTAACGACGCTGCCGAATGTTTCCAGCAAGCCTTGGATCGCGACGTCGTCTTGCCCGAACACCAAGCCGAGTTCAATCGCCAACTTGCCATCCTGGTCGAGCAACACAAGAGCTATCCCAGCATCATAGCATGGGTAAGTGTCTGAATGGTGCATCTTAGCAAAACAAGCCTAAACTCACCCCACCACAGGTCATCTACAACGAAGGCTGGGGCCAGCCGAGGTGGGACCCCGTCGAAATCGGGCTTACCGCCATGGTCAAATCACTCGATCCTACGCGACTCGTCAATTCCGTCACTGGCTGGCACGACCATGGTGCCGGCGATTACCACGTAAGACGCCGCTCTAAACCGCTCCCACATATCCGCTGATCAGATATCCAGGACAACCATCACTACGCTTATCCCCAGTGTGGCACGCCTTGGTACTCCATCGCCTCTACGCCCTACGACCCCAAGCGCATCGGCTTCCAGGGCGAGTTCGGCGGCCTCGGCCACAACATTTCAGAGGAGCAGTACGTACTTGCCACCCTACCCCACCATCCCCAACCCCAAACCACCCCAAACTAACGCCTCCTCCCAGCGCCTGGAAAGTCCCCCGCTCCATCTCCCAAGTCAACCAAACCTACGAAATGAACCCCACCCTCGAAATCTGGAACATGCGCGCCCACAAGCTCTTCCTCGAGCTAACCGAGCAAGTCGACCTCTTCGCCTGCTCCGGCGCCGTCTACACGCAGACCACCGACGTCGAGGGCGAAGTCAACGGCCTAATGACGTACGATCGCAGACTCAATCGCATGGATAAAGAGCAGTGGAGATCCGATATCCAGGGCCTCTACGACGCGGCCAAGAAGCGTGTGGGAGATGCCAAGGTCGAGGATCCGGCTACCGCTCGCGCGGGTGATGGGGCTGGGGCTGCGGAGTATCCTGTGTTGTCTTGGGAGTCTTAGTCGGGTCTTTTTGTGGGGGTTATGCGGGTCTTTAGGCTTGCGGTGAAGGGTTGGGTATGGATGGAGGGTTCGTTGGATAATGGCCCTCGATGGATCCTTTTACGTTTGTTTTGCATTTCGATGCATTTATGGGTAAAGCATGCTGAGAAATATATGCGCATACAGAGTATTCACAAATAGGAAAATAATACCGACAAAAGAATGGTATATACTACACGTTTTCTTCGCCTCAACACTGCTCAAGCAATTTATACAAGATGGACGTGGCCATGTTCCCCGCCAAGGCTCAGCGCTAATATACACAATATAGACCCTTTCAAGCGACAGCTCTTTATGTCACCCTCTCCGGCTGCGCCCGCCCAATCCTCTCCTCCTTCTTCCCCGCCTTTTGACTGCTATACCTCAACGGCTCGATCAGCGTAAATGTTCTGAACGGGCTTCCCTCGCGCTCGCTAGAGGACGACCGCGACGAAGCCGGTGATGCATCGCGCGATGACGCCGAAGAGGATGGCGGGGAGGGCGGGTGGCTTATCACGACTGGGTGGCGGAATTTCCGCGACGTGAGGGGTTCCGGTGGGGAGGGTGGACGCTGGGGGAAGTTTACGGGGGCATGGTGTGTGTGTCTCGAAGCATGGTCCGGATTGTAGTTGTAGTTCAAATTGTGCGTTGGAGTTGGTGGCGTTTCCGCGAGCGCAGGAAGTGCGGGGAGAGGGTTGTTCTTGCGGAAGTGGGCGCTTGTTTTGCTGCGTGGGAGACGGGTGAGGTTTTTCTCCATTGCTGCGTTTATGACGAGGTGGACGTGGTCTTCCAACGGTTTTATCTCTACGTCTGAGTCGTCGTCGTCTGCATCATGTCGCATATTCTGGAACGAGCTGCTGCGTCGTAAGATGGATTTTGGGTCTGTGTATTGCGGCGCCGGTTGAGGGCCGGGCGAAGATGATGGGCGGTTATTGTTGTCGTTGGCTGTTGATGGGGCACTGAGGAGGAAGACGGCGCTCCATGATGGATGGTGTTTTTGCAGTGACGAGTGGCGCGCTACTAATGTCTTCTGGGGCTGCCGGGAGCGCTCGCAATTAAGAGCTTTGATCGAGGCCGGGGTTATTATTTCGGGACTAGTGGGGGCAAAGCGGACGTGTTTCTTGTTGTGGTGGCGGGAGATCGGTCTTGATGGGGTTGGTGGGTTGGATGGTGGAGTTGGCACTGAACGTTGCTCCTTCTGGGGAATGCTGAGAGTGAGTGTTGGCGGTGCTGTTGTGCCTTCCTTGAGTGGGGCTCGTAGCTTGAGCGGAGGGGGTGCGACTGCATTTGCTCTTGTAGGGCTTTCGATCGCCTTGGGTATCCAGGGCTTGCAGTCGTTTAGTTGGATGGCGGGGAGGAGAGCGATATGAGGGAGCCCTTCGAGTTCGGGACTTTCTTCCTGGAGAGTTGAGAGTGGTCGATGTGCTGATGGTGCTGGTGGTGGCGGAGGAGGGGGAGGAGGAGGAGCGGCACCTCGACCATCGTGGGATGCGACCGATAAGGCGGAGCGGATGAAGTTGCGCGATAAGTTCTTGAGGTCTGTGGATGCGCTACGTGTTGGTGGCGCTTGTAGACCATTCGAAGCCCCGTTCCTTTCTTGGAGCTCGGTGGTAGGGTTTGATGGCCTGACTGACCTCGATGCTATATTCTTGGGATCCGTCTCGTTCGCGCCAGTCCATTTTCCGTGCACGACTAGAGATTTTGGGTTGATTGGTGCAGAAATTGTCCTGCGCAGTCGAGAGAATGAAGAGCGACGCGAGGGAGTCGGACGACCTGCTGGGTTGGAATGTGCTCGTCTGTGCTCGCTCTCTGCCAACTTCACGATACATAGCTCTGGTGGATTGGGGAACGACTCGATGCCGCCACTAAGCAACGGCTGTGTTCTTATGCATGCTGGTAGCGGAGTGTTTGCGCGAGGCTGTTCAAGAGACCGAATCGACCCAAGGCGCTGTAGCTTCGCTATATCCGGCATCTCGTGTTCAACATCTCTTGGGAAGAGCGAGTATGAGATGGGGGTACTGTGAGGCATGACAGGTGGAGGCCGGTCAGCTCGCCTCGTTTCGAAGGATAGTCTAGCAATAAGTACGAAGTCGAACGGAAACACTGGGGAGATTGGAGATGGGGTGGAGGATTAAAGGACGATAAAGAAGAGCCGTGCTTAAAGATGACGGTATAAACAAAAGAGCAGGTGCTCGGGTTGCAGGCGGGAGGTAGGCCTTGGGGCGAGGATAACGACGGAGAGCTCTTACATACCGAGCCCTGTGTGTCCCTAGTAAACTCCTTCGCACTTTGGCCCAACACCGAAACCTCGCGGCCTACCCACCCGTTGCTACTATACTAGTACTAGTCATGCTCGCTCTATACCTATGTAGATCTCGGCTCTTACTCCGACTACACAGAACTCTACATCTATCCGTTCTTTGTCATGATTGAATGGAGTGGTGACGCAGTAGTTTGAGCCGCATCGCCATTCTTTGGGCTGCCGTAAGCGGGCGCGGATGGGGTCGACGGAGCAAACAGGGGTCTGCACCGTAGAGAGTAAGATGGTCGTCGGAGTTTTCATGTAGCGATGAGGCTAGGCTGGCTGTAGAGAACAAACGCGTTTCCAACAACTCCGGAGATGTGAAACCTGAGCGTCTCCGGTTGGTGTCGCGTCGTCAATTTCGGAGTTTGGTGTCTGCCCCAACGCTAGCACTAGAGCTTTAACGGATAAGCGGGCCACGTGATCACGGCATCACGATGAATTAAGCCTGAAGACCGTCTTCAATCAGGCCCTCTGGTAGCCAAAGAGCCAAATTCCTAGAGCTCAGGATCAAAAATATCCGGGTCCGATCTCTGGGTCGATGGTCATAGCCACCAAAAACAAACACCGGACGGGACGATGACCCCACCAACAAGCCCACGCGATCCATTCCGCAGCGCCCAGCTTATCTACCGCGCCATTCGCAGCCCGGAAGACGACGCCCTCTTCGCCGCCATCAACGATGACCGCATTGGCTATATCAACAGCAATGGCTCCAATATCACGCTCCCTACGCTCAGCGACGCAACTGCCTTCCGCGAGAAAGTCGCCGGAGAACTGCTCGCCGTCATAATTTGCCTCCCCTCGTCAGAAGACGCCTCCAAACCCGGCACACCCATAGGCCAAATCCACCTAAAAGGTTACCCTCCACGCTTGATGCACCATAGAAACACTGAAATCGGTGTTGACATCTTGCCTGAGTGGCAGAAGAAGGGCTATGGTAGTGAGGCGATCAAGTGGGTATTAGAGTATGCTTTTCTGAGGGTGGGGCTACATAAAGTGCGTATACGCGCTTTTGGGTGGAACAAGGGCGCTATGCTATTGTATGAGAGGCTGGGTTTTAAGCTTGAAGGGCGAGAAAGGGAGTCGCTTTGGCACGAGGGGAGGTTTTGGGATGGAATGGAATACGGGATGCTCGATCGGGAGTGGTGGCAAATGAAGCAGGAGGCGGAATCATGATTTTTGTTTTGCAAGGAGTTGGTATGTTAGGGGATGTGGGAAGTTGAAAGGAAAAGAGCGCTCATGTGATACAATTTGCACAACATCGCAATGCATTCCAACGAATTTTCTTCACCAGCGCACTTGCCCGACCGGTTATGGAGCGCTTTGAAGGCGATCATTAGATTGATCTCCGAGATGTCCACAGCCTGATCATTACGCGCGTAGTGCTCGCACACTCAAATAGTTCAGACACGGCTGAGATTTACGAATTCTACCAAAAGCTAATACAGGTACAGAAACTCCTCTTGAAAAAACTACCTCCCACCAACAACAAAAAGAAAAGCACAATCGTCCTTGAACTCAGGTCCGTCTCGGATCCTAGCGTCATCTTGTTCTGCGTTTTCGTTCTCAGCCTGTTCGCTAGATTGTGCTTCGCCGACCCTTCGGCGCACACAGTTGAATGTGTCACGTGCTCCGCAGTTTGGGAAGTTGATTGCTCTGATTCCTACACAAGCTGAGTATCTAGCTACATATACAGAGAGAGTCCCCAGCACAGGCCACCTATGGACCAGGCTTGATCAAGCATTTCCCCATTTTCTCAGTATCACCGCGTTAACCGTTGCCTTTAGGGAATCTCCTCATCAAACGGAGTCCTGAAGCGTTCTGTTATACAGACAGCCGTGACAGAATGCGACGAAAGGTGTGGGATCGTCATCTTAACAGATAACGCAACATTTCCCCGCTCTCAATACCGGAACGGCGTGGGTAAAATCTGCAATGCAGATGTTTTCGTAAACCACCGAGGTATCCTCTTCCTCGCGGAGCTCGTATTCGTCGATATGCTCGTAGTCCCCAAGGCGGAGTCGATCAGGGTATATCTCTAGCTAGAAGTGTTCCATCTCTTCGGATCGATAGACTGTCTGAAAATCCTGCATCGTTTCATGGAGCTTGGCTATTTGATCGCGGCCACAAACTTAGGGTGGATCCACTTGGATAGGCAGAAAGCCATATATTTCCTGCGTTCCACACTAACATTGACTATCGCTGGCGCAACAATATTTTGTATAAAAAATTGCCAACTTCCCTGGAAGTTCACCCTTTCGAGACAATATCGAACTAACCCTTCAGTGGTGGCGATGTACCGTCGGAACCGTTCTTCGCAGATCTCAAGCGCCCAAGCCCAACGTATATGTGGACCGTGGTCGTAAGAGATTTCATCCTACTCTGACTCGGCATCTTCGACTTCTAGCTCGGAGAGATAGTATTGAGCAATCAGTGCCCACTCAGGGTCGTCTAATCCAGAGTCGAGCTCATTGTACGGTAGTGCGAGAATTGGCTCCTCGCCCTCTAAGTCAAGATATTCATCGTTCTCCAGTTCTGTGTACGTCTCCGCGTCGTCATCAGTTGGTGCAAGGTAGAAGAAGCTGTCGAGCGCGTCGTAAGCCAGACGGGTGAACGCAGCAATAACGGTTTTGATCTCGGCATCTGTAAGCAGTGTGGTTCCCAAATTTTCGTTGGGTGGCAGTATACTCAAAGTCGGGAAGGTACATGTGGACAGGAAATGAAGGCGAGGAAAGAATAGCTTTTATACTTAGAATTCAGGCGGATGCGATAAGAAATCTTTATTTTCAAGAAACAAGTCAATATCAAGATGCGGAACCACAGATCACGTCCGACGAACAGTGGGGTTCTCCCCCTCTCAACCAAGGTGCAGTAACTAGAGACGGGAAGAGGTCCATTAGAAGACACAAATTTTGCTCAGTTGAACCATGTTTTACCCTTGAAAAAAATCATCGAACAATGCTAGAAGTGCCACAAGATATTGATATCCGCTTGTACTGATCACGCTCAAGATATTGGAAAAATCCCTGGACTAATATCATTGAAGTTTCGGGAAGACGGGCAAGGGCAAGCGACAGACGCAGAGCAAGTGAGACATTGAGTAATGTGCATTGCTTATTCCAACTCAATAGATGATAAATCAGGGTTTTTGTTATGAACAAGGGTTGATTTTCCGAGAGCGTTCACATACAACGATTATTCTGAGGTTTGACATATATGATGTCGTCTTCAGCAATAAACATACCCAAGGTAGCTCGGATTTGTGATAGCAAGTCTCCATCTGGGGTTGGGTCCTTTGATCGCTCTTGATGACGTGTTGCTCATAATGAAAGTCATAGTCATCTGGAAAGAAGACATCCTCATGTGCACAGCTTTATAGCTCTGTTATCTACTTAGGTACTCGAAATGAAAATCGCTTGAGCTTCGCGATGAACTGTTCTACTTTGCCATGGTTCCTCTTGAAGATACTGCTGAGCCCTTTAGATTCCTCCGTGTCATTATGCCTCTTCCTTCTGCGTGTCTGCTCAAGGAGGGAAAGCAATTCCTTTGTTCGCTTGGCATCATACCTGCGAAATGCTGCAGAGATAATTACTTCGATACTGTCGCTCATAACGATCTTCCAGGGGTCCGCGTGATGGTTTAGATACGACTCCACCATGTCGGCAAACTCCTCCCAGACGGCACCAAAGGAAGCCAATTTTAGTCGGACGAGGGCAAGATACCATGGCGTCTCCCCTTGGGCGCAGTCGTTGTGGTTCGGATCTGCCCCGTTATCGAGCAAAAGTCGTACCGCTTGAAAATCCGCGGATTCAGTCGCTGAACACAGGAAACATTGTGTGCCTGTACCCTTAGAGAGGGCTGCCCCACATCCCAATTTATGCTCCACATAGGGATAGAGGTGAAGCATGAAAGCCAAATCAACAAAAGTGGGAATAGAGTCTGCCATTCTCAAATTCCAGTTATCGATCCGGAAACAGTCCTGATCTGCAAGAGGTGCGGAGTTTGTCCAATATAGGTCTGTGGAATAATGAAGACTGCGTTTTGGACTGATGCTAAATATGTGATCGAGCCATGTGGTTCCTCCAGAGACAGTCGGAGGATGCGGAACCGTGCAGTTGGAAAACGCCGAGCCAGCGCGATCGAGTTCGTCCAGATATGCCACCTGACATCTTGCCATGTCCTCGTCAATTGTTGCATGCTCTATAGCCATCGATACTATCTTCCAAAACCTATTCAACACCTCAAGCGATGGTGTTGGCTCGAGTCTTTTCAGCTGTAGCAAGAATGAGGCACGAAGAGCAGCATGGGGCTCGAAGTTTGCTGCACCAGAGAGTACGTAATCCCAAACGTCTTGCGACTTCATGTAGTCCCTAACCGTTCTGTGTAGATATTGCACCGGAGCATAGGGTCCTAGCCAATGATCTGGGGCCTCTAGTAGACCTTTACATCGACTATTCAGACGTCTCTTCATACCGTCTCCTCGAAAAGCCAAATCTTGCTTTGAGATAGGCTCGCATGATGCTTGCATTGCTGTGTCTTGACCAAATTCAGCAAAAGCTAATGTCAAGAGAGTAGGTGGTTCGGATGCTTCGCGGACAAGCTGGAAGAGTTTGGATGCTTGTTCAAAGTAAGTTGCGTCTAGCCGATCGAGAATTTTTCGGAATAACTGCTCCAAGTCAGACGGCAAAAGCAGAAGTCTTTTTTCCAGCTCCGAGATATTGTCACCATCTCTTAAGCCTTCTAGTAGAGAGTTCACAACGAGATAGACCCAGAGAAAAACCCCAGAAGCTTTGCTGGAGACCCCAGAGATCAGGTCCTGCGCAGCTTGCGGCTGGAACTGCTGTAGCTCAGTGAATCTTCTGCTGCTTTGAAGTTTCTCTGAGACGAATAGCTGAATATCTCTTTTCGTCAATTCTTCAAGCCTCAATCGCGGTCGCTTGTCAAATGCTTCCTCAAAAACAAGCCACGGCCGGCTTGCGACACACAACTTGATATTTGGAGAAGCTGATAGGTCCACGATGAACTCCGCTAGCTCTGAAGGTTCCTCGTTGAATTCGTCCAATCCATCGATGAAGAATAAGAAGTGAATATCTGTCCGTTGGACGAGAGCCCTAAGAGCATGAGTAAGCTCACTCCAAGTCCAAGGCCGAAGGTCTCCTCCGAAGAGAATATGATTCTTCCATCTCTTTGGAAACAGGTCTGGAACGAGATCCGCCCGGCCGTCAAGGCATTGATAAAGAAGTGACTGCAGCAATCCCATCCGTGACATTTGCATCGTCGTTCCAGAGTTCCAAAAAAAGAAACCGGCTCTAATGAGAGGATGAACGCCGACCCAAGAGGACAGGCCTTCATAAGCCCTAGGGTCATTATAAAGGAATTTCATGAGAGTCGATTTTCCAGAACCAGGCTTCCCTGTACACCAATATAGAGGTTCGTCACCGTGAAGCCATTCCACGAAGCTGTCCCAATGAACATGCTTCCTGTGAGCGCCAGAAACAGTTGCATCTTGGCCAATGAAGCCGGGGAAAAGCCACTCATCGACATCTATGCGACCCGCAGATTGGGAAATCCCTGGTCGATCGACCCTAGCGTGATTGGTTGGTCGAGCAAACATCCATTCGAATGTCTGCTGATAAGCATTTGCAATTCGTTCGTATCGATCGTCCATGCCAGTGAACTGGAGCATTTCAAGGATCTCCAGCCTAGCATGCCTTTCTCTTTGCTTCTCTGTAGCCTCAGATACTGATGCTGAGAATAGGGACATGTCAGCAGTCTTTGTCATTTTCCAGTTGTTCTTTCGCAAAAGTGCCATAATTTCTGCTTGCCACGATTTCGTCTGATCCATGATCCCATGGAGAGACCCTTGGATAGCTTCGGTATTTTGGGTCTGTAAAGCGTTCGAATATTCCATGCGCTCACTACAGTTATCCTTAGCTTGAGAATATTCGGGGGGAATGGATTGTTATTACCGAAGCAGCTGTAATAGCACCGAGTCAATTGTCCGGTGATAACGCTCCAGTCTTTCTGTGAGATTTTGGATCTTGTCGTGGTTCCACACTGATTTGAGAGCCTGTTGAAAATTGCTCCATCTCTTATTTTCTCCTTCGGATTTTAACTCTCGTATAGCGGTCAATAAATTTCTAGCCACTTCGTTGCAACCATCGCACAGTTCTTTTAACTGACGCTCGCTTTTGGTCAACGACCGTTTCTTGCCATTTCCATCAAGCTTCGGTTTCCAGGTTATCTGACCGTTGAGTGTTTGGAGGTGGTTTGCGATTGCTTCAAGCTCTATGTGTTCAATGAGTTCCCCGTCTGCAGACCCGTAAATTTCGCTGCCTTTCGAGATTAGACTGCTCGTGAAACCAATCAGCTGAACTATATTGGACGCCACGCCCAACGCAGCTAAAGCTTCAGCCATAAGTCCGTCAATCGAGCCGACAGGCCACACGAAAAGTCTCACTATGCGACAGACGGATTTGTGAAGCAGTTGCCCAGATTGTTGAGGTGATGATACGGACACGTCAAACTCCGGCTGATCAGTGTTTAAACGATCGAATGTTGTGGAGGCGGAGTCGCAAGGCTGAGCCTGAGCTGGGTAGTTAATTTGTTGCCTATTGCTGCTTACTGCTCCTTGCCGGATCACCAAAGCGGTAAAAGAAATTACAGCTCTATGCTGAACGACACTTCCTGAGATGAGCCTAAATAAAACGTTCTTCAACTGCGATAGATAAGTACTCGCTGTATGGTAACAGATCACGTGTGTGGGGTTGTCGCGCTTTACCGGATAGGTAATGTGTGATGCCAAGATGCTTGTCCATGAGCGCAGTAACAGTGTACTACAGGAATTCCCGAAACTAGATACCTTTGCGGTCTTCAATGTTTCTCAATTATGTCACTAGAGCCATTTCCTGCCCTTTTTAAGCATTTTATTCCGCACCTACCGAATTCGGTACATGTCGACAACGGTGTGGCCGGAGCGGGTCGGTCAGCCCTCCCTACAAGCGGTGCGAAGCGCAACCTTTCATCAGGCCGGGTGATAACATCGCCAAAGTACATGTTACCTCAGTAATCCGTCTTTCCAGTCGCAGCCTCGCTTTAGCCCACGTGCACGGATATCGTCCAACATTTTCGATCGTTCTCCGGAGATGAGAATACGTACTCACACGGGCTAATAGCGGCGTTGTACTCCGTGTCTCGTATTTAATTACGATGCTTGTAACCGCTCTAACTAGGCTGACTCCTCACATCAGCGTCCTATTTATGTCTGTAAGTATTCCACATTGAAGCATCTGGCTACTTCATTTTCTCCATCGTCGAACTATCAGCCAAGAAAAATCGTTAGCGAAGCTTCTCTCCGATACAAACATACGAGCGACCAAAACATGAGGCCCTGGGTCCATTACATGGTTGTAATCGCCCTTCTCACTCAATTTTTCGTCGTTTCTCTAGCAATAGATGATCCGGCTAAAGCTGCTGCTCCTTATCATAAGGAATTTGTTCTATTTCACAGCGCAAACACAGCATCTCCCGATAAGCTCGCAAACGGCGTCGGGTTTCACTCTTTTCGGATTCCAGCCGTGATCCGTACAACCACTGGCCGGATTCTCGCGTTTGCTGAAGGTCGCCGACATACCAACGAGGACTTCGGCGACATAAATCTAGTTTACAAACGAACAAAAACAAGTACTGACCACGGCGATGACCCCAATGACTGGGAACCCCTCCGGGAGGTTATCGGCACTGGTGCAGGGACCTGGGGAAATCCAACACCTGTTGTAGATGGAAACACTATCTATCTCTTTATGTCCTGGAACGGCGGTGAATATAGTCAAAAGGGTAACGATGAGCTCCCAAATGGCAAAATTACGAAGACGATCGACACAACCTGGGAAGGTCGCCGCCACTTGTACCTCACAACAAGTACCGACGACGGCGAGACTTGGTCAACTCCTCAGGACCTGACACGTACCCTAACCCCGGAAAAAAAGGCATGGGATGCTGTCGGTCCCGGAATTGGCATTACTCTGACGACAGGTGAACTAGTCGTGCCAGCAGATGGGCGCAACATAGTTGGCCGAGGCACACCCGGGAATCGCACGTGGTCAATGCAGGTTCTCTCTGGTGCAGGGTCCGAAAGCACAATCGCCCAAACACCAGATGGAAAGCTGTACCGTAACGATCGTCCTGGTAAGAGTCAAGACCCATATCGCAGAGTTGCGCGCGGCACACTAGAAGATGGCTTTGGGCCTTTCGCGTCAGATACTGGCCTGCCTGATCCGCGATGCGAAGGCTCGGTGCTGCTATATAATCTTGCTGACTCTGGTCCGGCGCGAACGATCTTCATGAATTCAGCGCATAAGGAACGTAGAGTGTTTATGCGCGTGCGCGTCAGTTACGACGCAAATGCTGCGAAGTGGAACTACGGGCGGGAACTAGGCGATGCAAAGGTGCCACCGAGGGCGGCTGGCAATGAGGGTGGCTATTCCAGCATGACCAAGACGGCGGATTTCAAGATTGGGGCACTGGTCGAGAGCGATTTCAATAATGACGAGGGCAAGAACTCCTACCGTGCGATCATTTGGAGACGGTTCAATTTATCATGGATTCTGAATGGGCCAGGGAATTAGATGCCAACGTCACTCTATGATAGTTGCAATATTTAGCTCCGTCAGCTAGCCTTAGCAAATGATCTCTTCGAAGATACAAGAGCTTCGTGCTGGTGTTTCGGTGAGTTTGATACGTCGAACTGTGAAATGACAAGGTAGCTCTAGTAAAAGGCCATAGTACTATACTCTAGGCAGCCAAAGTCCTACTCTGTTTCGTGCGGACTTTATAAAAGAGACTCCCACTATGCAAATCCAAACCAATGTACGGAGTTTCTCCACATTGGCTTTCTCCGCCACGCTTTGTCTTTTCTCCCGCGCGAAGAGGCACAAGGTCCTTGCTGCGGCTCCTGCGTAAGTCAGACTCCGCTCGTCAATCACAGGGACCTGACACTCTGAATCCAGATACTGTACTGTGCTGTGCTTGTGGTATTTCTTAGTAAAGTTCGCAAGTGACCGAGTTGCAGGGCCATTTCACGCTCATTGTGGCAATAAGATGGACATATGGCGTAACAAAAGCTTGAAGAGAAATCGTCCTAAACCGTCAGATTTGAGGTATTCAGGGTCGGAGACGAGATGAAAAGCAGATCGCCTACCAAAGCTCACTGCGTTCATTTTCAAATTTGGTATTGCCTAATTATAGTTGAAATATAGTAGAGAAAGAGTGGTCGACCCAAACATGCAATCCTTTGCCACAGCTTTATGTACAATATCCCACCCACGAACGGCTCAGGTACGCTAGTGCTCACCACGACAGTGAATCATACACCACTGGTTATGAAACTATTACGGAATTGCTGCGTTGGCATAGTAGATTGCAGCTGTGCATAACGAAGGGATGCGCCCTCCGCAAACACTACGACATCTACGACTCCGAGAAACTTCTACTCCTACAAAAAAAATACAAAAAAACAAAAAAAAAAACAAAAAAAAACCTCATCGCACGATTCAACAACGTCGCCAGGAGAATACAATCCATCTCCAGCGGACCTACCATACAACAACAACACCAAACACCAATACCAACACAGACATACCCGCAAAATACACCTGCTATCTTCCAGCACAGCGTCCCTGTACCCCCAACGCAGCACTGCTCTTTAAACGAACCCAGTCGCATCTCCACACTACAGTTTAACACACCACACCTCCCACCCACCCGTCACTCGTCTCCATACCGCCCAACAAACGGCGTCCCTTCCTCTCCCCACGCCCAATTAGAATCGTTTCACAAACCCCTTTTCATTACTATTGTTACTTCCACTTCCCTCATTCCCATTCCCTAATTCAACTCTCCCACCCTCCCTCCCACCACACCACAACCACAATGCCATACCACCGCCCCAACAACGACCCCTCCTTCTCCCCCCCGCCCATCCCGCCAACCCTTCATCCTCATCACCCTCCTCTTCGCCGCACTAACCTCAATCCCACTACCCGTCATCTACCTGCCCAAAAACGCAGTTTACCCCCTGGCCGCCCGAGGCCCTGTACCACGCCGAATGCTAGTGAATATGTAGGAGGAATAGTCCAAAGGGGCCTTTATGCGAGGAAGTGGGGTGTTTGGTTTTGAACAGTCCGCTGGATGTACGTACATACATACCGTGTTATGTTGCCTTCTCCCCCTTTCCCCCCCTTTTCTTTGTGATTGGAGGGGAACGAAGTAGAAAGGAAAAAGGAGGTCGATGAGCAGGCTATTTGGTAAAAGAGAGCTCCGCTAACAAACGGTTTTGTAACCTGTGCAGTGGCATATCGCGCATCATGGCCCATTGAACGATGCTAGCCCAGCGTCCAAGGTAGCACGCCGTGGGGAAAGGATCCTAATTAGCTCAAGTTCGACTAGGGAGGAAGAGCGGCAACCGTAAACCCACCGCCACAAAGCATGTCTACGGGAAAGACAAGCGAGGCGACCGCGTCAGCCGCTTCTATAATGAGAGGGAGACGGTAGTGGGTGTGGTTCATAGTGTTGCAACCGAGTGATTTATGGATGGTCTTTGGCTATCCACCGCACTTGACAAGGACTTTTAAGGATAATTGAGCCCACATGAGCACGTTAGCGCAGTGTTCAAATCTACCTTTTCACTTATGAATCACACCATCTACAATAACACCATCAAGCCCCCTCTCCCATGTTGACCTTCAATCCACGAAATAACTAGAGCCTATACCAACATATATACTATGTCAAACCCCTTCTCAATACGCCAAATCCCTAACCCCAAACAATGGCGCCCGTTGACTTTTTGGAAAGCGTTCAGGACTAGAATTGAAGATAGCGGTGGTCGCTTCTATGGGCCTGGACATCTCACAACAAGCGTAATCACCCCTCAACGGAACTTGAAGATCGAACAACAAATTAAATTGCATATAAATATACAACGATCAACATTTCGTCCGACTCGTCAAGCATGAGTACTACCTATAGCACCATTTTCCTTGCCCCTATTGTTGCTATCACTCCCATTTTAGGGTCGCGGAAAGAAAACCCTGTGTTCTTCCAAAGCGACTCACCTCCTGCAAACTACCGAGAAGGTAGCAGAACATCGAAGACCAAGACGCCCAGTCCAGAAGCCCCTAAGAGCAAAGACACGGCCGATGTATAAGCGCGCCACAACGCCAGTTCAGAGCCCGCCCACATATGTACACCCATTGTAAGTTGTTACTCAAAGAAAGGTAGGAGGCGGATATCGATCGTATTTCGCGTTTGTGACGTAACGTGCCGCCCAAGATGCCATCCATCCAGTATGAATGGCGTTTAGTGGTGACGTGCGCCAAAGAGTCCCGGAACGCCGGCCATGCATTGCCAGTCGACGGCGGTGCCGAATGAAGAAGGTGATGCAAGTGCAGAAGATTATAAAGTGTAGGTTGAGAATGTCATGTTGCGGAGTCGCGAATCCGGAATACGAGCCAAAGCCTCCACTTTCGCGGAGCGTGCGAAAGCATGCTCGTAGCTCAAGCTCCTAACGCAACACTTATCTGAGGGTGAGTAAGTGAATGTACTAGTACTGGGTAGGATAGAACACATTTTCCTGTTCCTCTGCACTAGGTACCTGTGGAGATGGGGGGTGAGACGAACCGGTTCACTATTTGGCCATTGGTCTGCATGGGCATGCTCATGTGGACACCATTAGGCTGTAGCTGAGCGATGCCATAGGGGTTCTGGTGATTAAGATCGCTACCAAGGAAGTTGTTCATGGCGGTGCCATGCAACCCCTGGGCCTGGGAGACAGGGCAATCCTTGTGTGCGAGCAACAGCGTCTTCAAGTTCACGATCTCCTCACGCAGCTGAGTAACAGTGGCAGAGAGGGCATCGTTCTCCGTGCTGAACAGCTCGACCTTGGCCTGAAGATTGGCAAGCCATTGCTTCTTCCGTTGACGGCACTTGAGTGCAGCGACACTGGACAGGTTAGCATTAGACTAGCATATGGAGGCGTAATGAGACTAACCGATTCCGCTCGAGGAAGTTCTTGCGCTTCTCCTCGTCGGTCATTTTCCTGCCGTTAATGGTCTCCTCCTTGTCGTGTTCTTCGTCATCGTCATCCATGTCCTCGTCCATAGACATGGCCGTGCTCTTCTTCCGGCTAGACGCTTTGGGACCATCTTCGGCCTTTCGCTTTGTGCCAGCAGCCTGCTTGTTATTGGCGGAGCCCTTCTTGCCACGCGACCGCGTTGTGGTGGTCTTTGCCTGTTCGCTCTGGCCACTTTCGGAGAAGTCGCCAGTGTCGGCAGAGCCAGCCATGCTGTTGATAGATCCCTTGGTGTCGCGGCGGCCATTCTCTTGCATAACGGGCTGCACAGGCATGTGCCCTGCGTTCACCGCCGGCTGTTGGGGCGGCATTGAGAAGGGCTGTTGTCCGTTACGCGCACCGCCGTTCTGAGTAGCAAAGGAAAGTAGGTCGTTCGCCGCATTACTGACGTCATGATTAGCGAACGGGTCGTTCTGCGCACGCTGCCGAGGTTGCTGCAGCGGAGGGAAGTTGTTTTGTCGATCCATTCCAGCCGTTGCTGTTTCGGACTGCTGCTTTGCGCCGGAAGTCGCAGCAAGCTTGATCTGGTTTGCGGCGGCCGCGCGAAGGGCCGATTGATGGAAGTCAGCCGTACTTGGCGTCACCCCGCCACTCTGGAGGTTGAAGATGGCTTGCGTATTAGGACTGGGCGCAGGGAACATAGACCCGCCGCCGCCGGGTGTCAAGCCTGTCCGGAGAGAAGATTCGTTGGGTGTTGGGAAGCCTCTGAACGATTCGCTAAAGTAGTCCGTCTGTCCCGTTGGCCCGCTGAGCATAGCAGGACTCAGAGGCCCTGCACGTAACGACTGCCAGCCGGGGGTGATGCCTGGTAACGGTGATGGCGATGTGATGTTAGCGACGGGGGGCAGGACCGTCTTCCCCGGCGTCTCTGCGGATGGGTTACCTGTAAAGAGAATCAGTGCCCGTCTTCATGACAAGGACAGCGTCGAAACGGCAACCAGACTTACTGAAGGAGGCTTCGAAGGGGTTGGGTTCAGTTGTGAATGGGTTGTGGTTCCTAAATGCTGGTCAGCATACGTCCTGGCCGAACGATGCAGCAATCCGGAGGGCTTGACGGTCAAGCGTCCTCGCACAGGTTGGCCAGCATGGCAACAAAGAGTGTACTGGACTAGGATCGTATGTGCCTGCGGGAGTACTTACGTATTGAAGTAGTCTGGGGTATCGCCAGTGGTAGTCGGTCGCGGCGGTGGACCCAGGGGCTCATTGGAAACGGACGGCTTTGAGTCTGTGGCGAGTGTATCGTCGAGAGCGGATGCTACGTGATGGTCAGCAAGATGCGTAAGAGCTCGACAGCGCCGGTATGCGCGTAGGCTGAAGGAGCACTCACGCTCGGTCTTCGTGACAGGCTCGACCTCGGAAGGCTCTACAATGGGTTGCTATTAGCGGATGCATGATGCAACGACGACGACGAGGGGATGCGATGCGATGCGATGCGACGAGTGTGTGAGAGCAGACGCAGGTACGGCTCGACAGTAGCAAGGCGGGGCGACGACCATTGGCTGCAGGCGCAGAGAGCAACATACCTTCGACCTTCTTCACGTCCTTACTACTCGGAGGCGGCGTCATAGTCGAGTTGATCTGGGGGGGTTTTGTGGTAATGGCAGAAGCGGCCATTGTGGTGGTATAATGACGTCGACAGGTGCCGGTGGCTTTGTGGGAGAAGAACCGACGCAGCGACCCTCACCACCCAGCGTTCTTCACGACTCAACCCAACGGCGAAAATATCCGCGTGCAAGCGGCTCGGCGGCGTTCCTGTCGAATAACACATCAGTATGCAGCGCATTTTCCGATGGCAGCGATGGCGGTGCGGCGTGCTCGCAGAAGGGGCATTTTGCATGGCCGTGGCAAGAGCGCGGGCGACAGCCAGCAGCGGCACCTCGCAGACGCAACGGCAGGGCGACGTACCGACAGTATCGCAGGCGGCGAAAAGGGCGGGGGTAGTCGAGGGCAAGCTGGGAACCTCTGCTGCTCGCCGTCGCGATATTCCTGGTGACGAGGCGGCTCTCAAGCGTGCAGTATGACGTAGGCGCAGCGTGTCCCCTTTCTACACGCTGGTCGGATTCGGCGCCCCTTGGGTCGAGTGCGCGCGTCGCAAACGGCAGAAAATGGAAACAGGGCTGGCTGATGGTTGCGCGGGTGTCTCGCGGTGGCCGGTCGCACAAACACTTGGTGGTTGCTGTTCAGTCTGCGTGGTGGTAGAGGCCCAGGGAGACGTCATGGAGGAGCGAAAAGTCGATGATGCGAAACGTCATCGGCTTCGGGCGTGCTGGGGCTGCGCCAAGACCGCAAAATGCACCATCCTGCCTGCTCCGCCAATCACCGGGCCCCGACTGCGTTGGCTCCGTGGAAAGGGGAAGCGATCGGCGGCACGCTTTTTGCCGTGTGAAGGAGCTCTTGAGCCTCTATTTCTAAGCACCCAAAGCCCTCCCCTTCGCCAGCCCTTCCGCGAGCCCACGTCCGCACCGCTCTGCTCTCCGCTCTGCTCTCCGCCCTCCTCTCCGCCCGCCCTCCCAGCACCGCCGCTATGGCCAGAGACGCCCCATGGTCGCCTTCGTCGGGGACGAGGCTGCCGGCACTTGATGCCGAGATGCCGGGCCAACTGCTTGCCGGAAGCGGCAGGTACGCGAAGCCATCCGATCTCACCAATTTTGCCGATCCAAGTCACCGCTCCTCCAACGCTGGCCAGAGTGTTTATGTTATTGGCCTTTATTGTATGAGAAGCGGCGAATCGCTTAGACCCTATCTACGAGCACCTCTCGCCCCATGGCCAACTCACTACACGGAGACGCTGATGCGAGATGGATGTAAGCACTACCCACGACAGCAACGCTGCCCAGGGCGAAAAAGTCTACACCGGCTTTGTACCGCCGCCTAGGATGATGCCTATCAGCAAAACTCCTCCAGAGGCGTGTTGGTACCTTTTGTAGCCCTTTGTCCCCAAGGTGAAGTGTTTAATCCACAGTATTATATCGCATTGCAAATATGGTGATTGCGTTCCGAGAGTCCACCCATGTGCCATCCCAAGTCCGTCCAGCCACGTCGTTCGTTCCTTCCTCAACTTCACCACGTCTCCACACCCCTTCCTTTTCCCCTTCATGACGCCAAAAGATTAGATAAGCACAACTACATCTCACCCCAGCTCATTTCCGAGCCTCTATCTGATTCACAACCACAAAATTTCCAGCGACCCACTCGTATGCCAAGTGGCTCCTCAGAATTGTTCGGACGGTGCGCGGGAAAGTCCCGCGTAGTACTGAGAAGGGATGGTAGAGATTCGAACATCGACGTCCACGTTCCCGAAGAGACCGCTTCTCCTTCCGACTGGTATGATAGCTATAGGGAAATATGCATATGAAGGAAGGCTCGAGACTCGAAGTTTTCGCTCGGTGGCGACTTTGGATTCGGTATCTCTTCCTGCAGTAACAGCATATGCCGCCCCGCCCGCCCCACATACCCTCAAGCCCAGAAACACAATGGGCTAACAGCTGCTTTTCGCATCACGGACCGATGTCGTTGTACAGTGATCATCGGACAATATTTTGCCCAAGTGCACTGAGACCACTACGGGCACCGTTATCGAACGAGGACTAGTATTATTCTTCGTTTTCATATGACTGATAATCAACGCCGCATCGACACATCTGGCCGACCGTAATGCTACGTCCGCTCGTCAGCCATGCTAAATACAACACCCCTCCATCGACCTCCCAGCACTGTCGTCCCCGGACTGCCCTCCCAACCCCGCCCATCCATTTATATTCCCGGCAAGATGTTCACCTCTAACACTTACACTTTCCCTCCTCCTTTCCAGCCGGAATATTGCATATACCAGGATTGTTGTGGCACCACCCATAGCAGTCATCATCCTCATCGCAACTCCCATTCATACGACAGCTCCCCAGCTTGCAAACACGCGAACAGCATTGCGCTCCGCCGAAGCAATACCCGTTATTGAGGCAGGCAGCGCCCGGGTTGGCGGGGCTGCTGCAGTCCCCTAGCTTGCAGATCTTGTCGCAGCACTTGGCGCCGCCGTAGCAGTTGTTGTCTTGCTTGCAGGGACCGCCCGGGTCAGAGCGCGGGGCGAGGGTTATGGCGGTGGCGGAGATGGTAGTGGTGACGGTGAGGAGTGAGATGAGAGAAAGGAGGCGCATCGTGATCAGGCGGGTTGCGAGGAAGCGGCTCAAAGAGCAGGGTAGAGGGTAACCTTGAGGCCTTGATAGGAACTGAATTAGGACTTGTCGAACCCGGGTTGACCAGGCCTCCAGGATCCCAGGCACTATTTATCCTTTTCCATCGACCCGATAAGTCCCGCTTCGCAAGACAGCTTCGTGGGCCCCCAGGTCCTTGGGTTCGGTTCATTACCCGCAATCCACGAGGGCAAATATTGAATACTATCGGGTACAACCCTACGAATGCAAGTCAGTGAGGAGTTATGCCCCTAATAGAGCGATGAGACTGCATCATCTCCTACGCGGATGACCTGGCTGGCACCAACACTCAGGTAGTGGGTCCGTATATATTGTAAGTGCCCGTATTCTAAACCACCTTCACGCTCGAAGACCTATTCATGGCTCCTACGAGACCACCATTGCTGCACGTAAGATCTACGGCAATCGGTCGCGGTAGCTGCTTATCTAGTACTGATATATACATATTCGGCATCATGTACCCGTTACTGGAGTCCGGTTGTTGAGTAGGCATGCAAATTAATACGCATTTGGCCTCGCATAGTCGTGACTGGGCCTTGGTGTTATTGGGACCCGCGCGAAGTAATATACTCCGCTCGCTCAAAGATACATGCCTCGAACGAATCTTGCTCACTGCAGCCTCGCTTCGTCCGTTTCATAGACTACGCTTATGCCCTCTGTAGGACCCTACTTATCCGGCTTGAGTGCTATATGATACGAGTCATAGCTTATAACCGCATATTACCTGTGCTGTTTGATTGTGCTGTATGCGCACAGCATTTCTCGCTTACGTTACTATTATATTCCAGTCTATAATACGCCTTTTATAGAGGCAGTGGCATGATACAAAAACCGGGAACGACATCACACCTTCGCTATATTACACGCCGCTCGGGGCCAGCTCGGGCGAATACTCGCCGCTGAATGCCCAGCAGCATTTGCGCTCACTCCTTCATATTTCGCAGTAACCTATGATATGGGCGAAAGTGGTATGCCGTGTTCCTAGAGCTGGTATGCATCCTCAGCTAAGGTCCTGCATGAAGAGGAATCACCTTGTTCAATGTATCTTTGCGAATCTCAAGAAATGATTCTACTGGATAAGCAATAGCTTTTAGCAATAATCGGAACTTCAGCTCGCTTTCCACATCAGACCTACTTTGGAGTATTCGTCTGCTGCTATATGGAAATAGGTTTTTGGGCGTAACATGGAGTGGTATCGATACAACACAGTAATGTTCATTTCTATAAACATTTGTCTTGCGCGGACAACGATCTTTAGACTCGACTCATCGAAGTCCTTCTATTGATACGAGGTTGCTATACGCCTTGCGCCTATCCAGGGAAACCCCTCTCAAACACTTATACTTTTGTTCCCATTACTCATTTCCACGTCCCTCCAGTTCATCTCATCGCCAGGCCACTAATCAGCCCTGCGCAAATAGAACAGTCAAATACAGGAGTCTTCCTTTCCTCTCCTACAATCCAGCGCACTCTACCGATGTTGCTTCCCCCCCCTCCCCCAAGTTTAGAACGCTAATCCGAAATATCTATGCTAAACCCCCAGCGGGAGACTAGAAATTTCAAACCCGCTAATTTCTTTTCCTCTGAACTTGTGTAAGAATTTGCATGTTGCGATGGTATTCATGGATATGGATTTACAAGATGAGAAGTCTAAGATTGTAGATATTATATCGAACCTATATCGCGCTTGGCTAGACAGCGGAGAATGAAGTAATATTATAGAGGAGTAAGAGTTTGTCAGAATACTATGTGGCACGGGACTGGAGTGCGTCGCGAGAGCTGAGGACAAGTCTAGATTGATTTCTGCCGGCCATTTCGTGCGCGATGAAGTTTGCTAACGGGGCTCGTTTTCGAAGTACCTAGTAATAGTAAATATCTGTGGTAGCATAGTGACTGCGGTAGCTCATTTGTTATTTATTTATTTATTTAGTCTTTTCTAATCACAAATACCACGTACTCGATCGCCATTCTCCCATTGAAAATATTCCCGATCGAGCTATGGTTCGCTCGGAAGGATCTCATCTCGATACCTGGTTCTTATCCAGCTTCGGTCTTCAGCTGCGCTACAGTAGTTCACTTAGTCTCTATAATTGATGGCGGAGGCGTCCCCAGAACTCCAAAAATCAAAGCACGACATATAGAAGGGGGAAGATCGTATCAGAAGAGGCGTGGAAAAGCGAGACAATCGCGAAACGTGAACATGTAAGGAGGTGGGTAGTACCTAGGCTAGCTCGCGATGATTATGATCGACAGCGGCTGAAGTGTGCAGGGCGTGGGGGGCTAATATAAGGCTGGGACCTGGAATACGAAGGCTTGCTCAAGCCGCTCCTTATAACCATGCAATTCCCGCACCCGTTTGTCGAGATTTCAACCCTCTAGCGAGGATTACTGCAGAAACTTTTCTCGGCCTAGTCACCCTTGTAGACTCTTCGCAACTGTGGTTTATTTGTATATTGTCTATGTCGTACCACACACTTTCCATTGTTTCGTCATATGGAACCATGTGCAGACAACCAACGCCGTCGCTCATGATGCAATCGAAATGTAGTATGCACAGTACAGAGAAAGAAAACTGGGGTATATGTACCAAACCAAGGGGATCATCCCTCATACATCCTCCTCGTTATCATGTCTTCCACCCCCGCAAAGTCGGTTGCTGTTCTGCCGCACATCTCCGTAAAAGCTTACATCCAGATGAAAAAGCCCGCAAGCACCCCGATCAACCCTAATCCCATACTCATCAACTCCCTTGCTGGACTCCCCGGCGCAGCCCCCTTGTTCGACGGACTTGGTGTTGCCTGTCCCTCGCCCGTACCCGTCGGGCCTGCACTACCTGTCCGACTGGCCTCCTGCGCGTTATACACTTGTCCCAGTGTCGGCAGCACGCTCTGAGCATCAACCTCCCACACTTGCGAGGTAAAAGCCGGGCACGGTGGCGGTGTGAGCGTGGGGTTGTACGCTGATTCCTGAACGCCAGAGGGAAAGAGCGTCTTCCACCTGTTGCTGAGGTTGGGGAAGTCGGGGGAAACGGGAGTCGGTGTGCCGGAGCGCGTGTAGCCATCCGGCGGTGCGCCGGGGCCTGGTTCGACTTTCGGACCGTAGCTGACGAGGCCGTATTGATTGGCTTCCATGATCCATTCATATATGATTGCACCGCTCCAATTATCCGTCATATCCTTTCCGAAGATTGATTCCTGGTCTTCGAAATTGCGCGGCTTGGGCTCAATGCAGCCCGTCTCCGAGAGGAAGATGGGAATGTTATAATTGACGTCGGTGACGTTCTTGATGAGGTCGACATAGCCGGATTGCTGGAAGGACGAGTCGCCGCACCACGAGTACGCGTTGAGGGAGTAGAAGTCGAGGGCTTCGGAGGCGTTGCTGCCACACGCCATGTAGTTCTGTAGCATAGGACGGAGCGTGGCAATGTCGGCGGCGGAGTAGCCGATCGGGATGTTGCGGTAGTTCTTTGCGTTGCGGTAAGCTTTGAGGTCGCGGGCGGCGGCTTTGACGTAGGGCGCGGCGACAGAGCCGTTGCCTAGTGCTGTTAATTGCTATTACGAAAGCGAGAAGGGAAGACATGCCAGTAGTCAAGACCTCGTTGCCGACGAAGAAGCCCGCCAGGTTGTCGTACTTCTGGAACGTATCCATGACAACGGAGAAGCGCTCGAGCTGCGTCTGATTCCAGTGCGGTGCAATCTGCTCAATCTGGGTGTCAAACGTGTCCAAATCGAGCCAAATGTAAATCCCGGCATCCTCAAACGTCTTCATACAGTCGTCGTGATCGGCAGAAGGATCGACATGATACACGCGAATTGAATTGGTGCCGATTTCCTTCATGAGCGCCGAATCGAGCCCGCACTGTGTGTTGTCGATGAGCGGGTCATCGGGGACAAGTTGGTATGCAATGCCTATATAAAGTCAACGAAGGATTCTGCAGGACGCTTAATTGAACTCACCCTTGACGAAGAACTGGTCGCCCTCGCTCGTGAAGAACTTGGACCCCTTGGTCGAAATGGTAGGAATTGCATTGACAGAAGCAAGGCCCGCAAAGGCCGTGGTCAAGAAAGCGGTGCGCATGGCTGCTTTCTACGCGGATCCAGAGAGATAGAGAGTGTGTGCAGAGATGGCAATGAGATACGGGTGTATTGGAGAAAGGACAAGCAAATAAGCGAGTGATGTTATGCCAAACAGCTGCTCGGAACGAGCGACCGTGTCGTGGGAAAGAGGAGTCCCGGTAGCCGTGTACGTCCGACGATGTCGGTAGTCGCGCAAACGATAGTGCCTTTCACAATGTCAGTCGGCAACAGCGAGTGGAACGTCAACACAACAGCGGTCCTCAGCGCTTCCACGAGAATCATACGATAAGAGAAGCCAGAAGGAAGAAACTGGGAACTGGAAAGCGTCTCGGCTATCCCAGCCGACCACTGCGGCGGCAAAGGTCGAGATTGCCATGCCGATGTTGGAAAGCAGATCTGCAATAGCGAACGCGTCGGTGCGGCCATGGGCCAACGTCACCGTGCCTAGACGAGGAAAGCTGATTGGTTAAGCGTGTGCAAGCCTTGCGTTTCAGGAGCTTGATGTGGCTAGGCAAGATGATTTTCCTTGCTTGAAACATTCATGCCGGTTTTGGAGTGGTGTGTTAACAGGGAAGTTGTGAAGTTCTGGATAACTGGTCATCTGCTAGCTTCGTCCGCGACGCGACTTCGGAGAGTCAAGCTGAGTCCAGGAATCATGTATGAAGTGGATGCATATCCACTTGTGAGGTCATTCGCACACCGTGCAACGTACTTGGGTTGCACTCAACAGCCTTCTGAGTGCACAGCAGCGAGTCGCATGATGCGTACGAGTGTAAATTGCAAGTGCAGCATAAGTACGCCCAACGACAAAGGTAGCCAAAACAAATATATGCAGAAGGAAAAGGAGACGAACTACAAAAAAATATTGATACCTCGCACGGTCCCGTCTCCCAAACTACTCAAAGATATCTCTCTGCGGCCCATCCGCGAATCCGCACTTCGAATTATACCCCGGAGTCGTCCCCCACGCCGGAGGCGTCACAATGTTGTTTCCACCTGTGGTAGCATTTTGATTCCAGGCAATCATCTGTTTGGCTCCCTTGACGCACTTGGAGGCGTCGTCGGCGCAGTAGACGGGTGGTTTAGCTTTGGCGAGGCGTGCTGCTGACGTCGCACCTGTGACGGTACATTTGAAGCCCTGCATATACCTGCATTTGTTAGTCTTGAGGATGAGAGAGGAGGTTCTTAGAGGAACTTACATATTTGCCTGTCCACACCCACTCGGCACCCACAACCATGCACACGTACATCCTCCAGCTGGACACTTGGGCAGATTCGGTACCGCGTACGTAGCCAGCCTCTTCCATGGTGTATGCTTCAACACGCTAAACACGACTAAATTCTCCATTGTAACCTTTTTTAGATCGCTCTCATAGCTAATCGCCCACGCAGTCCCCGCCGCAAAACTCTCATTATACGTATGCAGTGGGCCATCCCCGCCCTTCGTTTTCAAACAAGGACTACTCATAGTTCCCTCCCAAGAATTCCAGTCGTCGGGATGGTTCTCGCCATCAGGCCACGCCGTCGTCAGTTTCCCGCCATAGGAGAGCGTGGTAAAGGCGCGGTTGTGCGCTAGCTCGACGGTGAACTGGCCGTTGGCGGGAAGCTCGAGAAATTCTCCAGCCGGGGGTGGAGCCTGGTCGCATCCGCGTTTGTGCTGGAACCACCACTCCTCTTTTGCCTCGTTGAAGGCAGGGCTTACCGGTAAGTTGGTGTTTTCCTGATCAACGGCGGGGTCGTTGCCGCCGCGGCAGTACATGCCTTTTGCCCAGGCGGCCGTGTGGGCGGAAGCGAGGGCAATGAGGGTGGTAGTGAGGAGGGCGGAACGGAGCATGGTAGGCGAACTAGGACGATGGGGTTGAGAGGGGCTGTATGATGAAGTTGTAGAGGAATATGGAACCAAGTGAGGAAGAACGGAACAAGAGGGGAGTGTATGTAAATGAAGATGACATATTTACCATCGCACACTAGCATGCTATATACTTCTCCGATGGCACAAAAGCCGTCCCACAGCCACCAATTCCAGGTAGTTTCAGAAGTCATAACCGCCTCCTCCAAATCTCCCGCCACTTCCCGTAAAAGCCTCTATATTTCATAGGGACACTCTGCAAGGGGAAAGTAGGCGGAGAAAAGGTGATTAAGCAAGCGGGAATGGGAAGCTTGTCGCTCGTAATGTGAGACGAAGCGACGAGCGCGATCGGCAAAGACTTAATGAAGTACCGCAACTAACCCGGATTGGGTGTTTGATAATGACTTAAAAGGTAATGAGGTGTTGGCGGTAGTTAGCTTGCAGTCAATGGAGGGAGAACAGGAGGTGCTGACGGGGGCGGAGTCCAGACATTTATAGGAGTGGTGGTTGGGGGTCTGAGAGGGCCTATTTAGTGCCGCCATGTGCTGAGGACGCAGTTGGATATAACGAGCTAAGTTGTAAAGCAACGATGATGAAGATTAGCTGGACAGGTGACTGTTGAGAACGTTGGTGGGCTTTATGTCGCTAGCATAAACGTAATCCGAGGTGACTAATCCACAATCTTCGCTCGCACCGAGGAGTGCAGCAATGAACAGGTTCCTAGGCCACGATACCCATTCCACAGTGAACTGCACGGCAGCCTCAAAACGTTGTCAAAGACGTAACAAGTCAACTGTTGAGAGTTCCTTGAGAAGTATCGCTGAAGACTAATTTAGCGCCATGGATCCACCCGGCCGTCATTCCGTGCATGTTCAAACGGCCCGCGGATGACAGACCGTCTAGCCCTCAGCCCGATCGCTAAAGTGACAACCACACCTGCACCGCTCAACAGAACCTCAGCAACGGCTGAAAGACCCTAGAGACGTCTCTCCCTCCTATCCCTCGCCTATAATTATACGGACAGTTGAACGATCCTGTGGGGAGTAGCGGGGAAACAATGGCATCTCCGATGGTCGAAGGGCGGCTTGATCCGCACAAGAAGGCGCACTTTACGCTTCATATTAGCGACCAGATAGCGGACGGCGAGGTGGGCGATTATACAAGTGTAAAGTGTATGCTTGCCTATTCCTTTCGTCCCATCTCTCCCCCTTGCGGTAGCTAACCCATCACCCCAGATAACCACAAGCCCGTGCAGCCAACCTCGTCTCGCACCACGACGCTTACATCCACCTCGGCAAACACCTACACACTCACGCTCGAGGACAAGAAGGAAGGAGACAAAAAAGACGTTTTCGTCTTCACGGGCCAGAAGACAACCCCCAAGAAATCATACATCCTCCTCTTCGATACGAACGCTCAGAAAGCGACTCTCGAGCCGCTGGCTAGCACATACACGTTCAACGTCGCCAAGAAGAATGGCACAGACATATCCTCTACGTATTCGAAGATATACCCTCGCAAGCAGAAAGACGATGCGCACGATACAGCAGCAGGAGCCGACGACCTCTTCGACGAAAACGCACACGACGACATAGACGCAGACCCCGACGCGAGCAATCCCTACGACTTTCGCCATTTCTTGAGCAAGGAGAAGGCAAAGCGTGGCGATGAGTCGGAATACAACAACGCTGCTTCGCCAGATTATCGCACGGGGACCGGTAGCGCACTCAACACGCCGCAGTTTGCAGCAAGGAAACCTGCAACAGCGGTGACATCGAAGCCGAAAGCTCCCGCACAAGCCGCGCCGAAGCCCAAGAAGCGCAAGTCGCCCGAACCAGAGCGGAAAAGAGCAGCGCCGAAGAAACAAGCGCCTCCAGCAGTCCGTCTCGAGCGCCGCGCAACACAGCAAAAACCCGAGCCCGCAAAGCCCGCACGAAAGGCCGCCGGGGCAGCGCCAGCCTCCAAGATAAAATCTGCGGAAATAATACACTCCGAGGACGAATCAGACTCCGATGCTGAAGGAGAAGCCGATGATATCACCTTCCCATCCCACGCGCACCGTTCGCCGTCACCCATCCAGCACCGCCACGCCTCCCCCGGATCCGACGAAGACGAAGAAATGGACGACGTAGGCGGCGCTTCAAACCTAGAGATTGAAATCGAAATCCCCGATGCGCAACCCAGCAAACCCTCCCGCCCCTCCGCCCTCTCATCCCTTGGCCTCGGCCAAAGTCTCGGCCTAGGCTACGGAAAGTCACCGTCCGCTGGCCCCATCTCTCTCGCCAGCGCCGCGAATAGTGTCGAAGGGTCACCGAATCCCCACGGGCTCGGAAAGCGCAATAACCAAGACGATGATGGTGTTATTGATTTTGGAGATTTAGGCGGCGGCGGTGGGAGTGATGAGGACGCGGATGCGGATGGAGATGATGATGTGGACGTTGAGCCTATGGATATTGGGCCGCCGGCGCAGAGCAAGCCCAGTGGTGTAACAGGAGACGAAGGCGAAGCGGAAGGGGAAGAAGAGGATCCGTTGGTCCAGGCTATGATGATGGGGCTGGCCGGGGGTGAGAGCAGTGAGGAAAGTGAGGAGGAGTAAATGGCATCGCGCCCGCAGTCTTATGACGCGCTGCGTTAGTGTTGTATTGTGCTGTAATGGAATACCCCAGTATGTAGAGTTTTGTTTTGTTATACAGATATACCATCTGTGTCCTTCCTCATCCTACTACTCTTTCCATCCCATCTCGCTATCTCCTCTCTACTCTCTCAAGAGAACACCCACACCATCACGCTACCCCCTTCGCAGCGACGAGATAGTATTCATCCTCTCCGCCATCCTCTAACATACGTCACTGTTGTATCCTGGAGAGGGAGATAAAGATACTGACTTATATTCCCCTCTTCAAACTCCGATGCGCAGGGTGTAACAACTTCACGTGGGAATTGCGAGAATGACGTGGGATGCGTGAGAGCGGTATGTTAGAGGCGGGTTAAAGCAGGAGTAAGAAGGGAGCTAACAAATTGTAAATGCAATGGACATCGATTGAACACATTGGACAACCAATGCAATCAGCAGAGGCTTCGCACTTTTTATGATGGGACAACACACAGCAAATCACACCACATTATCCAAGGCAAAGCACAAGAGTCAACAAGAGATCGGCATAAATTTCCAGGAACGGGCGCCCAGCTCAAGGACTACCCGATCACCAGCACAGGGCTTTCCCTCGTCCGCTTCTCCAGTATAGATCAGAGTCCGAGTATCTTTCCCTCATAAGCGCATGGTATTGATACGATTCCCTTCAATCCGTTCTCCGGGTGAACATCGAACATTTTGAAATTGGTCAAATGCCTAGAATTTTCCCATCCGCGCTCCTACTCCAACATGATGGTGAAGATATCGAGGTATTGTAGAAGGTAGGGAGGAGGATATAACGTGCTGCAGTAGATGCGCAAAAGAGCGTCTACCACTGGACATTGGTCTGAGGAGCAGTCTCCGCACCCCAGCCCTCGTTGCCAGTCTCCTGGGCGCCGGTAGCAGCCCAGTCGGTCGCATCGGCGTCCCAGCTGCCGCCACCGGGCTGAGCAGCAGCCTGGGAAGTGAAGGCACCAGCGGTGGCGCCAGAAACCTCCCACTCGCTGGTGAAGCCAGCGTCGACGGGTCCGGGACCAACCTCGTCGGCACCAGGGACCTTAGCCTCCTCCACACCGGCAGAGTCCTTGTTCTCTTCGGCTTCGGGGTCGCGGTAGAAGTAGAGATCGGTCATAACGTCCCACTCGGTCTCGCGGGAAGCGAGCGTACCGCGGAGACGGAGGACCTCACGGGCGAGCATCCACCAGACCAAACCAATGGCGTGACGGCCCTTGTTGTTGGTGGGGATGGCAACATCGACGTACTCGGTAGGCGAATCGGTGTCGCAGAGGGCCTGGCTCAGTCAGTCTCCAATCCTTTCCCCCTTCGCAGTCGCTTCTACTCACAATGACGGGGATGTTGACGTAAGAAGCCTCCTTGATAGCCTGGGCATCGGTGCGGGGATCGGTGACGATGATCAAGCGCGGCTCCTTGAACGAGCGGGTGATGTAGTTGGTGAAGTTACCGGGGGTGAAGCGACCAGCGATAGCGACGGCACCGGTGTGCGCGGCGAACTTAAGCACAGCGCGCTGGCCATATGGGCGGGCAGAGATGACACAGACTGTACAATATTAGCAACTATCTCAACTGCACGCCCTAAGCTCATCTATGAGCTCCAACTATTCGTGCAAGCTGAAAGACATACTGTCGGCCGGGTTGTCAATGGCGACAATAATGCGCGCAGCGAGCACTATCTTTTCCCAGGTCTTGCCAATGTTGATCACATTGATGCCATCGGGGCGCGTCTTCCACAAGTACGGCTCCATGTGCACCTGCAGGTTCTTGGAGCCAAGATGGCACTGGGCGGCGAGCAGCATCTCGATGTCCTGCGACGTGGGGTTGAAGATGGCGGGAAGGTTGCTGGGAGCCATCTTTGCGGATTGGCGTCGAATTCAGCTGCCGTGGTGTGCGAAAGTTGGATTGTCGTTCAGACGTCGAAGTTTTGGAGGGGACATCGAGAGATATTCGAGCTGTGCGAGCTAGGCTTCATCAGGACAAGCGCAAGATCGCTTCGGCCAATCTGGGACCAAGCCAAATCAAGACTAGCTTCACTTTGTCGAAAGATTCTAGGAGAGGTCAACGACGGTTGTATCGCATCCAGCATCAACAATGCCGCCTCGAATACCGATAACTTGCCTGCGGGCATCAAAACGTACGCCTGTCATTTTCCTCAGCCATCTCCATTGCTAATCGCTTGCAGCATTCCTCCCTTCGTCCCAATTCGCACTTCCGCTCCGCCCCTTCTCCGCATCTCCCAACAGCCTCGCAAAGTCTGGCCGCCATGGGAAACGAGTAACGCACGACCCTTATCTCCTCGCTCAGCAAGCGCGCAAAAAGGCCGCCAATCTCTCCCGCCGCGCCGATATCGAGGCTGTACGCGTGGCATCACTAGGCGACCCGGTCCGCGGCAACACTACTCCCTTTGTCGAGTCCTTCGCCTCAGCTTCGCCCTTAGAATGGGAAGAAGGGAAGAAGGTTCCAAAAGATGAAACACACTTGAACTATGCGTTACGACCGGAGACGGTGAACCGACAACTGAGGAAGAGCCAGCAGATCGCCATACCCTTAGACGAGTTGAAGGGAAAGGCCGCAGCGGCCGCACATCAAAGTACGGAGAACCAATACATTTGGAGTCAATATATTAAATATCCATCAGGGCTAAATCAATGGGGCCAACGCGCACCCGAGGCCGAGCCAACGGAAGAGGTGGATGTTGAGGCGCAGAGGAAGAAGGACCACGAGCGCGCGACCGAGGCCATTAAGAGGATAACCGCGCTGGAGAACGGCAGCTCCAAGGACCGCATGCGCGTGAATATTGCACGCTGCGTGTCTACTTTCGGTCGACACAACACCGATCGTATCATTCCACCCCGCGCACCACCACTTCCTGCCGTCAACTCAAAGGAACCGCATACCATACGCCCGAAGACCAACATCAAAGCAACGAAAAAGCGCATTGGCCCCGATACTGGCTCCTCGGAGGTACAAATCGCCATTCTGACGGCAAAGATCAAGACGCTCGCCGATTTCCTCGAAACGCGAGGAAAGGGAGACAAGCACAACAAACGGAATCTGAGGTTGCTCGTGCACAGGCGGCAAAAGCTCCTACAGTACCTACGGCGGAAGGAGAGGGGTGGGCCGAGGTGGCAGCTTTGCATTGAAACATTAGGTCTCACAGAAGGAACGTGGAGGGGTGAGATCAGCTTGTAACATACTGCAAACGCAAACTCCGGGATTTGTATGTGTATAGTCACTTGTACAATGTGCATTGGGAATGGAGGGCTTTGCATTCGAAAGCCACATATAACATTAGATTATTCAGAGATCCTCTCACGTTTCTTTACGCTCACCTTCCGAAGCCAGTTCTATGCGCAAGAAGTAATCCATCCTGAGTAGGGCCGTTGTATACTAGCGAAATAGAACCGCGCCTCCACCTGAAATCAACTCGGCCTAGCTGATGGGATGACTGCTCTGAGTGAGGTAGGATGGCCATATAGTTCTACCACCATGTCCGTTTCCACTTTTCCACTCTCGTCTGTAAAGTATAGCCAGACTTATACCAGGGCATAGCACTTCACTGTCTATGTTGCGCTGGCTACTAACCTGTTTGTTTTGATTTACCTATTCCTAGGGGCATGTGCTTTGGAGGTACTTTGTGCTCGCGGGCTTAGGGGAGACGGCGTAATTTTGGTGCGGCTCTGGTATTTCAAGTTATTGTTCTACAGGGGGGCGGGGGTGAGTGAACGGACAGGCGATAGAATGTTCTGTAGCTTGTTGTTTAGAGGTATAGATATATTTTTCATGTGAACAGTGTTTTAGGTGGGGTCTTTGTGGTTGGACGGATGGCAGATAACAACGTGCTGCCGCAAGTCAAGTTTCGCAACATGAAGAACGAATCGAGTATATATGCGAAGATTAGATATCTGGTACCACTCTAAAAAAAAATGAACTTCCCAGTGCAAAAGATACAAAACCTGGCAGAAGCAACAATGGTATCTCCTCTGCCTTGATAAGAAACGCTAAATATGCAAAACAACTTGATCAACACTCCTCTCAAGTACTCTTTTCATACGTAGTCAACCGATTTCCGTTCCCACAATATTCCATATTGTTCCCTCCGCACAGCATACTACAATCACTCTCCGCCACCTTGGTCGATGGGTTCGAAAAAGCGTTGCCGCAGTAGCACTCACCTCCATATTGCGTGCCAAAGTACGTCGACCCTGCACAACTCGTTGCACATTTCTCTACCGTCATCGTAGAGTCAAAAGAGTAGCTGTCAACCAGCACGCGCGCGTTTACACTGTCCGTGTAGCATCCTTTGTAGGCGTATCCAGCTATTGAAGGGTTTTCTGGTAGTTGCACGGTCTGCGTGCTCTTGAAGACGTTCATGCGAGAGGGGCCGCCGCAATTTGCGGATGAGTCGCCAGCGCAGGACATGCTGCAGTCAGATTCGGAGTGCTTGTCTGTGTATGCGAGAGTGTTGCCGCAGTAGCATTCTAAGAAAAGATGTTAGTAAAGAATTCTACCCGTTACGGAGGATTACGGACCAGAGCTGTACTCAACACCAAAGTACTGGTATCCACTACAGAACGAAGCGCAGGCGGCATACGTATTGTCCGATGTACCTCGTGATTTTCCGACCAGGGCACGGTTTGTTACGTCATCTGTCAGACAGCCAACATAGTTGTAACCTGCGAGGGAGGGACCAGAGGGTGTGGGTGCGGGTGTGGAAGAGGATATGATTGTGGAATTGGGCAAGGGTGAAGGCGAAGGTGACGGGGACGGGGTTGGTGTCGAGCTACCATTAAACTTCTGATACAGATTGAGACGGTTGCCCGCACCACAGTATTCAGTGCTATTGCCAGTGCATAGCATATTGCAGTCTGTCGCAGCTTGAACGACACTTCCTTCCCCAAGTGTAGCTCCACAATAACATTCTCTGATCTTCATTAGCAAATACACTTACTGGGCAGAAGAGAAACATACCGTCCATATTCTACCCCAAAGTACTGGGCACCTTTGCAGAATGCGGCGCATGATTCAACAGTCAACGTGTCACTATTGGTTGCCGTATCCCCAAGCGCACGGCCTGCAGAGCCCTCGCTATAGCAGCCCTTGTATTCATACCCAGAGACTGAAGGGTTGACAGGCTTCGAATACTTCGAATTCTTATACAAGCTTATACGGCTACCGGCGCCACAGATCTGGGTTGAGTTACCACCGCATGGCATATTGCAGTCTTGAAGAGCCCTGATGGTACTGGTCGCATCGAGAGTATTGCCACAATAGCATTCACTATAATGTATTAGCACTGATCTTGCCCTAGAGGCGTTAAGAATCGGAGACATACCGTCCGTATTCGAGGCCGAAGTACTGATACAACGAGCAGAAAGTGGCGCACTTTTCCAATGTGATCGCTTCATCAAAGGTGGCTGAGCCTGCGAGAGCACGGGGAGCTCCCGCATCATAGTAGCAACCTTGAAATGCAAAAGCCGTAGATGACGGGACTGAAGTTGGCGTCGAGGAGCTTAGAGGCGTGCAAGCGGTGGGAAGGTTGCTTGTGCTCTTGTAGTTGTCTGATGAGCTGCCCGCGGAGACACCAAAGACAGCCGACGAAGCTTGCGACCCAGAAAATGTGTAGTCGGCGGAGAACACCTGGTATGAACCGACCGCGGATTGGGATGCCATTGCCGCAGTGGCAGTCGACAGAGAGGGGACCGGGTTTGGGCTAGCTCGTGGATTCTTAACCACAACCTGCAGATTTGGGGTCGATAAACCACTTCGCACAGCGGCAACCACGGTGAGCTTGCCAGACCCATCAAGGCAGCTCTGAGGAGACTGGTAGATAACATTGTCGTCCACTTTGAAGCCATTGCCATTGTTATCGAATGTCTGCGCGGTACCGCCAGAGCTGGTGATCAGCACATTGAAAGACGAGATGGAGGTGGAAGCAGGAAGCTCAGTGGAAAAGCCGAAGAAGGCAAAACTGTCGTCAAAGCCAGAGGCAGCTCCCTTATGAGCAGTGTTGACGGGAGTGGAGACAGTCGCTCCACTGCGATCCTTATAAACAAGTTGGACCTGAGCGATATTTGTACGCTGGGTAGTGCGGATGCGGATATCGCCTGAGAACCCGATCTTCGAGCCACCCGCAAGTACAGTAAGCTGTACATCATAGGGCTTGACCTCGTATGGGGTGATGGGATCCGTAAGCGTAACGCCCTTGGGTACGACTTCAATTACCTTCTGAAACAGCGACTGGCACACGCTGGAGAAGGTCGTGGGGTCTTGCATTGTCCTGATGGTGGCGTTGTTGTCTGATCGGAATACAACGGCGTCTGAGTTCCTTGAGGTGGATACAGACTTCCCGACGACAAGAGGGTTCGTTGTCGTGCCCGATACATATTCGCTAGCAATCTTGCCGTCGAAAGCAGAGGGAGTGGTGTCCATGGTTGCAAAGTCGTTAGGTGCTGTGCCCGAGTCCAGAATCAGTGGATTCTCGGACGCATGCACACCACCCAAAGAGTGGCCACATGCCACCAATTGAATCATTCCTGTGCTATCCAGTCCCATTCTTGCGAACTGGTTTCTAAAGGTACCGATTGCGTTTTGAGGTTGAGGAACTGCTCCCACAGGCCCTGCTGTTTTGGCGTCGACCCGACCACCACGAACCGGGACTACGGGTCCGCCACAAGATCGGGTCGCTGTACGCATGCCAGCGGCAACAATATCCGCGAAAGACGTCCGACTGGAGAGGAAAGGCGCCCACATGCCGACCGAGGATGGGAAAGCGTTGCCGGCATTTTCGCTGCTAGATAGCTCAAAGGCAATTGAGCCATCCAGTCCTCCTTCGCCACTGAAGACGTTGCCGCTGATTGCATCGTGAAGGACAGTCCGTACCCATTCCGCTGCGGTAATTCGTCCGGCTGCGACTCCTTTCGAACACGGAGTTACTGGAGTTGCGAATCCTCTGGCACGATAGCCCGAGTTCAGAAACATGATGTCTTCGAGCTCATCCGTAGGCGCTGGCCAAGTCGGAGCTGCTGCAACTCCATATTGCTGACACGCGAGGAGAAAGGCAAAGGTAGTTGCCTTGGTGAACATGTCGCGATCCCTGTAGCCGATCAGGAATTTTATAACTATATCAACGAGAAACAATGGGTATATGGGTATCAAGTAGGAAATAAAAGAAAACGCCACCTGAAACGAATGTCGCAGCTGGTGAGAAGCTGCACGTCAAGTGGAGGGATTATATACGTGAGGCAACGCAGACCATGCCGTTAATTCGCTGTCAGAGCCTGTGGCGCGAGAACACTGGGCCGGAAGCATGCGGATACTAACGATGGGAGGATGCCAGGCTAAAGAAGATCTAGACGGAACGAAGAGAAGAGCGAAAGACGAAGGACCGTGGAACAAAATCGATAGACGCAAGCCCGCCATAGTTCGGCCCCAAGAATTGCGACGACTCCCATGACGAGGCTGAAGACGGGATGGAAAGCCAGATTAGGAAGACGCTGGGGCCACTCGATATCTCATGCATAGATTGCGCAGGTGTTGACAGGGGATCGCGAGTCCTGGGTCTCTGGCTGTCTGTCTCCGACACGAGCTCGGCTCTGGGAGGACTGTGCGTGGGTCGTGATGAGCTGCGGCCGGGTCGGTTAGGGCGCTGATGTGGAAATGAGCCATCGTTCAGGGGAGCCTACGAAAGTTGCTGTCGTGTCGTGGTGGAGCGAAGTCTGGGCGCACAGCTGAGTTTAGCTAGTTTCTGATTGGACGGATTGGCGAGCTCACCGTCTTCCCTGCGTCTGCAGATCCGCGGATCTTAGCTCCATTCTTGTGCCGGCCAGAATGGTCTTCTTCCAAAGCCGCCACATTGTCGATGTATGGGTCCGTATGTATCGCATCGGGCTCCTGTTTAATGGTCTTCGGTCTGGAATACCTAAATGGGGTCATAATATTGGGCACAACACCTTTCCCGAGCTCTCTTCGCTCGTTTCTATATCGCATCCCGCCAGATCTACACTGGCAGAGCGCGACCGTTCCCCCAACCTGAATACCGGGACCCAAACCTGCTCTAACGGGCGCAGCCGACCCTCCGAACTGCATGTTCCAGCGGGTGTGGTAGCTGCAAGAAACGTTTCTCGGGTTTTACCACCGCCACCTCAACCCCGAGAGCGTCGATTGACGTAAGGGCTGACATAATATAGCACGGTACTCGTGCACGGAACAGATCGTTCGCTGAGCTGGTCAAGGATCGTGTGGCATTCCACTTGCTCTCCTACCACTAGGTGCATGTTATCAACGACACACTGTGGCATGGATAAGCAACTGGTGAAAATCGCAGACCAGGCCAGAATAGCTGGAGAGAAGCTCGAGCGCCTTGCGCGAAAGCAGCATGCCTTCAGTCCACTGGGCTATTGCTAATCTTTGCGATCGTTGCAACCAGATACCGAAAAGCATACTCGGCCGTGACATCTATTTCTTGTGGACAAAGATATTTTTGACCTACGCCAGGGGTTGTGGGCCACGTTAGCGCCGATTGAGACGTCGGTAAACCTTGTTTTCAGCCCAAGGGGTACCTGCATTCAAGCCCGCCAACCCGTCCATCGTCGGCGTCTCTTTTCAGCCTCCAGGAGGCTCTAGTATCAAGAGTTCATCAGCGCAATGCGATCCATTATCTCCACTAGTTGCTTAACTGGGACTTCAGTGTCCTAGAATTACGCGTCGTTGTCTTCAGAATTAATCTAGTTCTATATTCCGAGCGAGAC
The DNA here is from genome assembly GCA_030770425.1 of Darksidea phi. Classification (NCBI taxonomy): domain Eukaryota; kingdom Fungi; phylum Ascomycota; class Dothideomycetes; order Pleosporales; family Lentitheciaceae; genus Darksidea; species Darksidea phi. The sequence goes on from JASJFT010000085.1 coordinate 134,181, forward strand.
GTTATGCCCAGTTGCTGTCTTTGGAGCCCATCATCAAGAACGACCTCGGTCGCGAGATAGACATTCCGAATAGGTCATTCGGCATTATCTCTTTAGGACAGGATCATGGACTAGATCCTTTTTCAATTTTTAGGCCTGGACAGCGCCTAGTTTTCCTGGCTACAGTGGTTCGATTGAGACTTCTGGATGGAAGGATCGATTGCCATGAGCTAATGTGTGAACTGAACTCATTTTTCCTTCTGTGAGCACTTCTATCAATATTTTACGTCGGTTTCAGAAGCTGAATATACAACGCGATGCATGTTCACCCTCCTACATATCAAGGATCAAGATTCTGCCATGGATTTGCTAAAAACAACCTAGCCGTAAAGAATATTTTCTCCTATCGCTTCTCCAAAAGTAACATACGCCAAGCCGTATCATTTTTCATGGAAATACTCGTCCTTCGAGGGACATATTCTTTCTACACTACACTAACTTCCTATACACCAAACTATCGACCCACTCCCCTTTGCACTCATACGCCTTTTCTGTTAAACTAATCCTATCGAAGCCAAGTCTCTCCGCCATCTTCCAACTACCGTCATTCCGCGGATCACACTCGATCTCCAGCTCCAGCGGACTACCTAGTAACGGGATGAAGGCCCGCATAGCCTCAGTTGCAAATCCTTTCCCCTGATACTCTGGTAGGAAAGAGAACCATAGATCTGTATGTGGAGGGACAATCGCATCGCCGCTTTTGGATTGCCGGTGGATGGAGGCTCCCACACGGCCGATGAATCTAGCTTCGTATTCGACGGCGAGCTCGACGTGCTGCCGTGGTACTGCACAAGAATCCCGTATGATTATCTCAACCTCCTCTCTAGCCGCTTCTTCGGTTTTAGGTTCAAAGCTCTGATACTTGACGACCTCTTCTTTACTTTCCAACTCGAAGTATGCCGCCTTATCATCCAGCACGAACTCCCTAAGCAACAGCCTCTCCGTCTTTATGGCACCGAATCGTTCACTCTTCTCGTTCGCCTTCTTGATAGCTTCCAGTTCTTCGTCGTTCAACAGATTTGCCGCCCTGAGAATCTTCTGTATAATTTCGCTCTTTGCGTCGACGTAGTCCACGATATTAATGCCTCGAGCTGCGAGCTCAAGTTTTAAGGTGCCGTACTCATCGCGCAAGCCAGAATTTGAACGCAACGTGTCCCGTACACCGAGATGATTCCGCGTTTGAAATGCGCCGTCAACGCAGACGTAGATGTTGCTCTTTGGTGACTGGTTTGGATCTTTAAGTGCATGTCGATCTATAATGCCGAGTTCGCCTAGGTATCTGAAATTCCCGTTTCCGACGAGAGCGTCGATGGCGGGTTGCACGTTGTCCCGTGTGACGATGATGTCGATGTCGATGATGGGTTTTGCGGCTAGGCCTGGGACGGATGTGCTGCCGACGTGTTCGATGGACACAACATTGACTGATGCCAAGTGTGATTGCAGCTTGAGTTTGATGGCTTCGAATTGTGAGGACCAGGCAGGATCATATCTTGTTACGACGACGGTGGCCATAATGGGATGGGGAGAGAAGAGGAGGGGCAGGTAGTGCCGAGATTGGCCGGGTGAGCTTGCCTTTCTGGGCGTGCCTTGTTCGACCGATGAACTATAATGCGGAGAAGAGACAGAGCAGGTAGGGAACAGTGCTTAGATCATAACGGGGATGTTCTTTATATCAGCATCGGAGTCACCTATTTCAAGGCAGCCTTAGGAATACGAAGCCAGTGATGTGAGTCATCAGCTTTGCAGCACCACCTTCTTTATCGTGCATTCAGCTCTTGGCTCGCGCAGACTACAACTGTAATCGCGCGATACGAAGACCTTTTTTACCCGAACATAACCACTCCTCTCACATTTCGTACAGCCACACCTTCTCATTTCCAGAACATTCCCCTAAAATCAGGTCTCAAATTTCTCCAGATATGCGTCTACTGCATCATCCTCTGTTGTGCTACCCTTGGGCATGTGCGCATGCCCATACTCGTAGACCTGGTATAGCCAGAATCTGTAGTGCTTGTTCGATGAAGCACTCAGGGGCGGGCTCTCGGAGCATCGCAATCTAGCCGCTTTCAATTTCGTCTCCGGGACGTGGAAAAGGCCATAGATATCAAATACCTCAATCGCACATCCATGTCGTTCTTGTCTGTGAAGCGCGCAGGTGCTGTGTTCATGCCTAGCGGAATCCAATTCAGCTGAATTCGCTGCGCAATAGCTGTCTAGCGCCCTCTGAATAACATGGCTTTTGTCAAGAGTCTTGTAGTGCGTGTCGAGCATTCATTGGAGCGGGTTGACTCTATCTTTCGTCCCGTAAAGTTCTCCGGATCTTGTAGTCATAGGATGGGTGGCCTGTGCGGAGTTTATAGAACGTGTATGGATCGTGGTCTGCATTGTTACGATGCACTGCTCCTGGAATCGAAGAGAGGGTTTCTTGGAGGGTTGAAGCGGTTGGGGCCACGTAAGGTTTGTTAGCGGGGAGGTTCGGGTGGGAGGCATTGCGGTAGGATTGTTGCTGTTGCTTTTCGGAGGTAGGAATAGGTGTGAGGTAAGGTGGGCTTTGATTATATTTCATGAGGTGTAATAAGGTTGGAGAACATTCGGTGATGATTAGAATTCGGTTACGGAAGGTGTCGGAGCATCTCCAGGGCATTGTATTGCTAGCTATGCTTCGCCAAATAGAGTAAAGTTCCGAGATGAGAATATCAGCTCTGTTTCACTGAAAGCCACCTGGTGTTACCTCATGCCTTCGCGCCCTTATCATCAAGTTCGACAACATCACCGTACTCTGGTGGGGCCTGCTCATCCTCAGGTGCAAGCAGCGCAGCCTCCGCATCATCCGCTACGATCTTCTTGTGCTGCTGGGCTATACGCCGCCTCACCAGCGTGACCGCACCAGCTACGATAGCTAAAATGACGAGAACGAGCCCATTGTGAGAGAAGAAGGTACCCGTCTTCCACATCAGCAGGTGCCACGACCTCGTCAGGGTGCCGAACTGGCCGTAGGAATCCCATTCCAGCGGGTTATATGCTGTCCGAACCCTGGCCAGTCTTCCGCAATCCATTCTGAACGGCTGGACACGGTCCTTGCGCTCGACAACCTGGATGTCCTCAATGTACAGTTCGTCGGTGTCAATGTGCTCGCGCAGTAGCAGTTGTACCATCTTCTGGCCCTCCTTGTCTAGCATGTAGCTGCCCGGATTCTGGCCGGTCATATGAGCACCGATGATGTCAACCTGAATCCAGGTCTTGCCAATCTGCTTTGTAAAAACAACGGAATGCTCGTACTGCAGCTTGAAGCGTCCGTACTTGGTGCCCAAATCGAAGCTGCGATCTAGCATCTGCATCTCCATCATCTTGTCCATGGTGTACTGCGAGAGATTGGCCGCCGTCTGGAAAGCGGTGATTTCGAGAGGCATGGGCGCAAGGGGTGCAATGCTCTTGCCATCGAGGAGGAGGACGCGGTCTTCAATGGTGAAGTTGAGAAGCTTTCCACTCGTGAGCGATGGTAACCCCTATGCAGTTGGAATAGTACTCACGAGAGAGTTATCCTGTGGCGGCTTCTGCCACGTCTCAATGACCTCTCCAATTTCCCTAAGCCGGAACGGGCAGCCCACACACTCCAGCTTCACAACATAGCTCTTATTCGTCTCTACCGTGGTGATGGCCTGGGCGAGTTCGGGGAGCGGCTCGTCATGCTGCTTGTACCATTCGGCCGTCTTATCGGGGTAAACTGCCCATTCTGTATCAACTCCAACCCAGTTCCTGGCACTCACGACCGTGACAAGCGAAGCAGCAAAAGAAAGATATCGCATAGCTTCAACAACACTAAATTGCGAACGATACAAACGAGTGACGAGCCTGACAGGCAAGGGCCGATTAGCAAGGGCGTTGTGAAAGGGGACCGGATGCCATGGCGCTAATGCATACGCAGCCTAGCATTGCTTCGGGATTCTATTTTGGGGTTTGCATACTTGGAAAGACCCGTTTCATGCGACGATCCTCCGCATTTCGCTCATCAAATTCATTATCGCAACGAATGTTTGAGGCGGCGAGGCCTGAATCGGAATATACTTCCCGATTTCATTTTGTTCGCGTAAGCTGACTTTGCAATAATCGCCGGTTAGATCAACTAGATCTCACAAGGCCCACCGGCCACCACGCTGTCTCGCAACGCGCTCCAATCCAACGTTATGCTTGATCCTCCCTATCGCACGAAATAATCCTATGAGTCCCCTCACACGTATCACATTCCGCATATCGAACACGAAAAGCGAGTCACACTCTCAGCCCCCACAATCACACTACAGCCAAGCGTTAAAGCGCTTTTGCCCAGACACGGCCCCCGTAAGGCTGGAAGATACTGCAGTAAGATTCGACAATCCGCCCCTGGGGCGTTTGCTTACTCAACTATTGTTAATGCGCAGCTGCACGCCGCTCAGCAAGATGTTGCCAGCATACCGAACCTGCTGGGGCAATACGGCATAGTTACGGCTTAGCACATGGCACGGCTTCCGAACCACTGCTCCCAACCAACCACGCCTCGTTGATTTCTTCCGTAACGTTTGAGAGGATGCAGTGACTCGGGGTCTAATCTCTTGCTGGCCAAGATGGACGGGGGCTACCGCTAGCGCTAGCGCTAGTGCCAGCCTCAGCCTCAATCGCGCCTCGTGTTGCCAAATACGAACGGCCTGCCTGGCGCACTGTTGGGTTCCACGAGCTGACCGCTGAGGCCTGTAATACTTATATGTAGGACGCCAACCTTTGTGCGACCTTGTTTTGTACTTCCCTCAGTCGATATTGTTGAGGTTGTTTGTGTTCCACAATCGGGCCTTTGCTGCGCTACCTTCACTTAAGGAGTCAAGACTAAGCTATTTCACATATTTGCCCGCCGCTGAATCCTTTGGTGCGATTCTGCGTTCTCGAACAAATAACTTCTATCTCTTCGGCCGCAAATTTACTCCCCCTGTCACCATGACTACCATCCAGAAGCAATCATGGCACCATTCCGGCTCCGCTTGCTGCAGCCCCATGGGTACCTGTAAGTCTCCCGCACAACTTCGGATTGTCTAAAGCTAACGAAACCTAGGCTGCATGTCATGGTGGTGTCCCTGCTTCCAGTACGGGAAAACGCGCCATCGAGCTAAGAACAATGGCAACATGGCCGGCTACTCCTCCTGCAACAGCTCCGTACGCCTCCTCACAATGCCCTACTACCCACTCCACCCACTAATGTCATACCAGTGCCTCGCCTTCTGCGGTCTCTGCTGTCTCGGCGTCTCCTTCATCCTCCCCATGATCAACCGAGGCGACATCCGGGCCAAGTACCACCTCACCGGCAATGCCTGCTCCGATTGCCTCTGCGCCTGCTGCTGCCAGCCCTGCGACATGACGCAGCAAGATAAGGAAATTACGTATCGTGAGGAGCAGGCGCTCCTGGGTCAGCAGCCTGGGAAAGTTGCGGGGATGCAATACTCGCAGCAACAGCAGCAGCCGCAGTTCCACCATGGTTAAGCGATATGAGAGGAGGCGATTGGAACGGACGTGGTTCTCGGTGAATTGTTCATTGTTTGGTGTTTTGAGTAACCGTATTTTTAGGTCAATGGGCTGGAGTTTATGAGCTCGCCGTATTCGAGAGTCTGGAGCTGCGGCGTGACACCCTAAGATACCAAAATTGTCTGCTATTGCTTGCTTTAAATTCTTTGCTCTCTATCATGAATCGTCCTTTTTATTGCGTTTCCTTCTGTGGCTCACCCCTTGGTAATTTATTGCGGGAAACAGGTGGTGTATTACCCGTACTGTAGGGACATAGACGGTACAGGCTGCCATACACACCATAACACCATGTTACAACCACAACCGTTGATGTTACCGGCCACTACTATCTTTGTCCAATACTCTCACACTTAATCTCCTAAAGTCAAACATCAAGTACAAGTGCTCGCAGCATCGAAACGATGCTTCCTACCATCCCACGTCGGTATCCTACCATCGCATATTCGGCATCTCTTTCTTCCAGCTTGACCTAGAACACAGCTAATGTAAGCAGACTACTGAACATGGGTTACGCCTTGTGACCTCTTCGCACGTCGGCGCTAAATTTAACCCTATAGATCCATGTTGACCCAAGCACCTCTCCAGCACATCTACCTCACATTATCCGCCCTTGCGATCTTCGCGCACACGGTCATAAGAAATGGCACGTTGGTGGTACCGAGCGGTTAGGAGTGCCGTTATCATCCTACATCTTTCCTTTGTAGCATAATAGCAAGAGTGCTGACGCATCTGCATCCTCGAGGGCGCTGGTGTAACTGCGATCGCTGCTTTTATCGTAAGTGTATTTGGTTCTGCTGGGTGAAGATTTGAAGATGAGGTTGGGGGCTTCTGATTTAGTAGTTTGTTTGTGGTTCGTGAGATAAACTGTGAGGAGGGTTGTTCAACAGTGGACTGAATCCCCGAAGTCCGGTTGTTAAAGTAGATGGGCAATTAATCAGGTATTGAATGTAACCTTGACGGTTGAAAACTAATAATAGCAAATGCACGTAATTTTGACTACATTTCAAGGCGTGAGCATAATCCTAGAGCTGTGGTGGGCATAGGTCGAGGGTACCAGGGTGGTGGTGGTATTTGAAGAGGGGATACGTTATTGGCAGTGTGGTTTTAGGGTTTTGCGCGCGCGATTGTTACCTCGAAATTGACCCGATCTCGTAGGACATGACCTGGTTCAGGGAGAGGTGAATGTTGGCGTACTGATAGTTTTCTTCAGTTTGCGAAGCCACGAAAACTATGGTGGGCTAAGGTAAGATGCCCATATGACATTTGGCCACGTAGTTCATTATCCAACGGTATATATCGTTGCAGTATTGGCATTCAAAAGCCATTAGAACGCGCAATTTGTACAGTGACTTACCACAGAGTTATAATATCCGCGAGGGTTATTGGACGTCACTACTCATTAGCCGCGAGATGACGAGCCCGAGAACGTATGCACTCATCATATCTTTCCGAGGTCCCACACCGCCCACTTTTAGAGCGGTGATGGTAGCGCTAGCTTACTAATAAGGCTTATGGTATCGCGTTCCATGGTCGACTTTGACTGTCATGCTCCCCGTTGCATGCCTTGCAATGCCCCCCCTCCCCGCCTTCCCGGAACCATCAAGCCAGATTATTCGCACTTCCTGGAATTTAACCGAGAAGCTCGTACGCTTCATATAGACCATGAACTTGTGGTTTATGTGTCAGCCAGCCATGGTTCTGGTTCTTGGATTGCGCGTGCTCTCAGTTTGCGAGATTTCAATTTTCGCAGAATTCCACAATATATGCATTGTCGTGTTGAGTACAAAAGCTTCTATACATTGGCACTCCGCGTTTGTCCGAAATGAAAAGCAGTCCTCGAGAAACGGAGAATTCCCCTAATGATGCCCACGACAGATCCTCCCAGGCCCCCGCCTCCGCGACACAAAAGGAACAACCGCGAAGAATTTCAATACGAACACCTCCGCCTCCTTCGTACGACCCCCTCGGACCCGACCTGTTCTATATGTCAAGAGCCTTTCGTGTCATCAATTCCGATCCATCCCCGCCGTGCCGCCATTGTCACCAACTTCGTCCACTGCTCCCATGTCTTCTGCATTAGTTGCATACAGCGATGGTTGGACACGGCGAATACCTGCCCTATGTGTCGAGCCGAGTTCTTCAACAAATTTCCTTCTGGACCATCGCCGCTCTTGATACAAGCTCAAGGTGCACTGAGCAAGGCCTGGTATGAAATAGCCAGGTTTGCATTGTGGTGTCCTCAGCAGCGTGAGTGGGCAAATAAGTTATTTGAAGCCATGGTAGTGATGGGGGATGTAATTTCGCAAGAGACAGTGGTACGCTTGAAGCGGGGAGAGAGCGAAAGAATGGGGCGGGCGCGGAGGGAGCATGTGCAGCAGGAATCACCCGTTGACAGTGTTGGGTCCTCGTTATTGCCAGACCGACAAGCTGACGATGAAACACAACTAGCAAACGTCCGCACCGTTTCTCCACTACTCGCTTCTCAGTCCAGGTCCACATCGCATTCAGCTACTATCTACTCCGACACATTGACGCGATCTCGACACGAACTGGAGAGGGCTGCATTAAATCGCCATGTTCAGTACTTGCGAGCGGAAATCCTACTCAGACGACGGGATCGTCTCTCAAAAGTTCCATCTCCCGCAACACCGACATTTTCGACACCTATGGACCCGCCAAGCTGGTTGGATACTGAGTAGCAATCCTTAACCAAGGAACAGCTGATAAAAACACAAGACTTGAGATCTACGATCGAAGGATGTCTCTTGATCCCGCAACATTCCTTATCTGGTGGTCTGTTTCCGGGTAATTTCGATTTTCAGGGTCTGGGTTTTAATGGTGTCATGCGAAGGATGTAATTTTAGGTCGAGGTTGGAACAATCGCATGGTGCATTACTAGTAATTGCTCATGTAGCTCTGAGATAACCCCGTCATTTTGCTGCCGGGAAACGCATCATAATTGGCACATGTCGGGTTGCCATTATATGACGACTGTTCTGCATCTCTACAAAGCACATATGCGTATCCGCTGATCGCCCTTTCATACAATCTCGAAGCAGCTTCGTAACGTTGGTGTTGATGGAGGAGAATAGCCAAGCTGCTCATGCTGGCCAGCGTGTCTGGGTGGTCTTCCCTCCAGCGCCTGTCGATTTTAAAGTTAACCTCGTCGTGGTCCGCTCTCCAAGTGTGCGAAAGAATAGCATAGCGCGGAATGTTATGGCCAACAAACTCGATTAGGTTGAGCTCGTCGCCATCTTCAAGTTTTAGGAGACGCATGATGAGTAATTGGAGTAAAGGGTGGTGCTGGAGCAAACATGCATCAATTGCTCTCACCTCTAGGTGCTTGAGGCAGCTGTGCAACGTGGAGAGGGTCTGGGGTTTCTGCCTAGATGCGCGGCTGAGGAAAACACCACAGTGCTCCTCCTCCTCCTCATCCGCACGCTCAGAGATCACTGCAAGAACAGCTATGCGAAGCCAAGGATGGCCAGCGAGTTCTCATAGGCTATCAACGGCGGTGTTGTCATTCCTGCCCCGCACTGTCGGGTCGGCCTGGGTCAACCAATCGGAAGCCGTGGCTGGGTAGTGCCTCAGGAATTCACAGCTGGATGTCCGGAGCTAGATTTTGAGGGGTGTCCCGAATAATAGGCCTGAGAATATAGCACTAGCATTTAAACCTACTATTAGTATGCACTTTAGCAACTATGGGGCGCTGGTGCAATCCTTTGGCACCAAAACTCCAGCTACGAACGCCTCCCAATATTCAACCAGCGACACAGCACCGCTATGAGTGTTTATAAGAAACCTGTTTTCTGGTATGGAATAAGTAGACCAACAAGTGGTGTGACTCAGCACTCTGCCTTACAAAGACGGCTGCGCTAATGAAATCGGACGTTTGCAAGCCTAGATTTGCACTGCCTCACTAGGCGCATTCTAGCTTTACTGATAAGGACTTGCTTCGCCCCCCTTTGCGGGGATAGCTTCTGAAGCTGAACGTCCCGCCTCTACTATCGTTGTTTTTGTTGATATTTTCTAAAATCTTTGAGAGCTGATCTACATATGAAAAGCACCAAGATGGGTGGCCCAGAGTCATCAGCAGAAGGATCACCCGAGCCTTCTGCGTCTCGTCCACCCCTACCGCGAGAGACTAGCGATTTTAATCTTTCTCCCTACGACACAGCATTTGAGTCTGACGGTCCTCTACTTCCAGATTTTCCGTCTCGAGTGTTAGGAGACAAGACTCGTGAACGCCAGAGCGTTGAAAGCGGCCCAGTAGGAAGAGCCACTTCTGGAGCGGATGGGCTATCGCTACGGTTAGGCATGGCAATTGAGGCACGGGATTTGGACGAAGTTACCAAGATCATTAAAGCCGGAGTCGATGTGAATCGGCCATACAGACGGACGGGAGTATTTGGGTGGAACAGAGCTGGCTATTTGCCGATCAACCGAGCAGCAGTTGCCGGAAAGGAGATTACGAAGCTACTTATTGACTCTGGTGCAATAGTCGATGCACAAGTTGGTCAGAATGGCACAGCCCTTCAGAACGCAGCACGATGGGGGGATTACGAGACTGTAGAGCTGTTGATCAATGCCGGAGCCGACGTTAACGCACCCCCCGGACCTGATGGAACTGCTTTGGTTTGTGCAGTACGGTCAAAAAAAGCGTCCTTGGAGAAAGCGAGATTGCTACTAGAGCATGGCGCTGAGGTAAATGGCAAAAGCGAGAGGGGCACAGCCCTTCAGTACGCAGCACTAATGGGGGATTACGAGACTGTAGAGCTGTTGATCAATGCCGGAGCCGACGTTAACGCACCCCCCGGACCTAATGGAACTACTTTGGCTTGCGCAATAGGGTCAAACAAAGCGTCCTTGGAGAAAGTGAGATTGCTACTAGAGCATGGCGTTGAGGTAAATGGCAAAAGCTGGAGGGGCACAATCCTTCAGTACGCAGCACGATGGGGGGATTACGAGACTGTAGAGCTGTTGATCAATGCCGGAGCCGACGTTAACGCACCCCCCGGAGCTGCTGGAACTGCTTTGGTTTGTGCAATAGAGTCAAACAAAGCGTCCCTTCAAAAATTGAGATTGCTACTAGAGCATGGCGCTGAGGTATATGGCAAAAGCTGGTGGGGTACCCAAATTGTCAGACTTGCTCAATGCGGTCGACCGGCGCTATTCCCTATTTTCCTGGCTCAAGGTGTGGACATCACTGCCGTACCAGGAGTCCCAGACCTATGGCATAATTTATCTCGCAAACAACCATACGACTCTATAGTGAGATTAGGCTCCGATCTCATTGCTGGGGACGCAATTTCAACAATCAGGGGAATCAGCTTTGATTGGACTACTCCAGCAGGGCTCGTACACAGCTTTGAAAGAAGTTCACCCACTTTTGATCGCCCAGTGGAGAATCCTTCAGCTGAACTCCTTGCAAGACAGTTCGTGTTAGTAGCGGAGAGATCACCGGACAACGAACCCTCCATGATTCTGGGTACGAGGTGTTCAGAGTTCACTTTAGATCACTGGGGCATAGACGGGTTGATTTCCCTGCAGTGTATCATGGAAAACATATATGGCAACTTTGACAATGGTCCAAAAAGTATGTTTCCACATCTTACAGAAGAAAATTTTGGGCGCTGACGGTGGCTCTAAGGCTGTGCCATTATCCATGATCATCCGGACATTTCAAGTTGTCGCTACTTGGACGAAATCAGCTGCTCGGATAGTCGTGTTGAGCTGCTTCTAGGCACAATGCAACCACATGCAGAGGACCTGAAAACTCTCCTCTCCGTGGTGTCGTTTTTCTGTACGGCGATCGGGGACCCTTTGGTCTCCACGCCATTTGTGAGCACATCATCGCGCATACACCTTGAAGTAGATCCGCCAAGCGTCATGGATATAGAACGTCCTCTCCGTCTAAGACTATTCGTGGATAAGGCACCTTTCTGCCCTTCTCGGGACAACTGTTGGCAAAGTCTGCTCGAAGTTGGAGTCGTAGCACGGGTCGAGACTCCTAGACCAACACCCACCCTTCCCGGTAGAGGCATCAGATTGACTTTTGATTTGATGGTCGCTCTTGCCTCAATCGAACGATCGATCCTCATCAACAAAACAATCATTCTCATTGGATATCGAACGGCCTTAATTCCAATCGAGATCCAGGATGATTTCGTCCAATACCATCTAATGGTTAGCGACTCAGACCAGATTGACCCGCACTGCTTTCCCAATGAGCTCGAAAAAGCTGTAGATGTCAATGATATTGACCAGCTTCTACATAAGTCCTGTTTTACTGGCTGGTGTGGAGAAGTTCACATTCAACTGGGCACAACCCTAATGACAAAATTGACTCTTCCCAGGTACTCTACCGCGCGCGAGAAGGGAGAGTCATTTCACCTGAACGGGATAAATCTCTCGATGTCTGCCCTACTACCCGCCCCAGTGCAAGTTGGTCCAACTCTTCAGCTAGAAGGTACCTTCAGAATCAACCGTGTTAAGTTCACCTATTTGTCCGGATACGCCGAGCTTCTGCGAGATACGTCGAGAAAGACCATCCTTTTGTATGACACAGCAACGAAACGGGGATGGATGGTGCCAAAGCTCAGCCTGCTCTTACATATGTGTCATGCTTACATGGCATTTCACGAAGAGCAGGATTCAATACCAATCATACCTGGTTCTAGTGACGCAAAGCCGATCGTCAAAGCGCTGGACAAGGAGGGGAATCTGGCCCTGTTCGGCAGTCCGCCTCACGAGTTCCGATTGCACAACCTTCTTCACGGCTTGAACTACAACATGCGCTTAGTGGCTGAGAAAACGGAACCATCCAAAGGCCACACTCTGAATGGATTTGAATTCCGCGATATCTTTGCGATGCCAGATAAGGGTGCTTTGATGAAGAAGATTACCTTGGACACCAACGGCAGAAGCTGGATCCATATGGCGAATCTAGCGGATGCGGTAATATTTGGGCAAGGCTTCGGAGACGTCATCACCGCGCCCCGCATTGGAAACTGGGCGAGATTAGATAACTGCATCGCAGTACCTGCCGGCTTTGAGTATCTTACCACCACTGTCCCGTATTTGAAAAATCTCGCCTTCAATCGCCCCGGATTTGTCAATCAAGAAGTCCAGGACTATCAGATTGAGATTGATGAAGGGATATTCTGGGCTGTTTCCATGGCTTCATTTAACAAATGCAATCTCAAGCACGCAAATAATGGGAGCTGCTGGAATATAGATGACATATTCCAGCAGTTGCTCAAGCCCAAGTTGCGGAAGAATGGCGCAGGGAGGCCGCAGATTTCGTTGTCACAGTTACCAGACACAGGCGCAGTAGTGTTTGGGTGTTCTCCGCCATCAAAGAGACCGGAGGTAGGCTGTCCATATTTTATGGAGCATCTAGACATGACTGATTGGACTCTAGACATAGAAACCGTCAGTGGCTAGATGGTATTCTGGGCTAATTTTCTCTGTCTTGTGCAATCTTTGTTTGATAGTATTAGAAAAATAAAGCCTTAACTGACCCGGTAGCTCTTCAGATCTGAGGATGGAAACTAACAAGGGTTGATTTTGTAAACGTTTGATGAGTTTCATCCATGCAAGCGAAGGACGCCACTTACGTGAACGCTTGAACACCATACCGAAGGGCCCCCTCCAGTAAGTCGCGTTGATACGGTTTAGAATACGGATATGTAGAATGTAGCAGGGCACTGGAGTATAGCGAGGTCGCTGCAGTTGTATCCGTACCGCTGTGTCGCACATACCTGCCTCTGCTGAGCGATTAAAACCGCTTCGCACATGATTCGAAGTGGCGCTTGATGTTAGTTCAAGTGTTATCAGTTGGACGACTACTCACACTGTGTCCGGCCTTGGCTTAACCGTACGCATGAGGCATTCTAATAGTGTGATTTGGGTACATGTGGTGAATCATTGTTGGCGAGCGTTTTCTAGCTCCATAAAAACTTGGGGTGTGTTTAACGCCACAGGGTCATCATTTGGAGCTTTGGCATTGCGGAGTGCGATTTCGTGAAGTTTTAATGCACTCGTGGTAGGGCACATACAGCTATGTCCTGGTATCTAATCTGAAGCAGAATATCCCTAGAGAGACGAAACTCATGAGGTACTTGATCAATTTGTAGAAAATACTTCGGGTTCGACCCGCTGGGCGCGCGTCCGACCTGCTGTAAACAGCGCTTTGTCACCGCTAGTAAGGGGGGCGGCCCACCCGCTCCGACCATATTCGCATTATAGGGTTGCGTTGACCGATGTCGCCTTCTCAAATTATCAGGAAAGTAGAGTCTAATGCCCTTAGTCCAAAATATCAATGAAGAAAAGCTCTGATTGAAGGCAGCTAAACAACCCTTGGCTGGAGACGCGCTACCTCTAGAGCCTCGGACGTCCCAGGTAAACGGCAGATCGGTAGATGAAAAGTATCTCAAACGAAATATGCTGCAATTACAATGCTTAGGCCGTGGTCATAGAGAGTTCATGAAATGAAGAGCTGAAGATGGGTACTAGATGAACCACTTAAGGTTGTAACGCCATAACACTGTACGCGTTCGCGTATCTCTCAACCCTCAACTCTCATAGAGTCTCATTCTCGCCATTGTCGTTGCCAGTAGCGTCTTCTTCAATAGTGCGTAAGCCTTTATTGTGAGCATTATGGAGCCTGTTTACCTTCGGCGAGATTTGCGCAGTCAATTCTCATTTGTTTGTGCTGACTATGTGAAATTCCAGCTGTATCACGCACCTCAGGCGTATAAACTTGCATATGTATGACACGATATTATTATTGTACAGCAAGTTCCTCTATCAGAAATTTCAACACTCATCGAAACAGGTTCGTTCCGTCTTACTCGCTCATCATCTCCCTTCGTATTTCATCCCCAATCAACCCAGAATCGTCTCATCGCCGAAATCGACGTCATCCTCAGGAAGCAACTGCGCTTTGTCCGGGTTCTTTCCAGAAACACCACCCGGGTGTTGGGTGGGCGGCGAGGGTTGCACCTGGGTGATGTCACCCACAGTCGTATTTGGTGACTGCCCATAAATCACTCCAAATGCGTCCTTGAAGTCTTTGCGAGGCCGCGCCGGAGTGGCGAGCGGGTCTGCGTCGAAGACGTCAGTCATCTTCGCATCCGCGTCAGCGTCCGACGCGACCTCGGATCGTGGCGATTTTGTGACCGGAGAGAACTGCGCGGCATCACCGCCAGACAATGCCGAAGCTGTCTCGGTGCTCTTCACCTCCGGATCAGCGACCGGAGAGGACACTTCACCAGTGACATCAAGGACCGTCTGTTCCGGCGGCGAAGACACCAAGTCAGCTTCGGCCTTGTCCGGCGGCGACATGTTGCTGGCTTTCAACTCAGCAATCTCTCCGTGCGCCGCTGCGAGCTCAGCTTCCAGTGCGGCAGTGCGCGCTTGATAAGCGGCAAGCTGCGACTCTAGGCTGGCAATCCGTGCTTTAGACACCGATGACTCGTTCTCGAGTTGCTCAGAAAGCAGGCCGCGCATCTGCGGATAGAAGTTGTCTAGGAGCTGCAGCGTGGGGTGGACGTTGCCGTCCACCGGGCCGGCTTCATCGGTGCGCTGAATAGCATCTGTCTGAAGGGCGGTAGGCATCGGTGCCGCGCGAGCCGTTGTTTTGCCTTTCTTTGAGCGCGCTGACTGTAAGTCCATATCCTCGGTTGTCTTTGCCGCTTTAACTTTCGTCGACGTACTTCGAGTTGTGCGGCTTGGGCGGGGTGCTGGGGATCCGCGGGCTGGTCGTCGTTCGCGTGCTCGGGTTTTGGCCGCTTCGTTCGGTTTCTGGCGCTTGCTTGGGACTTCGCTGTTGTCGTGGCCAGCATCGCGTGTGCGCTTCCTCGCAGACGTCGATAGCACCTCATCTTGATCGTCGCCGGCAGCGCCTCTATGCTTCGAAGTAGAGGCCTTCATATCGGCTACATCTCCCGCAAACCTAAATGTGGACGCACAAGGTCAGCAAACCTCACTCCGTGGCAAACCATCTGGGCATATGCGCAAACTGTGCTGTAAGTTGAGTTGCTTACCGGGTGCGCGCAGCGTTCACGGCGGCCTTCATCTCATCATCCAGTCCGAGACATGGGGAGCCGTCCTTGGCAAGTGATTGTGTGGAGTCGTCCATCACCAACTTCTCTAGGAAGCGGCACTTGGTGCTAATGGCTTGACTGCTTCGGTTGAAGTTCTGAGCCTTCATGGCCGCAACGACACCATAGTTCCACTCCCTGCCCAGCGCGAGGTTGTGATCGATGTACGCGAGGAGGCAGGCGGTGACTTCGGTGGACCAGTTCTTGGAAGGCATCTTGAGTTCGAGTTTGCGATCGGCTTGGTAAGACGTGTTAGGATTGTAGGAGTCGAGAGTGAGCTAAGGATTGTGTGCTGTTTGCTGCAGATGCTGCGTGTGTACGGGTACCGTGAGAATATTTTGCGTTGGTTGCAAGAATTTCGCTGTCGCAAAGTTGTGAAGAACCTGCCTGTGGTGCGTCTTGGAGCTCGAGTTGAGGTGCAGATATATTGTGGTAAACAAAGCCCAGACGCTAATGGGAACACGCGGTGAATATCAAACAGTAACCAGGCAACGACCAACAAACCGTATACCGCCATAGCAACCTTGGAGGTTCTGCTTGCATGATATCATTTTCACCGATTCCACTCCAGCTGTGGTTCCTCAAAGCAGTGCGAGAGCCGTTGGGTTCCGTTACTATAGGTGCTAGAAAAAGTGAGACATACAATTATGTTGACTTGTTATTCTCGAGTAAATGATATCCTGGCGGACATATTTTCTGGGCGTGCTCTTGTTCTACGTCTATTTCGTTTTCATACCTCATATAACCTAAGCATCTTAATATCTATGGTATCCATTTTTCAAAAGTCATTTTAGATGTCCGTTTCCTAATGGGGTCAATTGTTGAGGAAACCTCGCTATTTGTTAATACATTCTAGACCCTCATATTATAGTAATATATCTCTTTACTGAATTAAAACCGTTGTCATAATTCTCACGTATTTGCAAAATTTGTAAGGTCTGGTTATGACGTCAGCCTGTGAATCTTCAAATATCTAGATCCATTCTCGGAAACTCGGTCGCATCGCTGTTTTCTGAAAATGAATACTTGAGCTGTGCATTAGGCAAAAATTCGTTGCTGGGTTAAGGCGCTCGACGAGGGAAGCCGCGAATTTCCCATTAGCTTCTTCCTAAGCATCTGAAAGGGCTCGGACGGCACCGTAATGACAATAAGACGTGATTCAATGCAACTACGGACTTATCGCTTAATGAAAAACGACCCAAAGTAGTTAAGAAACGATAAGCTTTGCAAAGCATTTGCGCGGCTGACAGGGAACGGCTGAGGGACCTTCCTATTTAAGCATGGAGGCCGGTGAGCGGTACGAGCTGCCCCGCCTGTGTACTGCCAGATAAATACCTCGCCCAACTTGAAAGCTTACTGTTGGGAGTGTGATTCCTTCAATTTGCGACCCAATATGTTGCTGCTAACAAGTTTCGCTAGCCTCGTCGCCCTGAGTGCTGCTTTCCCCTCGCTGCGATCCCGGTCAATTGGTTCATATCTGGAAAATAGGCAAAGCGAAGGTGCATCTACTTACGAAGCTCATACTATCGAGCAGCCTGTACGAGTTTTTGAACAGATCAAATTGCTTTCAACTAACTGCACAGATCGATCACTTCCCTCACAGCAAACGATATGAACCGCATCAGAACGCTACGTTCAAACAGCGATACTTTTTCGACGCCTCGTACTATAAGCCTGGAGGGCCTGTCTTTCTTTACATTGGAGGCGAGACTAGCGGAGAAAGTCGTTTCTCCAACCTACAAACGGGCAGTACGGGACCGCACTCCTTGACGCGCTTCGTTGAAGCTAAGATTTTTAGTCATCCAAATTCTAATGGAAGCAACAAACGGGCTTGGTGTCATCCTTGAGAACCGGTACTACGGAGAGTCGTACCCGTTTAATACTTCAACTACCGATGATCTACGCTTTTTAACTACAGAGCAAAGTAACCCATCCACGCTCTGTTCCTCCTCGCGGTGATCTAACAGTAGCACAGCAATTGCGGACAATGCGTACTTCCGTCAACACGCCACTTTTCCAGGCGTAAACGCCAGTCTGAATGGCCCAGAAACACCCTGGATAATGTACGGGGGCAGTCTAGCAGGAGCGCAGACAGCTTTTACGATGAAGACGTACAACTCCCTTTTCGCTGGAGGAATTGGAAGTAGCGCCACGACCTATGCTACATTGGAGTATCCCCAGTGGTACGACCCGATCATCAGATTCGGACCGGCCGACTGCATCTCAAGGATTGTCGATATAGTGGACAAAATTGACCAAATCATTGAGTCCGGAAACAAAGAAGCTATTCAAGAACTGAAGACCGTGTTTGGTCTAGCCGCGCTGCAGAATATTGGTGATTTTGCGCAGACGATCAGTTATCCAAGTATATCTTTCCCTTCGCACAGTCTTGTGTCAGCAACAATATGAACTAATGAGTGGATAGTCGGTGGGCCAATGTTCTATCCCACGAATACCTGGCAAGAGCTCAATTGGGCACCTGGCCACGGATCCGAAGACTTCTATCACTTCTGCTCGAATGTGACCAACCCATCTCCTTCCGCCTCAACCGCAGAAATAGACAATCTCCTCTCCAAATATACTCACGGTGAACCATGGACCGGCCTAGGCGGCTACGTATCCTATGTAAAAACAACGCTTCTACCCCTTTGTGAGAGCGGCGAGTACGCAAGCACGAACGACGGATGTTTCGGCCTCTCCCAAAATGCCTCGTACTGGTCCGACACACAAAACAGCAACGATAGAAGCTACCTTTACACGTCCTGCACTGAAATAGGAGCGTTTATAGGTGCCCCAAAACATGGCCCCTCTCTCATCTCGCGCGTTCTTCACGCTCCGTATACACAGCAATGGTGTACATGGGCGTTCTCACCGGGCGCCCACAACCACATACCGCCGACACCTAATCTGAATGAAACCAATAAATACGGCGGTTATAACGTTCAAGCTCCCAAGCTAGCGCTTATTGATGGCGGCGTTGATGTATGGGTCGATCTGTGTTATCATTCGCACCTGGCGGGAAAGACTAGGATCAGTAGTGATCTGCATCCCAGCTATTTGATTGCAGGTGGTGGCCATCACTGGGATAGCACTGGAATTAAGAATATCACTGCCGAGCCGGACTACATCCGAGAGGCGCATCTGTGGGAGATCAGGACGGTGAGGAGGTGGGTAGCTGAATGGGGCAGTAAGAGTGCGTATTGAACGTTAGACCACCAATCATGAATAATGTCGAAATATCGAATATTTCTCTCTTACTATGCTGCAACCAACAATTGTGTGCTCGGAAGATAAATTTTATGAACAGCCAGCACCGTCGCAATGGGCATTGGATTAGCGAGTTAGGCGGTCTAAGGGCTGCTGATTATGCGATTCGTTTCCCGTTACCACCATAACATATCTTCCTAGCGATTAATTTCGTTGTCGCCTCTACTTTTTTCAGTTTCATACAGCTTCCTGATCGTGAGGAGAACAATCGCGGTGGAATAAGATTCTACCAAGTAAGAGATCTACGAATGCTAACCCGCATAAATCACCTTGATAAACTTCAAAGCCCTGTAATTCTTCCAATAATGGGTCATTTGTTTTCTCTGAACGTTCCAAAGCATCCGAGATAGGATAATATTACTAGATTAGCAACCGCCCATTGCACGATTTTGACATCTCGTACTTTGCAAACCCATTCCACGAACGGAAACTGCAGTCGAATTTCTGATCGCCGAAATCACTTATTTTGACATGATGTAGCATAAGGTTGGTGGCTGTTGTAGGGTGGGAGTTGTAGAAAATCGACCCCGCCCTATTTCCTTGATAGCATCGAAATGTCATCGCATTAAATAGTAGAAATTTCCAAAAGTGCTTAATACTATGCAAAGATTTTTGTTCAAACTGTAACTTACATACTGTAGATTTTGCTGTTTATAACTGATATTGTGCTTGTTATAGTATTTCCCGGATTCGAAGCTCCACAAGAGCAGTGCACGCGGAATTGCGAAGGGGATAGCGTATGAGCTTGTGAGGTGCGAAACCAGTGCATCGTCGGATCGGAAGCACTGCCTTAAGCGGATACCTCGAAATGGCATGCCGGCTTTGTCATATTGAGCACTAAAAAAGCCGAGTAGATGAACGGGGCGAAACTACATATTAATTTGGCTAAAGTATACGGGCCCAAGGCTCAGCTTGTTATCCATCAACATCACTTGAATCTTTTCCCGCACCTCGAGCCTTCTCCCTTACCATGAAGTCGCTTATCAGAACTCTTACTTTTCTTTCGGGATTTCAACAAGTCAACGCTCATTGTGAGTTTTCTAAAATATTCAATTTCCAGAGGCTGACAGCATTTGCATAGACTACTTCAACTATCTCATTGCCAATGACACTATTTTCCCAAGATGGCGATACGTTCGGTAAGCAAGAATCGCGAGAAATATGCACTACTTTCTCGCGCCCATATTGATCAAACCCCTAGTCCTGTCCTAAATGAAACCGGCCTCCCAGACACCCAAGTTCTGCCCTGGCCGATGTACGATATCTCGTCTTCCGACTACCGATGCGGTCACAACGCCACAGGCACCGGTACAATGACCGAGCTCGCAACTCTAGTTGCAGGCAGTAAAGTTGGGTTTCGGCCAAGCCTTTACAACGTTGGGGTCCGTCAAATTTAGTCCTCTAACTGCGCTGTCTTCATTCCGATCAAACCACGCTGTGGAACCTCCTTTGGTGAAGCAATTAGACTAATATTAAAGATAGCGAGGAATGACTGCTTGGCACGACGGTCCCTTACAAGCGTACCTTAGTCGCAGCCCGGAGCAAACGCCCGACGGCTTGAAGAGGTGGGATGGCGATGGCGAATACTTCAAAATTGCTGAGAGCAGACCCGAGGACCCGAAAGGCTGGTTCTATAATACTTACAGAAGCAACAACACTGTCAACACGGTGAGGAACTCTTTGATCCCTAGGACCCAGCATCACTCTCAAACCTCAGACGACTGACTGTATACGCAGTGGAACTTTACGATTCCTGGTACCACACCACCTGGTCTTTACCTTCTCCGGGCTGAGAGCATTTATCCGTCCACGACGTTCAATCGAACGCAGTTCTACGCTAGCTGTGCGCAAGTTGAGATCATAGGCCCCGGAGGCGCTAGGACAGAGCCAGGGTCGCGGGTGAAATTTCCAGGGGCTTTTGACCATTACCATCCTGGTATGTTGGTTTGTTATGAGAAGTCATTTGGTATTTCGCTCGGGCTAATGAAACTAGGGGTGTGGATCACCGAAGAAGTGCGGAAGAACTTGAGTCTGTATGAGTATCCTGGACCGAAGGTGTGGACTGGATAGACTACAGAAGAAAAGGTAGGACAAGGCAAGCTACACTGCTAGCTAGGAGTATCATTCTACTTTCAATGTTCCATCTATTGCGTGATATACAGATTATCCTTCTGATATCTTTGGATCAAACCCGTGTTAGTTCTCGGTACCCTCTGAACCACAACTAAAAACAATCGACACAGGCTTCTAGGATATACATATGGTCTGCGCTGCTGAGGTTGTCAAATAGAACTTTAAGTTCTTGTTGTATAGTACCACTTGGGCGCTATCTCTCACCGACTCAGTGAAACAAGCTGTGCAGCCTCTCCTGATGGAAGCACCGATTTATAATTCATCATAGTAGCTTGCGCGCCGCCCCATCGGCAACCTAGAGGGTCAGAAAACAATGGCTGTCTTTCTCGACCAATTACGCGGCTTAAGTTTTTGTGGGGCTGATTATCGCCCGCAAAACGAACGCGAGTAGCAACAACAAACTAAAGGCGTCTAATATGCATATGTAAGGCCTTCTCTTAGCTGAATTTTTTTAGCAGGTTTAGTACGAGCTTCGTAACCAATGAAAGGCCTTAAATACACGCTCAACGCGTGATGGCTACCATCCAGGACGGCACATTCCTTTGCAAGGCACCGTACGGGTTCACCCACCGTACACGTGCCACTCTCTGTTGTGATTCCTATCACACTATTCGCATAATCAGTGGAAACATCTCTGCTTGGCGAATGCGACGGCTACTGCTCACTCAATTGTAACATGCTAACTGGCATGACCACTACCATGGCGTGTTATGTGTCAGCATGGCGGTATGCATGCACGAAAGAGTTTTCGCCCGCGAAAACCACACAACCAATGCACTGCGAACCCTGGTGACAAGTGTCTTTGCTTCTGCATATGCCAAGCTGAGACTCGCTCTATGAGTGGCTATCTGTGCTGCGAGGCGGTAAGCGAGAATGCATGCGACCGCATCCTCGCCAATCATGTAGTGTCGCATGGTCGCAGAACCAGCCCCTTCGGGGCGCACACTAAGAGTTCTTTGTGATACAAAATCACTTGCCGGGCCGGCTTATCATTTCCCAATCACAGTCACATTCCCTTCCACGCACTATCTAGCCATCCTTCCCTCTGCGCAGTAATGGATAGCAAATTCCCAAAGGAAACATCGACGAACGCCGATATCCATACCAGCATCGAGCTGGCGAATGCTGTTGCTGTGGGCGAGAAGTATGGCACTCAGCAAGACAAGATAGATATGGATCGAATGGGCAAGCTACAACAGCTAAGGGTAAGGTCGTGCGACGTTCTCGATAATAGGCTGATGCGCTGACAAAGAACCGATTAGCGAGACTTCAAATTTTTTTCAATATTTGGTTACGCTGTTATTTTGGGCAGCACGTGGGAATATGCTTTAGTGTACGTGATGCTATGACTTCTAATGGTACCAAACCCTCAGGCACTGACATACGTTCTGTTCCAGTATTATCGGCATCTCTTTGAATAACGGAGGACCTGCTGGCGGTATATGGATGTTCCTTACTGTCTGCTTTGGCATGTTCTTCGTTATGCTTTCGATGGCAGAAATGGCATCAATGTCAGTACCACAAGCATCGAAAGTCTTTAGTAAATTGCTCACCGACCGAACAAAGGGCCCCAACATCCGGCGGTCAATACCATTGGGTCTCCGAAATAGCACCAAGGAGTCACCAAAAGTTTCTCAGCTATATCGTCGGTAGGGCGCCTTTCAGTGTAAGCCTAAGAGCACAGTATTGACTGAGCGCTTTAGGGTGGATGTGCGTCATTGGGTGGCAAGCAGCTATGGCTACCACGGCTTTCGCAACGACTCAGCAGCTACAAGGCTTGATCGCTTTGAATTCGCCATCCTATGTTATCACAGGATGGCACAGCACCCTTTTTGTCATCGTTATTACCGCTTTCGCCATTCTTTGGAACACGGTCTTCGTCCGAAAGCTTCCATTGGTGGAGGCTGTCGGGCTCATCCTTCACGTCTTCGGCTTCTTCGGCTTCGTTGTCGTACTATGGGTAATGGGTCCGCGCTCAGACACAAAAACTGTGTGGACTAAATTCGAAGACAACAGCGGGTGGGGTAACACGGGAGTTGCTACACTCGTTGGCATCCTTGGTCCTACCCTAACACTCATCGGCTCTGACTCCTCCTGTCATCTATCTGAGGAGTTGAAGGATGCCGGGTGGAGTCTCCCAAGAGCTATGGTAGCTACAGCACTTGTGAATTATTCACTAGGGTTCATTATGACAGTAACCATCATGTCAAGATTGGGAAGCGACATACCCGCAGTCCTTACTACGCCATTGGGCCAGCCGTGGATCCAAGTTTTACTCAATGCCACTGAGTCGAAAGTGGGAACATCAATTATGACGGCAATTCTTTGCCTTCTTTTCCTGTTCTGCTCGATCAATCAGATCACCACTTCCTCACGTCAGCTTTTCGCCTTTTCCCGCGACAAAGGCCTCCCATTCTCAGACTTTCTCGCTTATGTAGGATATGCCTCCGTCCCGCCGACATTGTCTGGAGCTAACAATTCCACCAGGTGCGTCCGGGCTGGGATGTCCCTGTCAATGCAGTCATGGCTACGCTATTCTTCACAGCGCTCCTATCCCTCATAATCATCGGCTCGACAATCGCCTTCAATGTTATCACCTCTCTTGGACAGGTCGGTCTTATCTCGTCTTACCTGATTGCTATTGGTTGTATTCTCGCAAAGCGTTTGCGCGGAGAACCTCTTCTTTCATCTCGATTCAGTCTTGGTAGAGCTGGAATCCTTGTAAATGTGATCGCTATGGTGTTCTTGTCTGTGGCGTTCATCTTCTCCTTCTTCCCTAGTGCGCCGAAGCCGACTCCCGAAGGTATGAATTGGAGCTCTCTTATCTTTGGGTTCATACTATCTTTCTCGTTGATCTATTACTATGTCTTTGGAAGGCATAATTACGTGGGGCCAGTGGAGTATGTCAAGAGGCAATAGTCTGAGGGCTTGGGGAGCGAAACTGAATCCCCTTTACGACATTCGATAACTACGCCTTGAAATAGTAAGATAACAGGTTGAACATGAATATCTTAGTCTGCGTAGGTTTGTGATGTTGGTGATTACTCAATGGGAATGTGAGAAACTTTTGATCTTCAGGCGCTTGTTTTTTGATATGGAGAACGAGGTGGATTTTGGGTAGAGTCAATCTTTCTTCGCTCAAGGCTCGCCCGGACAAATTTATCTTCCAATAAGTTGGGCTAAATTGCCTCCTTGTGGGTTAACGATATCTTGGCGCTCTATGAACTTCCATACATTTCACGGGAGAACGTGCTGTGAAGACTGAAAAAGGTGACCGACGTAACGGTGATTGCAGAGCTATTGATGGTTTTTTTGGGAAGGGGAAAATGGATTAGCCCGGTCTTTCAAGAACTTTAAATACGTATTCATTAGAATAAGGATGGAACTGTAGCGACAAATTCAACTAGTACCCGGGGGCGGCTTTTTGGTGCTGTAATTCAACCTAGGTAGACCTCGGCACGATCCATGGATGAGTCTCGCGGCTGGAATAAAAGCTAACAATGTATAAACGCATTTTCCCCCAACAATGTATCTATCTATTCTCTGCGGGTTTTGGGTAGCGAGGGCCCTGAAAGTGAGCATAAGTGCGAAGTGCGGATTCGTCTTTTTGCTTTTAGTCAGACTCTTATCAGATTACCGTCGACTTACACGCGTCAAGATCTTGCAGTCCAGTTCTCTGTCGTAGAGATGCAGTCGGGACGCAAATGCTCGACCTCAGGGTTATTGTAATACGAACCTTCCTCAGTAACTGCACCTATACGAACAGAGGCTTTTTGGTGGCGTTGGCACGACCAACGAAACGCTCACGACCTCTATGGTGCGCTGAGCGGTGTCCAGCCTTCGCTTAAAGATTTGGTGACGCCCAATCACCTCTCTTTTAAGACGGAACGGGCACCCCTCTCGGTGAGTAAACTTGGTCACACCTGCTTGGCGACTTGGGATGTGCATAGCGGTTCCGAACGGCTGAAACTTGAGAAATTGCTTTGTCGCGTTACCGTACCAGCGAAACATGGAGTTGATAGTCTGAGATAGTTCAGCCTTATTTGCCTTATTGATACAAACTCAATCTATACTTGCGACAACATCGACTTTGTTCAACCACTTACGTGGCCTGTGAGTTTTACCGCTTAGCTTATGTTGCAGATCTCATATACTCCTTTCTTCTAACATTTGAAACCACGCACATCCCTGTGGTCAGACTGCTCAGGCTCGGGGGCCCGAAATAGACCTGCCCCTTCCTCTTCCCACTCACGTAAGATGTAGAGATAAATCGCTAATAACCAACAGATAATTATAGCTCCGCACTAAAACTATAAAATAACTACTTTTCTACTCAATTAATTCTTAGTATTCTCGGTACTTCTCTCAAAATATCATAGCTATATTTGATAACTTGGGGTTAAGAGGTGCTTTGTTGAGTTGTATGTGCTAAGCTATTTAAGTACGAGTAGTAATAGACTAATTGGCTAGTGTGTTAATACGGGACTACCAGCTCAAAGCTACATTGCTCAGTAGTCACTCAGGAAGCAATCTTCGTCGGAACATCGTCTTTGGCAAGCAAGGCTTTCGTCAAGCTAAACTTTCTGTTGTCGCTGGTATATTGCAGTCGTATCTCGTTGTTGAGCTAGGCTCGGATGTGGAGGTGGGTCGCAGACGATTCAGTCGCGCTGTTGATCGTTTGCTCGGTCATTCGATCGTCGGGGATCTTATTCGAGGAAACTACGAGTGTGGGTGCAGGATCAGATCGCGATGCTCGAAGTTACGTTGAGAGCAAGACAGGAGAACAACAACACAACGAAGTGCGCAGCCTGCACGGGGGAGACGCAAGGCTGAACATGTTCATGATTAGTGAGAAGGTGGAGTCTGCGCCTAGTCAGCAAAACTTGAGAGCTAGTGGTCAAGTACCATAACGAAGAATATAACTCTCGTCATTTCGACCTCATCGTAAAATAACGAAATTAGATCTCACAGAATGTTTAGAGTCAGAGAAATTTTAGATTCAGTCAACTTAGTCGCGATATCTTCAGTATTTCTGAAGGGTTTTCCCGCAGTGATAGTGCTGTTCTGTCCTGGTGTTGTATGTCTAGCTACGCCTCGTTGCAATCATGCGCCAGCAGTCCCGACTTTGCTTGCTCAGGTAAACCCTCAGGTTCAGTTCAATATCGCATTAGCTGTGCATCTAAGGTATCGTTTATTTGCTAGACCTAGACTGCGTAGACTGCCCAGGCACACGAAGTGGAACTTGAGAGCTAAAGAGACCAGGACAGAATTCCGTGAATGGAAGCGAAGGAACGATGAAGACCGATGTGTCAAGCATATGATTAATAAAGCGTTAATAGAGATCAAACGGGTCGAGAAGTATTGAAATGGTGTTTTAAGGATATCATATGAACCTAATGTCGATTATGGCTGTTTACTACGTATGAATTCCCCCTGGGTTCAAAGTTTCAAGGATCATCATGTTCTGAGGGAGAAGATATCGTATATGACGTAGAGCTTCTGTAAGGTTGTGGTTTCAAGATTGAATTCGTTTCTGACGCTCAGCGGCGTATGGTCAATATCTACATCCTTTGATAGACCCACATTGATCCCCAACATTTTGTTGGTCCTGCCTCTCGCGTCGCGAAAAAAGCCGGCACTAAGCACAGGCCATCCTACCTCACCAAGCTGCGCTGGGGCTGGCGACCTAGTCATATCAACCAGACTGTATGAGACAGTAATATCGACTTTTACGCGTATTTTTCAATAAAACCTGTCTCTCGAGGTCTAATAGCAATGTCGAGTCGGCAAAAAAGACGCTTGCGCCAGCGGTTTTCAACGCCACCTATGGAATTTGGTGAGGTAGGGTGGCCTGTGCTTAGTGCCGGCTTTTTTCGCGACGCGAGAGCCTGCCCATATCTCCTCGAATCGGAAGGTGAGTAGAAAATCTGCTGCCTAGCATGAGACCAATTCCATGCAGGGACAGGGGATGCGTTTCATGAGCCACCACAAGGTCTAAGCCTCACTACTGTGCCTCACTACTGCGCCTCCTCGGTTTGAGTTTTAATGAACATCAACCTGACGTATAATCATCGACTCCTGTTGTAATTTTTTTTGGCAACACGAGACAGCTTGTACAATTTCTGCTTCATACTCTTGCTTCCCAGAACATGTTTCTAGACCGCTAGTGGTATTCACCGTTACGCTACACCAGAACTTGTGTTGGGGAAGCCATAGTATTTATTCTTTGGGAAGATTATATTGTGGAACGCGAACTACATAACGAATTTAGCAGGGAGACGATCGTCATTTACAACAATAACGAACATGAGTAGCTCAACCAAGCGGCAAGCTGAGGACATCCTGTTGCGGCATACAAAGCATCCGCGGACTGCACTTGGCCACCGAAAGGCGGTCGGGGAAAATTTTGACCGAATATGTCATGGATGTCAGAAGATCGATTTCGATGCAATCTTCAGAGAAGATAGAAGAGATAAACGCCTCTACAAGATCTGGGGAGGAAAATGGTTCGATTTGTCCCACATTGGACCTGGCAGAAATTGTGCTTTATGTCAATTCTTCTACGACACAAGAGAGCCGCCATTGGACGAAAGCACAGTAGATCCGACTTATCGCCTTCGCATCTTCCCGTTGAACGACGAACTAGGTGCGTGGCAGCTTAATATCGATAATTCGCCAGGGTTCATGGTTGTTCCCATCCGGGAGAGCAATGGGATTTCACGCCCAAAGACTAGTGGCATCATCATGGAGCATTCAAATTCATTAGAGACCTTTCGTGGCCGCCAAATAAAACCTCAAGTCGATCTTTCCATTATCAAGGAATGGCTCCAATTTTGCGACACCCACCATAAGGCCCTCTGCAAGCCCAAAACTAAAATGCGAGTTCCAGAAGGATTTTGCGTAATCGATTGCGGGACGCGTAAAATCATTCCTTGGAAGAATGTCAATAGACATGAACAATATGTGGCGCTTAGCTATGTATGGGGTACATCGAACGATGAAGCTTTAGCGCAAGACGGGGCCATCCCTCGCACCGTGCCGCGTACAATCGAGGATACCATTCTTTTAACAACGAAACTGGGATATCAGTATCTCTGGATAGACCGGTACTGTATTGCCCACGGCGATCCTGCGCATAAACAGAAACAAATCCAGAGTATGAATGAGATTTACCATCATTCCATCATTACTATTGTCGCTGCAGCGGGAGATGATCCTTATCACGGACTGCCTGGAATTGGAGTGGTAGAAAGAGAGCCTCAGCCATGTGTAAATGTTGGAGGTAGATCTCTGATATATACTCCATTTGCAAAAGAAGAAATTCTGCAATCAAAATGGAACAGTCGGGGTTGGACCTACCAGGAAGGGCTGCTCTCTCGCCGAAAAGTTGTCTTCACAGCCACGCAAGTGTACTTTCAATGCAGCGCTATGCATTGTCTCGAAAGCATCGATGCGTCTCTGCAGGAGCTACATATACACAAGAACATTCGAATGCGGGACATGGTGAATATCTCCCGAGTCTTTCCGCTCCGTGGACTCGGCAAATATCCTGGAGACTTCCAAGAACGGCTCAATGAGTACCTCCAAAGGTCTCTGACGACTGAAATGGACATACTAGATGCATTCAAGGGAGTTCAAGTGGCTTTTGAGCGAAAATTTTTTACCATGCAAAGTCTCTGTGGCATCCCCATACACAACGGTGAGCTCTCTGGGACCGGTTTGGAGGCTCTTGTGTTAGGTTTGCTGTGGAGGGGTTATGTCAAGTCTGATATAGAAGGGTCCAGTCCAACGCGGCGAAAATGTTTCCCAAGCTGGACGTGGGCGGGATGGAGAGTCTCTGAGCTCAATTTTACGACTTCCTGGAGGAGAGAAGGCTGGACAAGAGCAGGCATGACTCCGGAAGCAAGACTTGTGGAAATCAGTGCGGAGTATGCCGATGGTCTTGTACTACCATGGCTTACAAATCACGAACTCATACTTGCTCGAGACAAGTCAGGATCTTACCCTCTTATTCTCCGAATATACGGTCCGACTATCAACGTGCAGATATTCCCAGATGGCAGATGGTCCGGTAATGACAAGAGCGGGGTTCTGCGATGTATTATGGTCTCGATCTACAATCAAGAGAGGCTCAAGAAACTCGTAGGACTTGTGTGTAATACTTACAAGTTTGAGCAGCATAAGAGCAGCCCTGTCCCGTTCACATTACTGCTGCTACATCGAGAAACTCGGTACAACCATTTTTTATTGCTTTATCAACCAAAGGACTTTACGCACTTTGAGCGCATAGATGCAGTCAATCTAAGTGTATATCACATATTTGTGAGTGGACATTGGACCGATATTCCTAAAGATCTAGAGTCTGTTTTCCCTAATGCTTTTGATGATTGGAAAGAGCAGGAAGTTCGAATAGGATAATTTTTCAGTGTTCGGAAGGTCTAAGAAGATGCAGTCAAAAATAAAAATAAATTTCTTATTTAATTTAGATGAGAAACACCAATTATACGAAGACGAAAAGCTAGCATCGAGTGCGAAGATACGTTGATACTAAAAGTTCTCTTGCACGCCTGATTGGTTAGAGGCTTAGCTAAGCATACCCCCTGGGTAGCTCGCGCTCCTATTGGCTAGGGACAGGCTTAGAGCCTACAGCTTTACTTCACTCACGACGCCTAAGACCAATAATCGCGTGCTCGCTCGGCCCTACGTTAGGCTGAAGCTCCTGTATATATCTACACCGATTTCCTTTGTACTAGCTAGCAATCAAGTCTCTCACAATCGTTGTCCCAAGCTCTCAACATCTTTCTTAGGCGGCAAGGAATTGAAAACAGTCAACGACGGGGCCCAAATCCGGGGCCTGCTCATGGCCATAATCAGGCACCACCAAGATTGGTCAAGCCAACTTGTACTCAAGCATGATCCTGTTGGATTTGCTTAGGGTGGGCGCAGTCTTGCTCAGCCACTTCATAAGGGAGGCCTGATTTCGGAGCCTTATTGCATGAGCAGGTTCCCGGATTAGAGCGCTGGTTAAAGATTCTTAGATGAAAAGGTAAACGGTAAGGACGTATCAATGCGTTTGTATTAAAACCCTATATACGTTCTGCCGCCATTTTCGGCGGCATATGCCACCCTTTTCGTAGTGCATTGTCGTCGGTGGTGAGTTTGTATAGTACAGCAGGTGTCGATCCAAAAGTATTTTAAGTCGTCTAGTGCAGCTTGCTCTCCGCAGAACCGGATCTTCCCGTAGCCAGACTTGTCCTTGCCAGCGGTTGGGAGGCGTTGGCTGACTAAACAAGCGCCGAGCCCTTGGAGTCCTACCATTGCTCCCAATCCCAAGTCGGATTTTGTCTGTTCCGAGCGCTTGCGCAATCTGCACAGCCACACAGCCACACATCCTACAGTAACAATACCCGCGGATTAGCGAAGATCGGTGGCTCGCTTCTGCTGGAGGTGCCGATCGACGCGACGGTCCTGCATGAAATTGCGCCCCGCAGCGCGTATAGGGCTGATGATGACTTCCTGTTATTGGAGGGAGGTTGTGAGGGTAGGATAGGGTAGGATAGGCTGTTCTATAAAGATTTGGAGCGAAAAAGGCTTGATGTCGGCGCTGTGGGGAGGGAAGCCTGTTAGGCCACGAAAGACGGCGCTGTACAAATAAGGCTCGGAAATGACGATGCAAACGTAATTTTTGGGCAAAATGGAACATAGACATTCAGAATTAGCTGTAGTAGATTATTTTCGTAGAACTATAACGATATTCGCCGTGCGCATGAGCTTTCCGGTTGCTGAAAGTCAAAGTACCCCTCATTTGTCTCGCCACAGCTACGCAGGGATGGACGTTATATCATCCTCGTTTCTGGTTCTCAAACAAGAGGTTGGCAGTGGGTCACCCTAGCGCACCCAGAGAACAACGGCCTGCTATTGTCCAGCCTGCCGGTCTTCGGCCTGCAGCTGCTCGGCCGATTGTTGCTGAACCAGCTGCTCATATACGGCTTGATGGTTATCCTGCATCTCTTGTAGACAAGGCCGCCGAGATAGCGTACATCCAGTTGTGGGCATTCTGCGCTCGGCACTTCAATGGTCTTACGACCTTTACCCCCAGGAAGGAAATTAGCAAGGATAAACTTGTAGTCAAGGGACTAAACCCGGTGTTATAGTAACGCCTTGCTAGGTTCACGGTAGGTTATACTATTAGGTAGATTCTAGCTCTATAGGCCTTATACCGCCGTCTAGGAGTAATAGTAGGCGCTATAGGGTAGTTAAATCTACTAGTTCTTCTCTACGCAGCGCGTAGGAATAGAGGGTAGATATAGAATCGGTTAAATATTAACTGTTTAGTAGAAATAAGGTAATTCTAATGGGTTTTGTTAAAATAAAGGGTCCCATCAAAATCGAAAGTTGGTGTTCGGTGATGAAAATGATAGATGCGAATCGAACGGCCTAGATTGGAATATCTACGACTCGACAGGGAAGACAGGCAATGGGAGCTATTGGCGCACAGCTTGCACGACCAGTCATGGAGGAGCGTGTATTGTATCGATCATTGTTCGGAAGTCCTAGATAGCTCGGTGCGGATAAACAAGTGTGTCGATGAACCCTGGTGTTGCGACGCGGACTGTTGCGATGAAGTTGGGCGGTTCGAACTGAAGGATTTGTATGAGCTGGCAAACTAGGAGTCTGCATTGCTCTCGGCATCTTCCTCGGTTACATCGGCAAACACCCTAACGACTTCGATGTCATCTGTTACGAACATCGCGTTTTCAGCAACCACTACTAGCCCCGAATGCGAGCGACCAAACAACTCAATCACCATCTAGCGAACCTGGCCTCGCTGTTCCAATTGGGGTAGGAGTAGGAGTTGGCTTGCTCGTCATGGGACTCATCATTGGCGGCGTCTTGTGGTTTCTACCTAGGAATCAGAGGCAAATTGCGCCGGCGGATGCTGGGGAGGGATTTGCGAAAGCGGAACTACATGGAACTGCGGTACATCCTCGGCCGGTCGACGAAGGTCGAAGTCATCATCAGGAACCAGAGGAATTGGATGGAAGGAAACTCGCTATTGAGATCGGCCATTAAGTTAGATAACGTGATGGAGCACAGGCCCCTCAATCTGAGCCTGGCCAAAAACAAGTAATCTCTAGGCATATACTCTGAGAGTAATCGCTTACGTAGTATTATGTTACCGCGACGCTGACATGTATTGTAGTCGGCAGGCATCCCATCATAACTTGTATAATATCGGACATGCTTCTACAACTATGATGATGGATTCAAGCCGCATACTGTCTTTCTCCTCGTGTGTTGCCCCGGAGACGGAAACTGGGAAGGTTCTGTCACGGCAGGTTAAAGAGTTTGCGGTCGCTGCCGCTCACATAGAAATTGGGAACCCCACCATTCCCTTCACTCACCTCAATCGAAATGTACTTTGTAGTTACTTTTGTATTGTATATATATTTAATTTCTCCACAATCTTTCAGATTAAAAACACAAACACCTCAGGGTATACAGTCAATGTATAATGGGCCAGTTGGTTAAGCGAATTCAAACCTGACGCAGGTAATTCGCAAGTGGGTTGCTGAGGCTTCTCTCAATTGCGAAAGCAGCGAGGAAGCCACCACTGGTAAACGCCGTTGAAATATATGGTCGGAGCAACGGAGGTGTGAACGAAGACCGGCAACGGTCAGTAGTTCGAGTTAGCCTCTCGGCTGGCTAACTTTTTGCTTTTTTTTTTGTTTTACACTTGCGGATTTTGATAAGGCGTAGTGAAAGAACTAATATAGTATTGGCTTTCTTGACGAGGGATACTCAACTTTACTATTACAATAATAAATATTATACTATATTTAGGTATACTTTTGGTAGTACGCCTTAGTAGTATAGAGCTTAGATAATATAGGCTATAGTAAATCCTAAATCCTAAATCAAGGTAGAAGAGCTACTATCCTTAGATTCTGCTAATTTATAAAAGATAAACAGTTATCTTAATACTTAGTTAGGGTACCTTAAAGCGTAACGCTCCGATCCTTATGGAAGAGAGCGTAGCGTATACTAAGTAATAGCGAAGGTAGTCTACTAGACTTGAGAGTAGCCAGAGAACGCGATCGACCGTCTGCCTATCTATCCCTCGAACTAGCGCGGACAGCCATCGCTGTCATCGAGTCCTATCACCGAGTGTCGAGCGACGACGACGGTAATATTCTACCATGATTATTATTATCTTCGTCCTCATTCAGAGTGCTTAACGTGCTCGAGATAGCTTGCCGCTGTCGTGACGGGCAAA
This sequence comes from Darksidea phi, assembly GCA_030770425.1. Classification (NCBI taxonomy): domain Eukaryota; kingdom Fungi; phylum Ascomycota; class Dothideomycetes; order Pleosporales; family Lentitheciaceae; genus Darksidea; species Darksidea phi. Next base: position 167,550 of record JASJFT010000085.1, read on the forward strand.
TTTCTTTTCGGCAGAAGGTGCACTTATTTGAAGTGGGTAAGATACCATTGACCAAGTCGTCTAGGCAATCCAGATGGAATGCATGTCCACAAACTACCTTGACCACTCCTGAAGCATTCTCCTCAAATTCTTCCAGACAGATACCGCATGTGTCATTCCAAAAGGTAGTTGGAGTAGTAAACGCAGCAACATTTATGCGAGGGCCTATGGCTTCGAAGCTTACGTCTTGCAGCATCTGCGGAATGATTACGGCGGGAACCTCGGTATTTTCTAAGCCCGCTGGAATGTAGTTCGCCTTTGCACAACCTTGGCCGTCCATAAAATGCCCCAGGTCACGACTTGTATAGTAGCGCCGAAGGGCGTCATTCACCCGTGAACCCGCGGATAGCAGTGTCCACTGTACAAAGAAGAAGAAGAGCTGCCACGACATATCCTGGGGCTGTGAATGGTGCAATATAGATCGGGCTTTTGCAACAAGAAAATCGAATATGCCTCGGATATTGACCTTGCACATGTGCGTTCGAACCTCGAGAGACGCCTCGCTGAAGGGCTGCGATAGAACGATCGAGTAATGTATGACTGCCCATTCCTTGAGAGCTTCTATGGTATCGTTTGAGGGCGCGTAAGCCGTCTTGCGGAAGACGTCGCAAACCAAGGCAATGAATATTGAGAACTGCCCAACAATAGTTGATAGCGCCTCCGTGTCCTGATGGAATGGTGCTAGCGCTTTGCCCACTTCGGAAAAGTGAAAGGGGTCCTTTCGAGATGTGTCTTGAATTTGGTCAATGTTGCTCGGTAGATCCACATACATTGGCTGCTGGGCGACGAGCCGTTTCAACATTCCCTGATATCGGCTTCCATAGCCCTTATCGATTAGGCCCAAAATGTAAGCGACGAAGTATTGGAGGCGGAGACCTTTAAAGACGACCGAGAAGTGTAGCGCCTCTTTGACGAAATCCGACCGTCGACACTGGAGTTCAGCCCAAACCGAAGTCCATCCGGGTCCGCTAGTCATTGGCGTCGGGAACTTCCTGTTCCAGATCTTCCTGGCTCTACCATGTTTGTCAGCCGGTGCTGCATTGGGTTCCAAGAATACCTCTACAATATTGCAATAGGCGTGCAAAGAGTGAACTTGCTGCTCATATGTGCTTGCGTGCCTGAGAAGAAGGTCGAGGGTTTCTAGCGGCGCTGTATTGTGTTCTAAGGGATCGTAAATGACAAAGCTCATCTTGCGGTGTATTTTTCTGACGAGTAGAATAACAATTAAACGGTGGTGGTGAGGCTATGGCAAGGGAACTAACAGGAAGAACTTTTGTACGAAGCGGGTGTAGCCATCGTGAACTAACGGCGAGGACGAAACATTGTTTCGAACCAAGACGCAAAGGTAAGTGAAAGAGTCCTGAATACACCGCCTTTGTCCGGCGACTTTAGCTGTCACCTTACAATGAACTGCTGTGCATACAACCATTCAGATTCACTGTGCAACGAGTCAACGCCCAATTAGAATACCTACTGAGGCTTTGAGCAAGCCGTCAGCGATGCGCAGCTACATTATGGAGCGCCGGCATGACGACATAATCAAAATACAGCGCAAGATAGACTGAATTAGCAGCAGTACACCTGGAGTAGAACTACGGTCGAGACTTTACCATTCCAGCTTGTCGCATCGCTTACGGCTCGTATAAGACATATCGCACTACAATTGAAGGTTCGGCCAATGGGCGACGCGAGTCGATTCACGCGACGGATTTGAAGAAGCAAAGCCGTAACCAGCTGAAGAACGCAGGCCTGGATGAGACTTGTTTGTCGCCTAGGGGAGGAAATCAGACAATCTGCTGCGAGGTGAGGCATGGTATTTGTGGGCCGGCGGTCAGTTTATCATGGTAGATCTCACGGCCTTTCAAGTGACCAATCCTGAGGATCCGCGAATAATTGATTTGTTGTTGAGTCGTGAGTAGCTTCTTCTCGCGGCGCTGCTAGCTCGTCGCAGGCAAGTGCGCGCCATTGAGATCTGCAGCATCTGGGGACTGCAGGACAGCACTATCATTCCTAAGGGTGATCATGACTGTGCATTCTACCCTGAAAAGCTAGTAAACGGCGTGAAGCTTGCGGTATGCGAGCACCGGTTCCGTATCAGTGGCTGCGCGGCAGATGGGAAGGCGCGACAAACAACTATCCGATTTGCCAGGCTAAGTTAATAGAGTGAGAGGGATGAAAGGGAGATAAGAGAAGATGCTGATGGTGGTTTGATGCACGAGATTGGAAGAGCAGCCGTGATGCGGATGTTGAGATGTTCACGGCGATCGAGCTAGCGCTAATAAGGAATGGTCTCACGCCAGGTGAGTCATGTCGGCAAATAATAATCCTATCTAGAGTAGCTCTCTGCATTCAGAATCCTTAATAAATACGGATGTTTTTCTCCATCACTCTTTACAAACCGGTCGTCAAAAACCCACACCGATACTCTCACCGTGACCGCCACGGTCGATCCCCGCCTTCTCTATGACTCCTCCAACTTGTATGACTAGAGGTTCTAGATGCAGTACGGCAGCCCACAGCATAAAATACGCGCCTCACGTGAAAGCGCTTGCGCTACAGGCGTCGTATATCTTCTAGTCTGATAAAAAATGTCCCGGAACTTTTTAGATGAGCCTCGTTCAATGTCAAGCATGAATGCGCGCCTAATAAAGCAATCGAAACGCAAAACCAGTTGCCGATAAAGGCTGTTGGTATTGCAGTGTAAGGATCTTTCCTCTTCCATTTTGTCTCCCTCGCGATAAGTGAACGTGTTTTCGGGCACCTGTCCTTCACCGAGAAAATTTGCAGCGTTACCGTGCGGTAGTCTAACCTTAAGCTCATTTGGCCCATTCAATTCACAGCCGACCACACAACCGCATTCCCACTCTACCTTTTCGACCTCTCGCTTCATCCCACACCTCGCTCAATTTTTGCACTGATTGTCAACTGCAATCGACCGCTCGCTATGACTTCCAACATAGCACAATTCTCGAGCCTGTGTGCCGTCCTCGATGGATTCGTCGAAAGCGCTGATCAAGCCCTCAGGGTTTTATTTTACTACAATATGCTCGTCGATTTCTACATACGATCTGTGCTTGACCCCGAAGCCGCAGAGGGAGAAGTCGCAGAAGCAAAGAACGAGTGGGAAATCTGCCTTCCACAAGAGCTTAACTTAAACACCGCCGACAACAGCAGTACCCGGTATCCGAGTTTGATGATGGTATGGAGCGAGATCGAAGCATGGCTTCCTGATCTGCAAGATAATGCGGCCATGCTGAAGAGAGAGACAAATTACCGTGGCATTCTTCGCCCCGTGTATGAGACCTACGTGTATGAAGCCCTTTACGGCTCGGAAAAATACCATGCTCTTATCAAGGATATTCTACTGAAGCAACCGCGCTACGAAGCTCAACCCGAAGATTCACAGGAACAGCTCGCAGCGCGCTGGTCGTCAACGGAGCCGGATCGGTTCCACGGCCTCACGCAAGCCCTCCTTCCTTTCCTCGAAGACACAGTGGCCTTGCGACACGTCCTTGACATTTTCGGCCGCATAACACTCTCCGTGTCCTATTACTGGACCTCCGAGCGCTATACACTTGAGGAGGACGACCGTGACTATGTCGCAGGCTTTGTGGATTGGTACGCTGCGCAACTTCGCGAACCGTTCTCTGCCTTCCCACGATATGTCCGCCAAGTTCTTGCAAAATTGAACGTCGAAGGGTGTTTCCGCCTGCTGATGCACGATGCAGAGGTGATCTTGGCAGGCCTTGGCGAGTGCGTTTTGGGGTGGCGACTCCACGAATTTATGGTGGGTTATGCAATGCAATTGAACGCTAACAGCTCGAATAGAATTTTTGAAGTTATATGTGATCTAGGATGGGGAGAGTTCCTTGACCCAGAGGCTCAGGAGAAGTATGACTGGGTGGACCCGGAGTACCAGTACACACTACGTTATATTCGGGACGAGCATGAAAACGACGACAATGATGAGCTCGTATTATACACGGATACGTCCTACGAGCCCGCCGGTTCTCCCCTTCACCCCACCTCATTCGCTAGACCAGCACTACCCTCTGAAGTGGGACGTTATCCCCAATGTCCCTGCTGTCTTGAACCCCTCGAGGCCGGTGCTCCCGACATCAACATGACTCCGATGAGGCTACGATGCCCGTCTCGGCACGTTTTACACCATTCTTGCATGTCGGAGCTGATCAATGGCGTGGAGGAGTACTCGAACCTTTGTCCGACATGTCGGTATGAGATATGTGAGCGGAGGGAGCGATTGGCGATCCCTGGAGGACTGGGAGAGGTGAGACGGCCAAGGAGGATCTTCTGGGAGGGCCTGTATATCGGGGTATAGAGTGGAGGGTCAACGCAACAGAAGTAGTTGAGGTCATATGTTGCTGTATCCTACGGAGACGCAGACGAAGAGTCGCCATCTTGACGGCTGTCCTGGGCTCCCCCACGGTGTTATACAGGCACGAAGATTACCAACGTATGCTGTGCGTCTTCTCTTGCGGTCGAGTTATGGGAGACGCATCGAGGAGAGCCAGGTCCCCTTTTACGACATGCGTCCTGCAGCTCGAGAGTACATAGCGAGAATATAAAATAAACACACTGAAGATCTCTAACAAACGGCGACATATGTGGATTTTTCCAACTAAAGGAGTTCGAGATCGGCGCACGCTATTGCAAAGTAGGTAAACATTTCGTTAGACCAATTAACAGGTTTGTTTATAGTAAAGGTAACTATGATATTCTTTCCCTTTTGCTCTAAGCTGTCCATTGCTTAGCCGATTACATGATTCCTAGCGCGCTAAACTCTTGCCTGTATGGTTGGATCTTCGGCCTCTTCGCACGGGGTGTACAGATTAATTTCGTATCAACTAGGCAATTGCTCGCTTCCCCCTGCAACACATTTACTTTGCTTCAACGAAAATACGCTTTCGTGCATACAGTTTATTAGAGAGCTGGAAATAATTCAAGATATGTATAAACAGTAACGCTTAATGCGCCGCCTCTGGGAAGACTGTACGTCAAGCCGGAAATACAAATATGACCTTGATGTTCTGTAGCCTTCCTCGAGAGCAGTCTCGTGTCACTGTGGAGATGTGGAGTGGACAATGCTCATCATAGAACAATGCGCGTGAAAGCATTTTAGAGATTTTGTCAACATCATGAGTACACAATGCAAGAAGTGTAGCCTCATATTTTGTCTCCAGTCGTTGCCATTAACTTTTTCTCATCCCTTTAAACTATTTTCATTGTTGACTAATCAGTATCCAACCACATCAACTGAGATTATGGCCAGGCAGCAAATTCTACCTACTATTAAACCAACTTCTGAATTTGAGCAGCTGCAATCCATCCTCGAAGTATACCGCGTGGTCTTCAACACTCGCGCTATAACCCAACCTCTCCCAATCCTTACCAAGATCAGTGCTTTCCCACCATCACCCTCCCATTCAGAAGAACCAACAATATACAAGCTCTATAGATCATCTAGTGAGCTAAATAGTTATACACATGCTATAGGATTGTCATCTGTCGAGCGATCATCATGCAACCTGGCAGATTTTGACCTAGAAATTGCACTTCAGCTTCGACGTGCGTACTTGAAATTCAATCAGTGCGACTTTGCGCTCGAAAGTATGATTAAGCCAATCAGGGATAAGATGAAGGAGATTGGAGCAACGGTGGAATGGCTACTTGTTGAGCCTTGCGCAAAATTCATACTTCAATCAGAGGACTACGACGGCGCAACACTACACAGCGTCTTCCGCATTACCTCCTCAACTGGTTCACATTATGTCGCTGACTTCACCATTGAGCAGTTTGGGCACGAGCCCGGTGATTGGTTTGCAACCCAAGCTGAGTACATGGAGAGATTTACAAAGGATGGAGAGTGGAATCTTGCGCCGCCATCGCATCAATCTGATGGTGACCAGACAGAGGTGGAGCTGAAAGAACTTTTGAAGGTAGAGTTGATGTGCTGGAATCTCGACTGGGAGGACTTGGAGAGCATGGACAGAGAGGAGAGGCTGGAATTTGTGGAAGAGATGGCGTTTGACGCTTTCGAGAATGATTGGGACGTCGATAGCGAAGATGATACTGATGAGGAAGCGGAGGCCGAATATTACGTAGGGAGGTCGTGGATGTCGCTTTGTGAACATTGGTTGTTATGCATCGGTCTCGTGTTGCCGATAATAGAAGAGCGATACGGGAGAGGAAGTGAAATATCATGAGTATGCGCAACGCCCGTGCCACTCTAGAATGAGAGGTAGATTGAACCAGTAAAAATCATTATAGTAATTTCTCACGGGCACCAGAGAAAGAGTGATCGAAGCCTAATGAGATGTAGTACCCTATTGGCAGCTAAGAAAAAAAAAGTGTCTGGTGCGTGTCGAAGTCTCGGACACGCAGCATAACCTTGCCAGAGTGTTTAGTGTTGGGGCAGATTACGCATATGGGACACGTACTTTATGAAAGAAGTGGCCCCATATCCCGAAGTGTCTCCTGTTTGGATGCAGAAGAGAAGTTTGCAGATAGACCTAAGAACCATATGGTATTGATGGTCAGACCACATGCTTGAGTGGATTGAGGGCGCCCTGTATTTTCCCTAATTTCTTTTCCCATTATAGCGAAACCCTGTTAATGTAATTTGGCTTGAACGAGTTCATTGTTTGTACTTTTGGTGACCCCAACACAATGTAGTGCGGTGGATATATCAAACGCTATCACCACACCAACCGTTAACCGAGTCGCGAGCTACACACCCATACAAATATATTTAAATTCTGTCACGACGTTAGGTTTCCACTCTCAGTCCTAACACTGCAATGGCACAACCTAACGATCCCCAGCTACAAAAGCACAGCGATTCTCCTTTTGAACCGCTTCCTCTATACTATGACGAGATCAAAGCAATCCTGGACATTTACAACACGATATTCAACACATTCACGCTCTACCAACCCCTTGAGTTAATCTCACACATAAAAATGACCGAGCTTTCCTCTACTAAGTCACCGACAGTATATACCCTACACAAAGACGCATACTTCTCACGGGGTATCTCATCCTTGCCACCTCAAACGAGCGAGGTAGTAGTTCGAGCCTACCTCAAAAAAGACCTCTGCGACTTCGCACTGGAAACGATGCTCCGTCCCATACACACCCGTCTCCGCACTGTTGGTGCAAGAGTAGACTGGCTCATCGTATCCCCCGCTCCACAACTCCTTCTTTATTTTGAGGACGAAGAGGCCAAGACTCCCGCACACTCTGTATTGTCGGTGACCTGTAAGAATGGGGAGCAGTACATAGCAGACTTCACGATCGAGCAATTCGGTTATCCTTCCGCCGCTTGGTTCATGGCTCATAACGAGTATTTAGAGGGGTTCACGACGGACGGAATGTGGGAATTAGCGGAGGACGAAGTCCTCGGAGGCCTAGGAGTCGATCTAAGAACCGAGGTAGGAAGCCAAAGCACGAGTAAAAAATGGCACGCCGCCGTACGAGAAGTGTGTTATACCTTAAATTGGGATGAGATTTACACGTTGGGGAAAGAGGAGAGGATGGACGTTGTGAGAAGGAGGGCGAAGGAGGTGTTCTTAGTGATTGCGGATGAAGATGGTGAGTGAGCGGTGCGCTTGCGAACATCAAGAGCGAGGATAATGAGTTTAGGCGAGTTATTTAAAGTAGATTCGGTGCAGTCTTGCGCAACACAACTCGTAAATGGTTAAGTGCTCCGAAGGGCGTCAGAACCATCTTGTATAACGTCCGTCCACCCGTGGCGGAAAACCACCTGTGCCGGAAAATATAACGGGTACTTTGACTTCAAGCGACTATAACTCTACGCACACGTCGAGTTTCACTAAAATTATTTATAAATAATATACTATAGCTATTTCCAAAGATTTAGGGCGCCTCTTAACTATAAATTACGTTTATATCGTCGCCTTCGCGCCTAATTTATAGAGAGCCTCCTTCTATAGTATAATAGAGTTCCTTACCTATAGTACTACTATTAAGCTCTTAATACTCTATAATACTTATAAGTGGTCTTATCAACCCCTAGAACCTTACTATAAAACTAAGAAACTATTATTAACCTTATACCTATTATTGTATACAGATTCATACAAGGCTACTACTCCGGTCGGTACTTCCGATCGAACTAACTACTAATTTCGGCTAGTACGAAATAACCCCGTACCTATATAATTATTACGGTATAATTTATTTATAATAACTATTAGTCCTATAGCTGTACAGAGTCTTAGTAGACGGGCCGACCTCAGCCCCGTAGCCTTAGGATCCCTACTTAACCTTTAGCCATACCTCTAGTTAACCAACACCCAACTCAACTCTCTAAAAACATCTACAGAATTCGCCACCTTACAACCCTATAGCAGGAGCGGGTCGGCCATCCCCCCTACTAGCGTCACCAAGGTATTCATCCACTTCTCAAGACATAAGCATATTCAGTCTATCCCTTGCCTCCTGCTGTAGGTATGGCAGAATCTCAGCCTTACCGCGCCACCTGGTGGGCTGTGCAACCAGCCGCACCCTGGTTCAAACTCCCTCACAAAATGAAGGCACAGCAGAATTAGCTTATAGCACTCTTACGCTGTCTCGCTTCCGGATGCGAATCTTCGGTATAGTTCACTGTGCTATCATCCAGTATGCTCGCAAACCTCAATAGGTGAGACTAGTCTCCTCTTCGGACGAGCGATTTGCCCTTCGCGTCTCTTCATTTAGGCTGCCGCGTTTGAAGCAGACCGAGATCCATTCCTACCGCCTGCCCCCGTCCAGCTCCATGCGAAGCAATGCGTCTTTTGCGACTCAGCAACACTGGCGATTTCGGTTTCACCCAGGTTGGCGACGAGGCCGTCCCTCCCTATACGATACTTATGAATAGCTATAGTACACCACTTATACAGGACTGTAACAAATATCAATGTGTCCGCGGAAATCGAGTTGCTTAAAGTCAAAGTACCCCTCATATGGCTCGGCACGGAGGGTATCTCGCCACGTAGGGAGGGACGTTACACAAGCTTGCTTATCTTCCAATACATCCAAAACGCTCGGTTGAGAACAACCCCGCCTCCTTAATACTAATGAGAACTAGCAAATTATCGTCACTGGAAGGTTGCGCTTTGAACTGGTAAAGACGCAGGCCCAACACACCTTCTCCGCTGCAATTAGAACAGTTCTCTTTTGCTGAATTGCCACCACAGCAGTCGCTAAACGCGCCAGCCAGTTACCTTTTGATCTTACAATTGACATATTTTCGGGCGGATCAAGCAGCTCTGCCCAGCAATCGATAGAAGTAATAGGCACAACGATTGTGTTGCTGGCTTCTGTTGGCGTATGGTGACATGTCTCTGTCAGCCACTTGACAGGTAAACCCATGCTTTTGTCAAGCGCACCAAGAATATCCAGATCGGCCACCCACACACCCCTTTCATAAGCTTGCACAACTGCCTGGAGGAAGTACGCCTCTTTATCTCTAAGACCATGGTGGCCTGTGTTCAACGGAAGCTCGTAACCGGTGAGCGAGAGATGTAATGATGTTTCTGGAAAATTGTTCTCCAGTTTCCCATCAAATTCATTATGTTGCACGCTCTGCCAGCTATCGTATCCTGGCTCCCTTACATTTGGATCGCTCGGAGATATTAAGAAAGCTATTCCTCCTTTGCCGATGTTTCCGATAGATCGACGGATGGTATTCGAAGGGGAGACTGTGAAAGGATCCGACGAAAGAAGGGGCGTTATATAGAGCGAGCTGCCAGATGAGATGGCCATTACCTTCTTGAGGTCTTCCGGCTGAATATTCAAATCCCCGGACTCGCATGCAGCTATGCAGGACAGAGCTTGAGCGTGCGCAACGATTTTATCGCTCGGTTCAGCCCAGTGGTACTTGTGTAGTGCACTCTTTGTTATGGAGAGCTCCACACGAGCATCCGGTAAATTCGAATAAACCTCTGCGGCAAAATTTAAGGCGTTTAAGGAGTGAATCACATTAGACGGGAGGGATCGGACTTGGAGGTGTTGGAGTAGAGCATCCCCATTTACCTTCTGCTCCTCTAATGCTTCAGTGAGCTCTTCCAAGGATAAAGCAGGTAGTTCCAAGCGTCCAGCTACATCGGTATATCCTATGATTGGAACGTAGACACAAACGTCATTACCCGCAAATATCTGACGGTAGTGCTGGGAATCAACCGGATAATACGGTATCATTGGAATATACCACTTGTATAGACAGTCGCCGGGATGGATCGGGTCCATGCAATCCCAAACTCGGTTGTGGGCGTTTGTATTACCAGCCTCAGTGTCATGATCGATAGAACTCATACCAGGAGAGGTGTCTCTTTGTGATTGGTGGCCGTAATCATCGCATAGCGAGCTATTTTCTGGGGTTACAACTGTGGTTTCCGAATTCGAATCCCTGGAGGCGAGATTGGACTCTAACTCGTATCTTATGATCCTCGAGATTTTTTTCATTTCCCCTTCTAGATTGGTCGAGTAGCTCGAAAATTCAGTTGCGGAAGACAGTGAGCGACTAATGAATTTGCCAATGGAACTTGGCGCTACCATATTAATGTATGACATAGGCAAACGTAAATACCTATGATTGGGTTCTCCAATCTGGAAATCCCCCCACGCTCTATTCTTCGGAGTTCGTGAGGTTGGCCGTGAGGTTGGCCGCTTTGGAAGCTGGTACCCGAGGAGTGGTGATACTGGCGATATCTCAAGGTGGTTTTGCAGCGACTCCATCAGACCTCGTTTTATCTTATTATAGCAGAAACCAAATGCGCACTGTTCGTCTGTTTCTTTTTTCAGCTGCTCACTCCGCGCTACAACTATAGAAGGAACGCGCACGTATCCCCCCACTTCGAAATCCGCTTTGTCTTTCAGGATTTCCGCACTCAGCCACCGCCGATGACAATACCGCCCTTTCTCATCTTTATAGCTCGGAGTTGCGCTTGCCCATTCACAGGCCGGGTCATAAGCCTTGTGTAGGGAATCTGGATGCATATGATGATAGTACGAGTGGGTCTGTGCTTTGCTCATCGTCGAACGATCAACTTCGTGTGGGCTTGCGGGGTAGCAGATCAAAGCAAATTTAAGATTTTTAGTCCAATACGCAGAACACCGACTTCGATCGGCAAGCCTTTTCCGCAGCCATCTTATCCGAAATTCGGATTGTCCCAGGATCCCGATGAATGTTTCTGGCTCCGCGAAGCCGAGTGCCAATGGAATAGCCTCCCCATTTTCGTCAAGAAAGTAAGGACACCTTCTTCGACCAAATGAAATGAGACGGTCGGCATTTTCCCTGGATTTTCCTGTTGATTCCAAATACGTAACTGCCACGTTAAACAGCACATTAAGCCATCCAGGAGGTTTTCGGTTATGTAGGGCCTTTCGGAGTGTTAACAAGAATTTGGCACATGCAGCCGTACCCTTGATATCTGTAACCCAGGTTTTGGTAACGCATCCGAACGCGACGAGTAAAAGCTGGTCCATCGTGACTCTAGAAGATTCCGTGTTGATAGCGCCAGTAGCCGTTACTGGCTTCCCATAATACTGGAGATATGAAAGCGGCAGCGACCATGATATGCCTAACTCATCGGTCACGTTCGGATTTTGAAGTCCTATGGTCACGACTCCTCCTCTGGCTATCAGCGGATCGTTCTGCTTAATACTCTGGGTATGGCCGTGGAGAATTTCGATATCTGGGTACAGATGCCATGAAGATAAAGCCAATAAAACCTCTCCACTCTGAACTGCTTGTGGTTTTCCAATGACTATATTCTCCATAAATTGGAGGGCCGCGTTCCAGGTTCTCGTGACGGCTTTGTAGACGTCAGGACTAGAAGGAAGCTCTAAACCCAGATTATCCAGGATGAGCCTCGTTTGTGTTTGCCTGTGAGAGAACGCAATATCCGCGCTTTCCAGCCAAGCCCTGCATGTTTTGTCAGTGCCTTGAAGAGCAATCCAGATTTGCTAAACATCTAAGGAAGTCCTCACCTTGCGCTAGCGTCCCACTCTGACAGCTGATCTCTGCTTACTTGTATCGCGGCTGCAGTAGCCTCATCTATACGAAAAGTGTCTCCTGCAAGTCTTTCCTGTAGCATAGCTTTTCTCCTCGAGACCATTTCTGCCCAAATTGCAATAGCTCGTCCTTTCCATATTCGAGATAACATGCAAGCGAGGAGATGTACAGCTACAGCACCTTTGCCTGATGTTGCTGATGCCCACAATGAGGTCCCATCGATTCCGATATTCTCCTGAAATGGTCCATCAAGGGATGTACCTCTTGGATTTACTTTGGAATCCTTTGCGATATCTGTCGCGCGGATCCCGTATGCTCTAACTAGGTTCGGAATTTCGGGGAGATCGTCGCAGAAGAGAAGCGCCAACTTTCTTGCAACAGTATGAACGTGTCCATCCTCCGCTTCTCTTCTTCGTTTGGGTGAGATGGCGAGCCCAACCTCATAGTACTCTGGTGGTGCAGCAAATTTCATAATTGAAAAGTCGAGGTTGACATTTGCTAGGGCCGCGATATTCTGATTCTGGCCAGAAACCAAGCCGAGCTGAAGATTTCCAGCCATGGCTTATTGGATCTATGACAGCGATGTGTGATCCTGAAGGTTCTTTTGGGCAGGGAAGTGGTTTCTTAGGGGTTCATTTAGGGGGGCGAGAGATGCTAGGTGCTCAGATGTTACAAATTTAGGAGACGAAAGATGGAAACAGTAAGAGGAATATTCGAGCATCTTGAGGGGTAGTAAAACTAATTTTTCAGCTCTTGGTAATTTCAGCCTTGCGGCTGGAAGTAATTCTGCGCTAAAGCCGTGTGATCTGCCTTACCGGTATCTAAGGCTGACAGCCCGGGTAGCTGGTCGCGTCCGTCCATTTTAAGCTAGGTGAATCGCACCTTCACTGGATGATTCGGAGAAAGTGGATCCACAAAAGATACCTCTTACCTCTTAGACGAACGGCGATGGTGTTGGCGTACGCAAAAATTTCGTGTTGATAAGGCAGAGCTACTCGGCCCCGAATTAAGGTTCATCACCGCAGCTAACGAACGGCCCTAACCAGAAAGATCCCGTGTCTTCACCGGAACTTATTGTTGCCACCTCACGTAGAATGAGGCGCGGCAAAGCACATATTGCCTAGCCGGATCGCCACGGAGCCTAACCAGGGCTGAGGATTCACCACTTGCGCCTCGTCAGAAGCAGACGAACGCCTCAGTCACATTAGCAGGGAGGAAGGCCGACCTGCTCCCGGCATAAGGTTGTGAGGTGGCGAATCTATAGGAGGTAAGCTAGTTGATGGGAGGTAGAAGAGTAAGTTTGATCGCAAGGCCGCGAGGCTTACGTCGGTCCGCTTGCCATTACTAAGAATTTGCACAGCCACGGGTCTGCCAGCCACGACCCCTGCTCTACGGCTGGTAGCTGCCCTCCGTCTCCGTCGGATTACGTTACGATTATATAGCGATTCCGCCCCCTCTCCCAGGAGCTTGGGCCACTACCCGGCGTGACGTCACGTTGGCTCCTGGGCTGGCTGTATTTTTCGTGATTCTAATTATCTCATTGTGTTTCAATGTTTCGACATCTCACGTAATAGCATAGGTAGCAACTAAACGATAATAACAGCTCCTAATTTACTAATAATATATATAGATAGTTAAACGCGCCGACAACGCCGAACCCCCTACATCCCCGTACCTAGCCCTCTAGACCCTCACGCTGCTCAATTAACAATATATCTCGGTACGGGCAGCAACAACGACAGCAAGCCTCCCCAGCCAGGTATGTCGTCCTCCGTCCTGCCCATCCCCACCGGTTTCTCCGCATTCGATCCCCTACGCCATCGTTCATATCGTATCTACTATAGAAACTAGCTCTATCTTCTACGTTAGGTATTGGCTCCCTCGATAGCCTACTACGAAGGTAAATTCCTCCTTCGTTAACTATTCTGCCTATATAAGTATTTCGTCTAGCCTGCGTAGACGGTATAGCTACCTCTCGACGAAACGCCTATCTGTTACAACCCCACGCGAATCACAGGATGCGGGGCATCCCGAGAAGGTTGGAAGCCAAGACAAGGGCTTAGTCAGT
>JASJFT010000086.1:0-114913 GCA_030770425.1 Darksidea phi
GTTGTGGGGGCATGTTGTAGATGGCTGAAGTATAGGTGTTGATAGGTGTCGCATTTGGTGGGGTGCTTGGCGAACCAGATTTTTGAAGTGTGACTGTATGGTCTTCACCCAGGAGTGCGTAGTCGGCTTCATGAATTGGCCCGGTCGGCTGCATGAATTGGCCCGGTCGGCTGATGCTATATTCGTCCATCTTGCCGGTCTCGCAAGCATCATGGGCGCACAACGGGCCGAGGAATCTGCTTGATCTGGGATGGTCTAGTCTGCGTCGCCAATCGGCTCGCCTAGACCGCAACCTCCTTTCGATACGGCGGGAGCTTCGTGCGTAAAAGCCGGGTTTTCCGCGAGCGGTGTTGTTGAAATCGCGGTCCTCGAACGCAAAGCGGAAAGGAATAGAATTGCTGCTCCTCGCTCCGCCCCCTCGGGATTCGCAGCAACTTAGTGCCGCCATCCGACGCGCCGCTTGCCAAGGGCTTGACTTGCTGTAGATCTCTCTCCAGCGGGCCCGACTGTTTTGATACAGGTCTGATTCATTTTAACAGTATCAATTACTTTTGATATGCCCGTCAGGCTTGTCAGGTATCCGTGTTCCATAACGATGACGATAACATGCAGCAAGACCTCCACGCTATGGCCACCCATCACTGATGCAGGAAAGTGATGCGCGCAGGCGCGTCTTCTAACAAACCGCACTTCTCACGAGAGTCTTCAACCTCCTCACACTTTCGCTGAATCCTTCGGGAGAAATCAGCAAGCGGGCAACTGCTTCTAGGGCCTGAGTCGCAATCTGGAATGGCGGTCATGCCGTCGTTGATATTGACTCTGACATGCTTCACCGCTTTGTCACCACAAGAAAGAACCTCGAAGATGATACGACCTCCCATTGGCGAGGCCTGTGGCTTCCGCCATCTCCGTGAAGTTGGGATGTGAGATATAGGGAGTTGTTCTTTGTCAGTGATGATGTCGAGGGCGGTGATCATGGAGCTATGTCGCCGTCATGCACACTATCAACGTCTACTTGGTGGCCTTCTCGCCTGACTCGACACGGCTGGCGTCAAGGTCCCGGGGCAACACAGTCTACCAAGGCATAGGTATGAGTTCGGATCGTAGGTGGTTAAACTAACCTCCCTCCCAAGTCGCGCAAACCCCTCGTGCCGCAAAAGGTTTTCCGTACATGCATCTCCGCCATCTACCCAATATTAAATTGCATTTATTCACGAGGAGCTTTTCCTTGCCGGAAAGCTTCGACTATATACTAGCGGGAACCACGTGACCTACCGCTCCGTACTTCGGAGCGCGTATAGGCCCCTGGCCTATTACAATACACCTTGATTCCCGGCTCCTGCTATAAAGTAGAGGAATAGAGAAAATAAGGTACAGTAACTTACAACATGCCCAACAATGTGAAAAAGTCCGCGCACAAATCCTAAAGCCATCCTTCCTCCATTCCCAGCCTGTACACTGAGGAATGCGGACCAGTTACAGCACAATTATTTTCATGGGCGAGACAGGGCATGGGCTACAGTTCCCTTAACTCCTCACTCCGCACTCCGCACTCCACCCTCCGCTTCCCGCTACATCGGTCCGACTAGAATCCGTAGGTGCACATACAAATACTTATACTTGGGCGACAAGGGCCGATATGCGACCGGCTTGGCACACTATACAAGGATTCATATTTCGTCCGCTGACGCCAACAGTGTTTCAAAGATGGATTACTATGCTCCTGATTAGTTATGTACGTCGTTACGGTTGCATATGGCCCATTGACCGTGCAGCAGAACTGACACGCTTAACTAAGCACGTGCCTCTACGCGGAAATCTGGTGGAAATCCACCTTGGTTGCAGCCGCGTAACGCCCGGCAGCGGAATTTACTCAGCAGCAACGCCATTCCGAAGCTTCCGCCTGTAGGGCACACTAGCAATACGCAAATCCTCCCGAGGCAATCCTACTGCTGCATGTTGCGAGGTCACCCAGTTCTTACTCGACTGTCATGTTGACACGTACATAAGTAGAGCACGACGCTCCCTCCGCACTTGTGTCACTCACTACGCGCCTCATTCGCCCTTCCCTTCCCAGTCCAAACAGTGCCCGGAGTCCAGAACCTTGCAACATGCATCACCAGCTCTTCATCAACAATGAGGTGGGCTACTCAACTCTGTTCGACCCTGATCCTGTTTTGCTCACTAGCTCAAACTCAGTACGTCGACGCTAAATCCGGCGAGACGCTCAGCATTTACAGCCCTCACGATGAATCTCTGGTCGCGGATAACATCCAAGTGGCTGGCCAAGCCGATGTCGATGCTGCCGTTGCTGCTTCCCGCGCTGCCTTCCGGGGCGAGTGGTCTCAGTGGACTGCTGTGCAGCGGTCCACGGCGATGCTCAAGTTGGCGGATTTGATTGACGAGAACGCTGAGAAGCTTGCAGTTTGGGAAAGCAAGGCTATGGGCCAGCCCATTACTGTTGCCAAAGCGGTTAGTCAGTACACTGCGTCGCTTTTCAGGTGTAGGTGTCCCATTCTTCTGCTGTGAACTTCCACAAGGGAGAGGCTAAGTCAAAGTAGACTATGCAGGCTGGACCGATAAGCTTGCGGGAGAGCAGTACCCGGCGGTGGACGGAGTGTATAAAGTATTGTGTGGCCACGAGGGGTAGTGTGGAGAACTGACAAGCTGATGTGTTGGCAGATTGTTCAGTACGAACCCATCGGTGTCTGCGCAGGAATCGGTGCGTGGAACGGGTCCACCATGTTTTTCGGCTTGAAGGGAGCTGCTGCTTTGGCTGTGGGATGCACATTCATCTACAAGGGATCTGAGAAGAGTCCAATTGGACTCATTCAGCTCGGCGAGTTGGTCAAGAAGGCGGGGTTCCCTCCAGGTAGGCGCTTCTGCTGGAGGCGGCACAGGGGCTAACAGTCGTGAAGGCGTGATCAACATTCTCACCGGCGATGGAAAGACTGGCGCAATGTTGGCTAGTCACATGGACATCAACAAGATCTCCTTCACTGGATCTATCCTCGCTGGCAAGAAAGTGCAGGAGCTCGCCACCAAGAGCAATCTCAAGAGGGTTGTGCTAGAACTAGGCGGGAAATCGCCTAGCTTGGTCTTTGACGATGCCGACATCGAAAATGCTCTTATGCACAATAGCCAAAACTTCCTCTTAAATTCGGGCCAGATATGCGCTGCTTCTAGCCGCACCTTCATTCACGAGGATATTGCTCCCAAGTTCGTCGAGCAGCTCAAAGCAAAATTCGAGCAATTTTCGCATACCATGGGCTCGCCACTAGAGGCTCAGACGTTCCTCGGACCGTTGGCTGACGGCAGGCAGTTCGAGCGTGTTATGGGTTACCTCGAGACTGGAAAAAAAGAGGCGGAACTGATCACTGGCGGTGTGCGCAAGGGCGAGAGCGGCTTCTACGTCGAGCCAACCATTTTTCTCAACCCCAAGGACGACGCTAGAATTTACCGCGAAGAAATATTTGGACCTGTCATTACGCTGAGAACATTTAAGACGGAAGAGGAAGCGGTGAAGTTGGCCAACGATACGAGCTATGGCCTGGCAGCGTACATCTACACGTCCTCACTTGGTCGCGCTCTTCGCGTCGCGAAACAGATAGAGGCGGGCAGTGTGAGCATTAACATGTCGAACTTCCTTGCGGTGGAGGCTCCATTTGGCGGCTTCAAGCAGAGTGGAATTGGCCGGGAAGGAGGTCGTGCGGGGCTGATGCATTATGTCGAAGCCAAGACGCTCAACATCAGGTAAGCACTTCTGCAGTGTATGTATCGTGAGGTAGCAGCGCTAATATGAGTAGCTTGAACCATTGAACATGTGAAGGTTATTCGTGATGCCGTGGCGGTTTCATTAGACGGCGGCGCAGGGCAGGCGCAGCAGCTTTCCAAATGTAACCTTTAGAAGCCTGGAAGGCTCGCAAACTAGTCAATGAATTAGTCGGAGCTCGCGGCGCTATTCCCCGCTCAGACGATGGTACTATAGTGGCAAGTAGTGATGTGTACGTGCCGACGCGATCCGTGGTACTGATTGATCCAAGGACAGTGGAGTGTGAGATGGTGAGTGATGACAGGGGTCATTTGGATGCGGCCAGCCGATGAGCAGATAGTGAGTCACGATCCGCAGCCCGAGGGACCGTGATTATGCACCGCGAGCCTCACTCGCCATCACGAAGGGGGGAGGTAGCAGATATAGCGGCAAGAGGAGCAATCGTCGGGCACATGGTGCAGGATGCTGCGGCAATGTGGAGTTGGAACTCGGGAGTCTGAGTGCATGCGCATGGTCCAGTGCCTGATCGGATAAACAGTGCAGCCGATAGGAGCTGTAGTAGCCAACCGCTCGTCACACGTCAAAAAGGGCATCGTTGCGCCGCTATTTGCTGTGACTGGCCGGACCATGACCAGCATCACGGCCATTCGAGGCTTGGGGGCGGGGGGGGGCATCTGGCGAGCCTCTGGCACTTGGTGCCTCTGTGCCTCTTTTCAAGTGCCTGTCACGGTTGTTCCATATCGTATGATGGGCGTCCCCCTCAGCCTGTCACGGTGAGCGCGTCTGCGACATACCGAGCAGCCTTCTCACTCACCTCTGCTGCTTCGCTGTGCCGGCCGGCCCAGGCCCTCATCGCCCGGTGCATGGTCCTGTTCCGTGTTCCGAAGCAGGTGCAAGTTCTTCGCCATAGAAAACCTGTTCCTGTTTAAGTAGGCAACTGCCTGCGCGAGGGCCAGAGGCAGGCACGCCAACTCGGCGAACAAACAGCTCCTTAGTAGCCGCCTTGTCGCGGAGGATGTCCTTCCTAACTAGCAACTTCTTTTCTGTTGTGACGTTGTGGCGGCGCTACCAACCTTAAGGCTATTTCATTAGGTGCTATTGCTTGGGGAACAGCGCGGAAGGCTCGGATTAAGAGGTTCCTGACCCTGAGTCCCTTTAGCTCCTGTTTTTGTCCCCAACTTGAGGCCTGTTCTTGCACCTGCGTTGACCCTGATTTGGTGCTATGACGATGCATCGTACGTCAATTATTAGCCTCATGCGTTCCGTCGCCGACTTGCTCACTTTTAGCTCTCCACGTCCATTGCCAGCGTCACCTCGACAATGTCCGCCTTGATCGGATACTACTTAGGGCCGGCCAGTCTTGCCCTGGCCGGAGTGGTTTGGTAGCCAAGCTAATTGATGGTGATCTAATTAGATTACTAAGCGCATTGATTCCATTACCCACGTGACATTAAGCGAAGGCAACCTCAGCCTCCTCGCTGTTGCCCGCCTCGCTATCCTCCCTCCCTATCCACCAACGTTCCTGGATACTCTATCTGTGAATACCTCGCTTAGGTCTATTTTTATGACTCCTTCCGTTACAGCTCGCCAACAGTCTACTCCTCATGCGACTTTTACAGCTTCAAGAGAGTGGCGTGTTCAGCCTGGTCGAACATGTTGACAAAAACATCCCACCATACGCGATCCTTTCGCATACATGGGGACCGGATAATGAGGAAGTTACCTTTAGAGACTTGATGGAGGGGACATATAAGAGTAAGGCAGGTTACCGCAAGCTTACCTTTTGCGCAAAGCAGGCCGCGCATGACGGCCTGCAATTCTTCTGGATAGATACCTGCTGCATCGAAAAATCAAGTAGCGCAGAGCTGACGGAAGCCATCAACTCAATGTTTCAGTGGTACCGTAGGGCGAATATATGCTACGTATATCTATCCGACGTTTCGACCGATGACTCGATCGGAAGCAACCTGCCTTCTCAGCAGACGTGGAAAACTGCCTTTCAACGAAGCAGATGGTTTACTAGAGGCTGGACTCTCCAAGAGCTACTCGCTCCGAAATCAGTCGAATTCTTTTCCGCCGATGGCATACAACTTGGGGATAAGGTTTCGCTTGTACAAGAGATTCACGATATTACTAGAATTCCTATCGGGGCTCTTCAAGGTGAGCCGTTATCTCAGTTCAGCGTGAATGAGCGAATGTCGTGGGCAGAGAGACGCGAGACGAAGCGTGAGGAGGACGCGGCATATTCTCTGCTGGGCATTTTCGAAATCCACATGCCGCTCATATACGGAGAGGAGCGAAAAAGTGCATTCAATCGCCTCCGCAAAGAAATTCAAGGATCTTTCAGGAACGAATCACATGCTCTACCGTCATCAATGCCCTCAACAAGGCAGTCAGGGCGCAATTCTGGACCCATCTCGACCCTGCCTCTCAGCAAAAGCCTAGACGTCGTAGAACCGTCCGACATCTCTAGCGTTCTTAGCGCCTTCATTGCTGAGTTGGAAGAAGTCGATGCCTACGAAGAACCCGGCGGCGACTTGCGCCACGCAGCCGGTCTGTTCGCGAACGATAAGCTAAGGCTCCAAGAATGGGCGAATGTGGTTGCAGTGCCTGGTGGAGAGAGGAAAGATGCCCATAGCCCTCGGCTTCAAGACGCAGATCACCGTACAGAGTCACGATTACACGACATCGAAACTCCCCCAACATTTACTGATATTTCTGGTTTACTAAGTGGTAAGACGAAGAATAAGAACTATATGGCACTACCCCCATCCATGAGAGATGGGCTTGGACGGGCTTCCGGGCGCAAGGGGGAGATTACGAATCAAGCCAAGATGTTCCACAACGTCACGGACCCTCTTCACTCCTCCTTCCCTCAAACCAACCCTGAATCTCACCCAGTGCGACGACTGGCTGAGCTAGAAACCTACGGCCATGGTAAGGTATCCTCCCAATACGAAGGGCGCGCTCACATATACCATTAGATGAACGAATCCAGGATCTGTGCGGATCTACAAGCGCCTCGAAAGCTCTCCAGCTTTGGCTTAACATGCAGCGTCTGCAGGAGCGCCTGTCGCATGTCGAAATCTGTGACTGGCTTGGCGTTAAGAAATTTAACGACCGATATGATGCTAACCAGCATTACGACAAGCAGATCTCCTTACGTCTCGAGGGGACTTGCGAATGGATTTTTTCCCATCCCGCATACAGTGCGTGGATTTCAGAGGATTCTACTGATGAAGCAGCTAGAATACTTTGGATTTGTGCGCCTGGAGGATGTGGCAAGACAATCCTTTGTGCAAGGCTCGTTGAATCCCTTCAAGACAAGCGATCGTTTCCCGTTGCATTCTTTTTCGCCTCTCCACACGCGCAGTCCGGCGGCGAACCAAATTTTATTATTAGGTCCTGGATCGCACAAATAGCAAACCTTGACTCGGATATCCTGAAGTTACTCGAAGGACACTCAGAAGCCTCGCAGCGAGCATCAGACTCTGTTATCTGGTCTATCTTTGGATCCATTGTCTCTCAAAACCGCAACTATGCTTTCGTGCTTGACGGGTTGGACGAATACAGCCGGCTGGACGACGTTCGAGCTGAGTTCCTTAAGAAGCTTAAGAAAGCAATCAAGGGAACGGCTTCAAGAGTTCTCATTTCGAGTAGGGGCGAAACGGACATAGCGGCAGAATTGTCTCCGGTGATGCCACGTGGTGTGGGGCACGTGTTATTTCAATGCCGAATCTCCAAGGAGGACGTCCAGGATGACATAGCACTTTTCTCCAAAAGTGTGGTCGATAACAGGTTACCGAAGAAGGATGACCATCTCAGACAAAACCTAGCGGGTCAGCTCGTTGAGAAGTCTGAGGGGATGTTCTTGTGGATCAAGTTACAGCAAGATCAATTGCGGGGTGGTAAGAATGCAAAAAGACTACAAAATATCGTCAAGAACATGCCAATTGGACTCCCTGGGGCCTACGAGCGGAACTGGAAAACTATTCGAAATCACCCCCCTGAAGAACGAAGTCATGCTCTTGCGATTTTGAAATGGACAGCTTTCGCCTTTCGGCCTCTAACGGTTGCCGAGATCACCGAGGCTCTTATTGTTGAGCCACATGAAGATGGTGTTAGTCTACGATTGGATGACTTACCCGACAATATCGACGACGAATATATTAACAGCGAGATTATCGACATCTGCGGGACTCTCGTTGAAGTCAGGGCAGGAAAGCCTGGAGATACGGCTAGCTCCCGAACCATCCATCTAATCCATTCATCCGTTCGAGAATTTCTGCTCTCCACTTTATCCCAAAACCCAGTAGAGTCGTCTAAGCGCCCTCCGGTATTTGGCGAAAACCAAAGTCTGGCCGAGCACCACAAGTACATTGCGACGATTTGCCTCGCTTACTTGAATTACGACAGCAACTGGCAGCGCGGCAGGGACCAGAAAAGGTCTGAACACAAATACGTCTTCATTGATTATGCGGCAAGACATTGGAATTCACATGTAGCTGCAGCAGGGGAAGGCGACGGCGAGCTACTCGGCCTGATGAAAACATTCTTTCGGCCTGAAAGTGGCGGCTTTGGCCAATGGAGAAGGTACATTGAAGCTCCAGAATCAGTGGTGGATGATGACCAAGACCAAAAAAGAGCGGTAGCGACTCCATTATACTACGCAGCTTTATTCGACCTTCTCTCAATCATGGAGTATATTTGGGCAAAGGACGAGACACAATTGAATGCAGTAGGCGGTGAATACGGCACCCCTTTACAAGCCGCGTGCTTCAGAGGGCATGAGTTAGCGTTCGACCGGTTGATTCGTTGGGGTGCAGATCCTAACGTAGAAGGAGGCATATTTGGAGTTCCCATCAATGCAGCTATAGCCGGAGGCCACAAGGAAATGGTAAAGAAACTTATTAATATAAGAGTCAACTTAGCACTCCAAGATAGTATGGGGCGAACACCACTGTACACGGCTGCTAAGAATGGCCACTCGGACATAGTGGCCTTGCTGATTGAAACGGGAGCAGAAAGAAATACAAGGAACAAGTACAACTGGACGCCACTCAACTCAGCGTCAATCAACGGTTATCTAGAAGTGGTCAAGGTACTTCTCGAGAATGGAGCGGACGTGGGAGTCGCCAACAACGACGGGTGGACGCCACTCAACTCGGCGTCAATCAACGGCTATCTTGAAGTGGTCAAGGTACTTCTCGAGAATGGAGCGGATATAGGAGTCGCTAACAACGACGGATGGATGCCACTTAACTCGGCGTCAATTACCGGTCATCTCGAAGTGGTCAAGCTACTTCTCGAGAATGGAGCGGACGTAGGAGTTACCAGCAAGAGGGGATGGACGCCACTCAACTCGGCGTCAAACAACGGTCATCTCGAAGTGGTCAAGGTACTTCTCGAGAATAGAGCGGACGTGGGAGTCGCCAACAACGACGGATGGACGCCACTCAACTCGGCGTCAAACAACGGTCATCTCGAAGTGGTCAAGGTACTACTCGAGAATGGAGCGGACGTAGGAGTCGCCAACAACGACGGATGGACGCCACTCAACTTGGCGTCAAACAATAGTTATCTCGAAGTGGTCAAGGTACTTCTTGAGAATGGAGCGGACGTAGGAGTCGCCAACAACAACGGATGGACGCCACTCAACTTGGTGTCTGATAGTGGCCATTTCGAAGTGGTCAAGATACTTCTTGAGAATGGAGCGGATGTAGGAGTCGCCAGTAATAACGAATGGACGCCACTCAACTCGGCGTCAAACAACGGTCATCTCGAAGTGGTCAAGGTACTTCTCGAGAATAGAGCGGACGTGGGAGTTGCTAGCAAGGGGGGATGGACGCCACTCAACTTGGCGTCAAACAACGGTCATCTCGAAGTGGTCAAGGTACTTCTCGAGAATGGAGCGGACGTGGGAGTTGCCAGCAAGGGGGGATGGACGCCACTCAACTTGGCGTCAAAGAACGGTCATCTCGAAGTGGTCAAGGTACTTCTCGAGAATGGAGCGGACGTGGGAGTTGCCAATAAGGGATGGACGCCACTCAACTCAGCGTCCGACAGCGGCCATCTCGAAGTGGTCAAGATACTTCTTGAGAATGGAGCGGACGTAGGAGTCGCCAGTAATAACGGATGGACGCCACTCAACTCGGCGTCCGACAGCGGCCATCTCGAAGTGGTTAAGATACTTCTCGAGAATGGAGCGGATATAGGAGTCGCCAACAACGACGGATGGACGCCACTCAACTTGGCGTCAAAGAACGGTCATCTTGAAGTGGTCAAGGTACTTCTCGAGAATAGAGCGGACGTGGGAGTTGCTAATAAGGGATGGACGCCACTCAACTCGGCGTCAAACAACGGCCATCTCGAAGTGGTCAAGGTACTTCTCGAGAATGGAGCGGACGTGGGAGTCACCAACAACAACGGATGGACGCCACTCAACTCAGCGTCAATCAACGGCCATCTCGAAGTCGCCAAGCTTTTTCTTGAGAATGGTACTGATGTTAATTGTACTGATCCTACCTACGGCACCTTTTTGCACCTCCTTGCCTTGAAGGGATATACAGATCTTATGAGATTAGCCTACGAACATTACCATGCGAATCGACACCTTGCGGACCCCTACGGCCGATCTCCTCTTCAGCTTTCCGCAAGAGGCGGACACATAGGCGCGTTCAGATACCTCATCACTCTGGGCTTTAATCCCTTGGATAAGGACCTAAAAGGGGATACTTTGCTACACTATGCTTCATCCGGAGGCTCATTGCAGGTCCTTGAGGCAGTTCTGGGTATAGGCTTGCCTTATTCACCGCAGAGTGGGCATTGGAGCCCTCTACACTGGGCTTGTAGGACGGGGAACCTCGAAATTGTAGAGCGATTGATTGAAGAAGGACTACGCAGTGAGTGTGTTACGATCCCTCGGCTAGAAGGCCAATGGGACCCAGTGTCTATCGCTATCTATCACGGAAACGAGAAGATGCTTGAAGAGCTCTCCGCACCCCGCAGATCTTTGCTAGACACAGGAGCAGATGCTGTGCGACTCCATGGCAGACACCATAATGGCTACTTCTGTAATGGATGCTTTCATGTAAGTAGATGGCTTAAATTGGTAGAAACTATCTTACGTCAAACAGGATATTTACGGGCCGCGCTTTCACTGCCGCGTGTGTCAAAACGTTGATTACTGTTTTATGTGCAACCCCTTTTTTGGGCACATACATGAGAACCATGAATGGGATTATGTCGAGCCTTCCTTCGAGTCTTAGTTATAGAAAGTACGAGCACATGGAGATATGGTTTTACTATAGGTCGTAAAGTTTAAGGAAAATAGATTCTCTTACTAAGAAAGAGGGTAATTTAGGTTTCATACACTACATTCTACATTACGGGCCTACTCACTAGGGACAGTGATCGTAAAGAATAATATTGCTGTTTGCGAAATGTATACTAGCGCAGCGTTATACGAAGTTCTAACTGTCGGAATTTAATAAAGTAAAATAATAAAAGTGAAAGTTTTCAAATTGGTGGCAAGAGAGTTCTATGCTAAAAGCGGCTAGGTTGAAGTGCAAACGTAGGAATGAATCTAGTCTTCTTTTTTGGAGAAAAGTGATCGAAAAGGACGCTATAACGCAGTTCGGAGTATACCAATGAAAGTAATAAGAACTAGAATGCAATACTTGGCTGCACAGCTTTAGAACATCGAAATTATAGCCTGGCCGAACTGTTGCCAAATTTAAGAGTTCAATATTAAGGAGTCTAAAGAAGTGGGAGTGGAAGTGATAGAAACAACGGAAACAATTTATGAATGCTTGCATCATTAGAGAGTATATGGATTTATGAGTTGAAGCGCATTGGCTGACTAAACAAGCGCTGAGACCTTGGAGCCTCCCAATCCCAAGTCGGATTTAGTCTGTTCCGAGCGTTTACGCAATCTGCCCAGCCACATATCCTACAGTAAAATACCGGCGACTGTATGACGTGAGACGTGCGGGGTTATCTCGCATTAGCCAGGATCGGTGACTCGCTTCCGCTGGAGATACTGATCGACGCGGCGGCCCTGCATGAAATCGCGCCCCGCAGCGCGCATAGGGCTGATAATAACTTCTAAGTATTAGACGGAGGTTCTCGGGTTCGGATAAGACTATTCTATAAAATTTAGAGTGATAAGGGCTTAAGTTAGGGCTATAAGGAGAGGAGTCTATTATACTACGAAAGAAAGTACTATATAAATTAGGCTCGGAAATAGTAATACGAACGTAGTTTTTAGAGAGGAGGGGATTATATATATTCAGCGTTAGATATACTAAATTATTCTTATCGATTTTAAGCAATATTTGTTGTGCGTATGGCCTCTCTAGTTGTTGAAAGTCAAAGTACCCCTCATTTGTCTCGCCACACAGGGTGTCTCGCTACGCAGGGACGGACGTTAATACTCTTTATCGATTTTCTTTCGTTCGCTGGTGAAGTTGAAGGAGCTTTGATAAGTCGATAGATTGAATTCCAAACTAGTCCACAGCTCTATAACAAATTACCCGACACTCCCACATGAACCGGCCTGCCTCCAAGTCAGATGGGGTGAAAACCTTCTCTAATACGTCCCAAATAGGGAAGTTACTCCAACCCCCAAGACATGTAGCCTCCACCCATTCCGGTAGCCAGTACAGTCTTTCCCAATCTATGATTACCAGTTCAAAATCACCTTTCTCATCCTCACAGACCATTATGTTGCAAGGCTTTAGATCTGTGTGGGTGAGCGTGGGTCTCTGTCCTCTCCCAGCCAAGCTTTCCTTGAATCGAGCAATGACAGATACTTGTTCAGGAATAAACTCAGGAATATTGCAACAAGTGATGCTATAGAGCTGAGATGCGGTGTGCATGTCAGAAAAAAGTGCATCGTAGCTTGTATATGGTCCGTGCATGTTCTCGTCGACGCATACTAGAGGAATATGGGGAAGAAAGCTCTGTTTGTCAACCCGCCCATAATAGAATTCCGAGCTAGGTTGAACTGCGGACCGTAATCGTTTTAGTTGGTCAGTGAACTTCAGTGCGATTTCCTGCTTGCGCTCTTTTGACGCGTCGTTTAACAGCTCGAGAACTGTTTTGCCTCTTATCAACTCCATTACAAGGTAGTACCATGTTTCACCGTGATGTTTTCTTCCCATGGGATTCCCGGAACTATCGGAGAAGGCGGCATAGAGCTTGGCCGACCGAACGGTCGTGTGCTTTTCAATGTATAACATATTCTCGGCTTCCTATGCGATAATCAGTTGCTATCAGCTACATAGACCGCAATGACAAACCTGCAATATGAGCTCGGTCCTCGAGAACTTGACGACATAGTTGTTGACTCGAACTACGCGCGCACCCCACGGTCGTCCATTCGTAAGATCTCCCGTTTTTAAAACCTTTGCGATTTCTTGAGGCGTTGGAATGGGGTATGGTAATGGGGCCGCCTGATAGGGGAATGTCATGTTATAAAGTTTCGTGCCAGGAGGTGGATAGAACCCGCCCCATGGCGAGTACTTGCGTGGAACATCCGCTGGTTTGGAGACGCCAAAAAACTTTAGTAGGAGTTCAGGTTTGGTTTCCATCTTGGCCGAAGTGTCTGGAGAAAGATATGCAGCAAGGGATAATGTCACGTGGTGCGCAGTTTCGGAAGTTGAGTGCTCTGATTTCTACACAAGCTGAGTATCTAGCTATTTATACAGAGAGAGTCCCAGGCACAGACCACCTAGGGACGACCCTTGATCAGGTATTTCCCTATTTCCTCAGTTTCACCCCATTAATCGTTGCTTTTAGGGAATCTCCTCATCAAATGGAGTCCTGAAGCGTTCTGTTACACAGAGAGCCGTGACAGATACGGACCGGGACCTGTATGGAAAATTTATCCATTTTATACTTGAAAGCAATGTGCACGTTCACCCATGAATACTTCGGCCACTGAAACGCTTCACTAGACCTTCTCCGGACGCTGTTCGTCTTTGTCTTGTAGTCACAATGTCTACCGAGAGAGGCAAAGATACCGAGTACCAAATCCTCATCCAGTGAGACCAAGCAGAACAGCAAATCGATTGCTGGAAACAGAATCGTCACCGTGCACCAAAGAAAAACGCCGCATTACCCCTCACGATGGCCTGTGTGGCCCCTTGTAGATTCCAACCATTTAAGCTTGTTCTAGACGTCCATCGTTTTCCATTCATCTAGGCACCATGAATGCATGTGTCTTCAAAGCACCTTGTGCTCCACTATGACCTTCTCTGAAGAAAGATTGGAACAGCTGGAAACGGTGTAGGAGCATTACTAATCACAAAGCCGGCCAAGATCGGGCAAGACCACAACTCCAAGCTACAACTCTCGCGCAAGCAACTACATCCTACGAGTGTTCGAAGCGGACAAAACTGGTTTTACGTAGGGCGGAAGTGGCTCGAGAGATATGCATACGTGGGTTTGTTTCATGCATAGCGGAAGCAACACGTACAGTGCAACATGTTTGCGTGAGTGTGAAAGAATCGGCGGACTTCATTTCTTTGACCTAATGGCAAGATGGAAATTTCTTTTTTCAGGAGATAAAGGGATTTGATGCGCTTCGGATTGATCGTCGCGCTATCGCATTCGAGGGCGAAGCCGTGGATGCGGCTGCGGACTGCTAACAGCGTGTGAGCTCCGAAAGAATCTATTTGTCCAGTAGGGATATCTCTTATTCTAGCGCATGCTGTAAGATTGCACGAATGGGATTAAATTATGGGTCGCAAGACTTGAACTTGACGTTCAGAGTCTCTCGCGAAGGGCAGCACCATGTGTGGGTATGCGCAGCACTGATGCTCTAAGATCAATGAAATTGCTATGACGGGGTGGAGCTGCAAGATCGAATCTTTTTGAGCTTCCGCGTGTTTTCTAAAGCTGCCATGTGCGCCCCGGCGTGATCTACCAAGAGAGTAAGGAAGCGAGCTCGAAATGGAGTTCTGGGGCCGTGGATCGCAAACAATTGAAGTAAATAATGAGGTAGGAATGAGCCGTTCACGTTACGTACCGCTTTAGTCCACAACTTTGTGGTACAAAGTGCATCTTGATCTACGGACTCAACGTGACATTTATGCAGAAAGCTTGCATAGTCTCTATAACTAGGATCACCGACATCTGACTCTGTACAATGTGACGTTTAATCTGAGGCAACACGTCCTGACCACCCCACGAATGGCAAATTGACGCCGCAAGCCGATTTCTAGACCTACTTTGCTATTATCTCTCTAATATCTATTCTTTAAGCCTTTGCCGACTAAAGTTTCTAACGTTCATCTCTGCTTCTCTATTCAAAGGCTGTTCTGAGGCCGTCTTCTCAAGCTTTTCAGTCACCCGCTCCTCAGTGGATTTCGGGATAGGTAGATCCGGACTAATCTCCACCGTGACACTGTAGTCCTTCGTCACCTTGATACCTTGATTCCATCCGTCATCCCCCGTCTTGTTTACAGAACTGCCGCTCGGAAACGCCGCTGTGGGTGGTTCCTGCGTCTCTTGTATTACTGGTAGTAACATCGCCTCATCCTCTGTGTGTACGGAGCCGCGTTGAACTTGAGTGTGGTTTAGACCGCGGAAGAGCTCGTCTCGCTTAATCACCGGCATGCCTTCGCCAAGTTGAGATTCGTATTCGTCTAGCTGGATGAAATCGTTGTCGTCGGTTTTTCTGTTGCGTGATCGCATCGTGCTCGCGCGTGAACCGAGCTCCGCGTGCTTTCCTTGCCTTGCTATCGAAGGGAAGGGACTTCCACCCTTTGAGTTGCCGGAAGGACTAGGATAGTAGCTGTTAGGAGGTCCGGACTTGGGAAAGATGCGGTGTTCGAGAGAGCGAATTGCGGGGAGGCAGGCGAAAATGATGCCAACATGAACCTCAAGAGTAGACCAGTAGCCGATTGGGGTGTAGTCCCATGTTGCGTTCTGCGAGTTGGCGAACTGTATCATCCATTTCAGGCGGAGAATGCTGACAACGGTGACGCTGTGAGTGCGTTAGCAAGGTACTGTACTTCGTCAGTAAAGAAACGTCTTACAAGCCACCACCCAGGAACATCAACATTATCCCTGCTTTCTTCCGCCGACCCATAGCCAGTTTGCTTAACTCAAGGAGCGGTAAACATATGGTGATGATATCGAGGATAATGTTGGACGCTGCGCTGATCCACCCCTCGATGTTGAGATTAATGCACTTTCCGTAGTGTTCACCGTCCCAGCGTTGCCAGGCGATGCGAATCGGGTTGCATTGTACGATTACTGCGGTGATGAAGCCAACGATGTAAAGTATGCATAATGCGAGTGTTCCGTAAACCAAACGTCTAAATGCCTGGTTTGGAAAGATGCGCAGGTAGAAGAGCAGGATTGAGATCTTTGTTAGAGCAATCGATGCTAGATAAAATGACTCGTCGAAGTAGTATATCTGGGCGCTTTTATTAGTTCAGAGTTGCAACTGAAGGAGGCACGGGCGCTGACATGTAGTATCGTTGTGATGTTGTCGAAGGGTACCGTCCATATATCTCTCCCGAGGCCGTAGTTTGCGACTGAAGATGTGAGCCAAAAGCTAGGATAGCGCAATGGTAAAAAACTAACGTGGGACAGACAGCGCGGTCAACGGCAGTACGGGAAGCTGAGTCTTATCAGCCATAATGATTGATGAAGCAAAGCGCATGTCGTACCATCGTGACCACCATAACCCAATCATCCCAACCCCATGTACCACCACAGCACGGTATCCGAGCGATGATGCGGAGTAGAACCGCGAAGACCGCAAAGCCTCCTCCTATCATTCCGGTGTAAGAGACTATTCTGGAATGGTCGCGTACGGGTGTCGCATAAGCAGTTTCGGTGAAGTTTTTCGCGACTGGGTGCGTTAGTGGAGCTAGATCCGGGGGTAGAATTGTGATACATACTGAGAGTCTCTCGTATCGTGCAATTTGTTTGGATGCAACCTGCCATCTGTAGGTTAAGATTTTGATTGTGCGAGATGCAATAGAAGTCGCTCAGCTCGCATGAAGATTTCGAGATTGTTGATATCATGCAGTTGAGCTAAGGAAGATTAGAGGCCGGAGAAACAATGATGCATGTGCCAGTAACGTACAGCACATTTTGGAAGTTGCTTCTGAGCTGCTTGCAGAATTGCTGTGCTGTTCTGTGCGGCGCGTACGTTCAACGTGACCACCAATACCAAGACATAGATTATGGCAAGAAACCTCATGATTCCGGCGCGTGCCAGAGGGCCCACCCCACCGTTCCGTTACTTAGACACGGATCGATAACGAAGTTGATCTTGACGAACAAGTAATCTGAATGCGGATCGCTGTGTGTAAAACGACTGTAGATAAAGAACGATCTGAGTAGGACCGGGAGGGTGGGGCATAGAGTTACCGCTCTCGAATGGTCAGAGTGCGCACCTCAAAGAGCATGGGAGGGAGGAGGCAGACATAAAGTAATGAAGGCGTGAAGGCTTTTGTTCCCCTGCGCACGTTGTGGACAGGGTTCTCGCATGAAACATTTCGTTGGGTGCAAGGATATGCGTGGGGTTGCCGTTCTGGGTACACCCTCGTCGCTGTACCTGAAGCATTGTTCGAGGCCAATGAGCATAATCATGAGAGTGGATCTTTGCTTTGTGATGCCACCGTCAGCCATTTGATCGGGCATTGGATTGTCTCCTCCGATCAACAACGAACGATCCGAGAGAGTTGCTACCTTTCTTGTAGAATGGGAATCTGGTCCAGCAAGAAGCATCTTTGTAGGCACAGGCAAAATCCCTCAGCGTCAGACTTGTTTTCATTGGGCCATATCTTTTCTTCCGCGGAGGCCCTTGTACAGAAAGGTGGCGTATGGGTCTAGGGCCGGCCTAATCGGTAACTTATTTCTAGCGGACGAGCAGCCGAGATCCATTTTGGATAAACGTCGATCTTCTGGGCGGAGTTCTTGAAGATTTGCCAGCTTACCCAGGCCGTGCAATGGCGCCTCTGGATAGTGATTGCAGGCACTATCAAAACACCTGCATAACAACTTCTAACCACTGCTGACCGCCAATCGTGTCGTCCAGCTGTGGACAGACTAAAGCCGTGCGATAAAGCAACGCATCTTTCATCAAGCCAAAATCAACGTCCTCAGATCGATTTTGGCGAAGTGAGAGACGCCGCTGTCAAGACACTTTGCAGACGTTGTAACTCGTCAACCGTCGTCCTGTTTAGGCTGCCGCCTTGGTCCGGCTCTCGGTGGGCTAATGCAGGGGTCGACATCAAACCCTTCGCGCTCATCACTAGAACCAACAGAGCACATTGCTGCGCCGTGCCTTGGCGTCCGCCGAGGCAGCTAACCGTCCCGACTAAAAGCTCGATTTCGTGGATCGCGCATGCTGGACCGACTGGGATGATGCTGCTTGGAGTCCTATAAACCGCCGCGACGTGTGAAAGCCTGGCGGGGGCAGGTATGCGAATCATTCACTAGAAATGCAGAAGATCAGAGAGCAAATTTTGAGTCGTCACTGCAGACACGAAGCAAAAGAGATGTTGATGGTGATGCATAACGAATCGCCTGTCGCCCTCATTAAATTCCGGCTGATTTCGAAGAGCCGGCCGCCGCGACAGCGCTTCGCCTAAACACCGCCTCCGATAACGATTGGCTTCGAGCTGAAATGCCCCGTGTGGAGCTACCGCGATTTCGCCATGGCAGATGCAACGTAGAGTTGACGTAGCAGTCTATCAAATCCTGGCGGTGGTAGGCGGGTTGGGGGCGTAGTTGCGTTGTGGCGGCCAAACCTCTTGCAAAGGTTGCAGCCAAAAGCTGTCTGGCATCTTGCTCGGGCTGTGGCATAAGGTCAAGAATAGAGCCATCAATCCCATCTTCGATGATGGCAATGTACGGCGCGGTATCGGTCACCCGAGGAGCGGGCCCGATCACGGAAGCGGCATCCAAAGAGATGAATCGCTGCCGTTGGCTCCGTAGTACGCTGATTCATTACCACTAAAGTAATGAAGTGTGAGGCCTAAACTTTGTCCTTGCTGCACACTCATCGGTTCCCTTCTGTGGCACAGCTGCCTCACCTTGGAGCGAGGTGCTACCGCACGCTCATTCTTCAATGGACAGCGCGATATTATATAAACCGAAGTGTAGTACCTTCCCTTTTGGGCCGTATTAGACGGACATTTCTCGCCATCCTAGACCCTATACGCCGCAAAATAACAAATGCCGCTCCGAATTTACGTCGGACTACAAGTCCGCCGAAAGGATCCGCAAGGCGGTGTTACTGTCGCCTTTCCTTTTACCCGCTGTTTCTACAGGGCTGCATGCCCTTGATGACTCTCATACCGTTGCTGTCGATTGAATCGAGTTCTTTTTGCATAACGAATGCTTGGGATTCCGCCTCACAAAGAAAACTTGGGGAAGGTGCAGCTCTCGAGACTTGCCAACAATCTTCTCGGCTTGACGAGAGCCATTTTGGCCCTTTGGCGCTATCGATGTAGTAGCGGGAATAGTACCACTTGTTTCTCCTTGCCAAAGGAATTCGAATCTCGGCTTCAAGCTTCACCACCCGATTCGAGGGTGCGGCGAGCTCTTTTCGTGGGCCTAAAATCGCATAACTCGCTCGCGATGACTGTCTTCCCAAGCCTACCGGCTCCGTGGGCTACGTCACCGCTCACAATGCCACGACGCAGACCGTGTCATTTACGGTCTTCCCTGGTGGCGTGTACCTATATCTTACAGTCATGTTTCAAAAATCTGTATACCGAAGGTCTTTCCCGAATTCGGAAGCGGATCAGCCCCCATCAACAACCCCCCCCACTATAGTAAACTATATTGTAAATACATAGCTTTTTCGTGTTTTCTAGGGTAACTAAAGCTCAATATTTCGTCTAATACCCACGCGCGCGTTCGTAGGCTCGAAACTAGTGCTTACATTGTCCACGATTCAGTGGCGTGGCGCGGGTACCGGCATCCCTTCTTAGTTAAAATGTTGGTAGAATCCCTGCAATATAGACAAGGAAAGCGTTAACATAGCTGCATGCCGTTATTTATAGTGATGCGCTGTGAAATTCATGGGGTAAACCGCGTTCGCGCATGTCCCGATTGACAGGATCATAAGATACGATCATAAACGCCGATACTCTTCACAATTGTTCTTGGGATTCATCAAAAAGTATCCTCCATGTAACCGGAAGGAAAACAACAATTGAACGTTGAATAGCTATCGACTGAAGAAATGAGACCTGGCAAGCCTCCACAGACCCTTGTAAGCACAGATGCTTCTTCTGACGATCCATACTAAGAACGGCATACCTCCGCGCTGTGGTGCCATAATTGCACAAGGACCGTTTAGCCACAAGTAAGTTCCACTGCGCGCGCTCTTCCAAATGCTCTTCATGGCCTTTTCTCCAGCGACAACTTTAAAAAAAATTCCTAAGATGCATGGTTTCATTACTATCACGTGGTGGCTTTATACCTTCACGCTGACAACTGCTGCACCCGCCAAGTCATACGAGACGGTTCAGACGCAGAATGGAGCAATCACAGGCCACCGTGCACCGAGCGCCAACGACGTTTGGGAATATCTGGGAATCCCATATGCGCAACCTCCTTTAGGAAATCTGCGATTTGCATCTCCCCAAAAGTATACCAGAAAAGGTCCCTACAAGGCCGCCAATTATGTAGGTAATCACCTGAAAACAGTCCCTGCTTGTATTATGAGATTGCAAAATTGATATCACGCACAGGGATAGTAAGCAGTAGCCGATACAGATAACCCGATATCATGAATGACCATCTATAGTGACTGCCCTCAACAAGCTGCGACCCAGCCTATGTTTCCAGGGTTTACTCTGCAGTACCTTCGAATACTAAGTTACTTTACCAGTGCCGCGGGTACGCACAGGAGTGAGGATTGTTTGACTTTGAACATCTGGGCAAAGCCGTCGCAGAAGTCTGCAAATGTGGATAAACCAGTCTATATTTTGTTCCATGGAGGACGTAAGTATCACCCCAACTACCGTCACGTCTTACTGTTTCTCACCCACCTCCGCTAGGCTTTGCTGGGGGCGGATCGAATTCGCCCTTCGCCAATGGCCAACATCTTGCCAATTCCGAAGACATCGTTGTAGTGTCGGTCAATTATCGCCTGAATGTGTTCGGTTTCCCGGGCGCTCCTGGTGCCGACACAAACATTGGGTTGCGAGACCAGCGCCTTGCCGTTGAATGGCTCCAGGAGAATATCGCGGCATTTGGAGGAAATCCAAGGCACATGGTTATTGCCGGACAATCATCAGGCGGTGTCGCCGTAGACTGGTGGTCGTACGCTTACGAGCGGAATCCGATTGTTCACGGTCTGATGTCTACTTCCGGAAATGCCTTCAGTTTCCCTATGAATACTCCCCAGAAGCAAAAAGACAACTGGTACAATCTCACCACTGCTGTTGGATGTGGTTCATCAGGTGATACTCTGGCTTGTATGCGTAGTGTGCCTTGGGAAACGATTTCTCTGGCTGCGGCGAAGATTCCAGTGAGTCCAGGAGGGAGCCCGGTTCGATCCACTCCGCCTTTCTATCCTATGGTGGACGAGAAGCTCGTCTTCAGTGACTACCTTGCACTCGCCTCAGCTGGTCGCTTTGCCAGAATTCCCTATTTCCTCGGCCACAATGATTACGAGCAAGGATACTACGTGATTCCAGCCTATGCAGCAGGGCGCAATATCACCGAGGCCCAAGCATCGCAATTCCTGCTGGAGTCCTTCGTATGTCCCGTATCTTACGAAGCCAACAAGCGCGTCAATGTCGGAGTCCCAACATTTGTATACCGCTACTTCGGCGACTGGGGTAATACTCGCCTCTACCCAACCAGCGGTGCCTATCACGGAACAGAATTGCATATGATTCTCGGGGGCTCCGAGGAGACAAGTGGTATCCCTGAGACCCCAGCACAGAAAGCCACAGTGAAGCTTTTCCAAAGGGCGGTAGCTGAATTTACTACTGACCCTTTGGACGGTTTGGTCAACAACTTGCGCTGGCCTCGATTTAACCCTACTGCAGAAACATGGGTTGAGATCGCGATGGACAATAAACCGCGGCTCACCTTTGCCAAGGCGGAAAAATATGACAGAAATTGCCCATCAATTGTTATGGGAGCTTTGTCAACAGTCTCGTAGACGATGGAAGTTATTGGGATACGTAGCTATACCCCGAATGTTGATACGTAGCAACACATAAGTAATGGTAATCTTAATATACCCCATTAGCGCTTCGCACTTGGCGTGTTGCCCTTGAGCCGAAAAGGGGCTCACGCGTGTTTTCAACCTTCGGTGAAGTGCCGCGTCAACCAATGACCACGATGATCAAAACGGATTAGGACTCAGAAGATAAATAAGCAGTCGTCAACAACGACCTCAGATTGAACTAAGCTAAATCATGCTCATTATACAATTTCGAGCGCCTTACTTCTGAATCCCCACAATGAAAGGAATCTCATCTTCTTCCAGGCTAGCCCAAACATCCTTCTCCGTGGGTCTCCACCCCAAACACGCAAGCCTCATGCTCTTCGTTCTTGAGTTCCCCCAGCAGCAAACTCGGTCATTGGTCCAAACCGATCCGCGTAATGCTTCTCCTCAAAAGTTTTGACCTCGTCCGTACCAATCTTGCCCATTCGATGCAACACCCGCCCAACAAGCTCAGCGACTTTGCCCCAAGCAACCTCCCCTCTGTTATCGGCGAGAAAGTAAGGGTTGGATAAAACCGTGTCCGAAGACGCAGGAGATTCCAGGTAGGCAATAAGCGTCATGTACGCTCTTCCCAGGTCTTTAACGTGAACACATGACCAAGTGTTCTCGCCCTTGCCTACACGCCCCGAGAAGCCATGCTTCAACGCAAACTTGACGAGTGCGGGGAGCGCGAAGGATATACGATCGTTCTTTGGATTTAGTCCATAGATTACGGGCGGAATCATGATGACTAGTTTCGCTTTGTCGGCGAATTCACGAGCGGCTTCGACGATGGTGAGGTCGACATTTCGATGGAGAGCTGTAGATGGAAGGGCATCTATCATAGATGGATTATCATCGCTATACACGATATCGGTTTTGTACGCTCCTTTCGCATTATCGCAGAGGAGTCCGGTGCCGCCGGTGTGGATGAAGGTGCTGGGCCGGCCCGCTTGAACGCGCTGTCGGATACCGGATAGAATGGCTCGAACACTTGGTACGTCGTCACTAGAAGAGCAATTGATGATGAGCTCATGTTGGCTGGCTTGTTCAGTTATCAATGCGCTGTCTTCGAGGGCGCCTGCAATGGTGTGAACCCCTAAGGAACTGAGTTTGCTGGCCGACTCTGGGCTGCGGACTAAAGTTGAGACCATGTAATTGGCAGCAAGAAGATTGTCGATGATAGTCAGACCGAGGTAGCCGGGTCCAAGGAGAAAGACTGAGGTCATGATGCGGGATTGGAAATATTGCAGTGATTGATGAATAGTAGAAGAGAATGTGTGCTACATCCGAATACGAGAATAAGGGACATGCAAATGAATATATATAGACTGAAGGGCCTCATCATTGCGGAGTGAAGTGTGTACCATGGGATTAGTCACCTCTACTTCTGACTTCTGAGGTCTCAAGGTATGCCTAACCAGGCAAGGAGATCGTCGTAGCATGTGCAAAAGTATGCATTTTCTGACAAAAAGCCAAGCCAATGACACGCAGCGACTTCTTGAAATGCCACACGCAACTGGTTGCTACATAAACCTGTGATACTGGAGTCTACCAATATTGAAACTACCCATAGTATTTGCGAAACGAGGAACAAAGTTAAGCGGTGTGAAGTGCGGACACTGCGGAATGAAATTAATTGCGGAGTGAAGGGTGGATTAGTGCGTCGTGCGTGAGTGCTACCACCGGACAAATCTCTGCGGAAGTAACATTGTGCTCGAATTGAAATCACCTGCACCTAACCGAGATTGTAGGCAAACCTACTCCAACTTCGGATCTTTGCCCCATACTTATACAAGAAGATTGTAGCAGGTAAGAGTGTGAGACAGAGAAACGCTAACAAACCAGTCGCCCACCCAGTTCCGAGATTTTGATACATATAGGGGGCGAAGAGAGGGAAGACAGACGCAACGAGACTGCGAACTAACGTGTTTGCAGCAAGGGCGCTATTAGCATCGTATAGATATACATCGACGATATACACAACAGCGGGCATAAAGACCATAATTATCTATACAGTTAGTCTACACTCGAAGGTTGTCATACGAGGAATGGAGTCAATGGGATGACCTACACCAGAGCCAATAAAGATTCCGCTCACAATTTGCGGCCAAACTGTAATACTTGGATAACTCGTCCGGGCGAACCAAAAAAGACCAACGACGAGGACAACAACGCCAAACATCATTGGGGGGAGCTGTTCTTCCGGAATGACCTTTTTCGCTCTAACAAGCTTTGGTGTAAAGACAGCCTTTGTTTCCCAAGCCAGACTCGCACAAGCGATGAGTACGCCCACAAAAATGCTGATAAATGGTAAGGAGGATATCCCAACCTCCATTTTCCGGTCCTGCTCGAAACTGTAGGGATAAGCAAAGAAGATCAAATATAAAATCCCATATAACAAGCTGACGTAGGCGGTCATGATAACCAGGATAGGCTGCACGTGATTGGATGTCTCTCTCCTTAGGCCGGGAAATTGGATTGATTTGATGTGGCAAGTGCCAAGGGGCAAGTCAACAATGATTCTCCGCTGGAGGTCTCAATGGCTCGACATTTGATTGCTGTAATCTTTTTTGGTGAATAGAAATTGCAACAACTACAATAAGCCCTTTGTCTTGAGAGATGATATGAAAGCAGAGCCAAATGCACACATGGACTGCTTACTCAACACGCTATTATATGCAAATCAACGGACCGCGCAATGAAATATTAGATATCCCTCGAAACGAGAAACTCTGGTGGGTGGGTTACATAGATTGATTAGTCAACTTGCTCACCTTTGTGCATGCAACAAGGTATCCCACGGCTCCGGTGTTACAGAAATTCATTTGCGTAGAGGAATCTTTAAATCGTTGCTCCAATGAGGTAATCGAATTTAATATTATAGGCTAAAAATTCTCGTTGAATAACTAAACTCATTGAAACGTTCGTTTAAGTACTCGAAAAATTGCCAGGTCTAACTTGCATATATTTGCTAGCTACTGGATATATATAATATTCAATACGTAGAACATACATGCCAAAATCCTTAGTCTCACGAGCAATTACCATTGATGAATTGAGAAATCTAGATCCCCAGCTCCAAGATTTGCTCAGAGCCCGCATTGGCACCACATGAACGCCCACCCCTATCATTTTTCCTGATTATTACTAGCAATCATGTAAACAACTCCGTTAGGGTTCATATGACCCCCTGGTAGTAGGTAAATGATACTTCGGCTGAAGTAGAGCAAAATTACCCGGTTCCAGAAATCCGCAACGGCATTTTGCGCTTACTTTAAAAATGGCGAGCTCACAGACCACGGGGTTGTCGACTACTTCCAACACTTTACCACGCCTATTTCGAGATGGAACCCAAGTAGGACATGCATAGCCTGACATGAGTCAATCACGAAGCTCCCCTCCCAATTCAAGCCACT
Source organism: Darksidea phi (assembly GCA_030770425.1). Classification (NCBI taxonomy): domain Eukaryota; kingdom Fungi; phylum Ascomycota; class Dothideomycetes; order Pleosporales; family Lentitheciaceae; genus Darksidea; species Darksidea phi. The sequence continues at coordinate 25,394 of JASJFT010000086.1, forward strand.
GTGCGATGCATACGAGCTGCCTATTCCACCTATGTACTTTTGAGCGATTAAGGAATTGCTTGGAGCACCTTTAAAGTGAGATTGACCAGAGAAGGGATCTAGGATATGCGTAATCAGGTATTGTGAAAAAGCGATCTGGGTGGTTGTGTAGCATTGAGAGATGGAAAAATTGCTGTTCGTGTGGCGTCGTTCGGTGGATTGGATAGGATTCTCTGAGAGCTATCAATTCATGTTGCCGCTTAAAGTAAGCGACGCCATACCGTAAGCCCGACCTGCTTCATAACGCATGATCAGCTTCTTGTCTCGGATCTGCATACCCAGACACTCGGGAGATGCTGTAATGATATTTGAGGGGGGAAGGCTGGTTATAGAGGCTATATATCTAGTGGATCGGTCCCCGGAAGCGAATGGGGATATCACTTGCGAGAAGAAGACCCGGTTTCTCCTCCGATTCATGTATGTCTGAAGGCTCTAGCGGTAAGGTATGCTGTAAGCCGACGTAGCTGTGGAATCCACCAAACAGGATCAGTCTCTGGAGTCTGAAGAACGTTTGGTACCAGTGACTGAGCGCATCCTTCAAGTCCGTTCTCACTATACCATTACCGCCCGGTCGTTGCATCTTTGTTTTCTCTCGACTGGTGATTGTTCAGTTGACGAATAGCCTTCCAACAGAGGCTAGTGCCTCACCTTCACTTCCCTAACTTTTTCACACACGTTCACATGGTGTCTATGGCAACCTCTTTTACTGCTGTTCACTTGCTCACCAGTTTTGCACTAAATTATTAGCTTCCTGGTCTAGCAACGGTAGATAACCTTTTCTCACTTTTTAGTGCGGACCTTACAAAAGGGACTCTCACTGTGCAAGTCCCAATCAAACATTTTCTCTCATACTCAACTACTGCATCGACACACTCGTGGTTTTCCGAACCTAAGCAGCTATATTCTCCTTTCTCTGCAACTATTAACTTTCCCTCTAAAGCTTCAAAGTCTCGATTCGAAATCGACCCTGGGAAAGATGCGTTCGTTCATTCTATTTCTCATGGTCGGTCTTGCCGTTGTCTTCAAGGTCGCGAGTGCTCTTCAACAGCTAGTCGATACAATCACCACGTAAGTTTCAACCGTTAGCCGCACGGCCACGATTCTGATAGTCTGCTATAGGGCTCATATGGCTGATCTTAGGGTTACCTCCGAGGTCGCAGATGCTGTTTCGCAGCCTGCCCAAGGTGACAATGACGCGACAGCCGTGTAATTCTCCTCATCTGTCACCCGTTTGCTGACACTCTGACTCTGTGATAGCAAGCCACCACCAACAGCTGTGATTATCAAAGAGGTGGCCGGACATACCGGACTGTATGTGCCTATGATGTACGTCGGCTACATGGATAACTCCGGAAAATACGAACGATACCAGTGCGATGACCCCAACGGCAAAGAATTGAAGATATGGGGCACTATAACGACGAGTAAGCGGAAGGCGGTGACTGACGGTCTGTCTTCTTGCGTGTCAATCTCCATCATCAGTCGCAGTGCTACTCTCAAGGCCCATATTCCTCCGTATCTATGCCCTATTATCAAGGGAGACAAGAAGGATAAGGGAAAGGAGCAACAACTGAAGAACCTCAAGGCCGCCCTCAAGGCTGCCATCAAAGACCACAAGTTAGCTTTAGAGAAGGCCACCACTGTCGTTGTTGCAGGGCCTGAGAGCAAGGAGGACGAAGTCAAAACCATCCTCAGTAAGTTGCTTGACGCCGATTCGTCATTCGTCCGGTACAAGCTGGACATGAAATTGGATCCGCACAGGAACGACCGAAGCACAGTCGTTGACCTCACGGTGTCGCCCCCAAAATTCTACATCGAGGGCCATCAAGTGCCTTACAAGAAGGATTAGCTTCGTCACTAGGCGGGGCTCCTGGGCGGTGCCCACACTTCTATTTATTTTACGGCATTATGGAACTTCTGAACGGGGGCAGGGAATTGCTTGGGCTACCAGAGTATATAGTCTTACTCTACCTATGGTAGCTCAGAATATATACCAGATTTTGGAATAGCCATCATGCTAAATACATGCCTTGCTTGTCTAAAGCTTCCCCACTAACGTGGTTTTTCAGTCCCCGGCCCGAATCACTCCTCGGCCCACCCAAAAAACCTACCAAAAATGGGAAAAATCGGACCTTCATATCTCAACAACGGCTTAATAAAATAATCCGAAACTCTATACTTAGGCTTTTATATCTATTTTATAACTACTATTAGGCTCTAGAGGTATTTTATTAAGTGGTTCTAGAGATACAGCAATTAAGCTTAAAATTGGGGGCCAAAACACGACATCTTGATAATGGCTAAGCCTACTACTCTAAGACTTTAATAAGAGGTTTCAAATAGGTATTAAAGCCTTCGTATAGAGTTTTAAATTTTATTATTAAGCCGTTGTTCGGGCCGGGGACTGATAAAACACGTTAGCTGCTTACTGGTGACGGCCGACACTCCGACGGCACGGGTAAATAGCGCGGCAGATGCATGGCAGCAACCTGACTGGCCGAAATTTCCAGGGCCCCCAAAATTTGCATCATCAGCATCCCTTCCAGCCGATCGTTGTGGGTTTCCACGGTGATACCGGACGCTACCCCGCACGCGCTGATTGTCCCAGATGACCGACCGAGCGCGAACAGTGCAGGTAGAATCGGATGCCGCCTGCAATATTAGCCTGCAGAGCTAGTGTTTAAAAGCTGGGCCCGTCCTAAGCTTTCTTTTTCGCTTTTCGCACTGCTTGTTTCGACGCCTCTTTGTTCAGCGTCGAGAAAGTGGCGCCGCATTTTCACGACGGCACGCTCACAATGGCGACCCTGACCCATGACATTAAACCGAGCGGTGTGCTGGCCGACGACAGGAAATTTGAAGATGTTGCAGAAAAGGGTCCGAGTTCCGAGGGCGAGATTGAGGCCAACCATCTAGAGTTGGACGAGAAGGAGGCGCGAAGGATATTGACCAAGGTGGACTACAGGCTCGTGCCTATGCTGTCGCTGTTATATCTCGTCGCATTCATTGATCGCAGCAACAGTAAGATTTTCATCATTGTACGAATCAATCAACGGATGCTAATGGTATTGCAGTCGGCAATGCGAAAGTCGCCGGTCTGGTCAAGGACTTGCACATGGAGACCGGGCAGGGCGGCCTCAAGTACAACACAGCTGTTACCCTGTTCTTCGTGCCGTACACGCTGCTCGAGGTTCCTAGCAACATTGTTCTCAAGATGATGCGACCGAGTCGGTGGATCGCGATCATCATGTTTTGCTGGGGCTTGGTGATGACTCTAATGGGGCTCGTCTCAAATTATTCCGGCTTGCTTGCCGGACGGTTTTTCTTGGGCGTCACCGAGGTATGCTGATTCCACCTTCGGTGACTGAATAGCGTACTGATTCAGAGCATATAGGCCGGCTTCTTCCCCGCAGCGACCTTCCTCCTAACCCTCTGGTACCGCCGCTACGAAGTGCAGCGTCGCATGGCCGTCTTCTACATCGCCGCCTCCCTCTCTGGCGCCTTCTCCGGCCTCCTCGCCTTCGCCATTCAGAAGCTTGACGGCCGCTCAGGACTCGAAGGCTGGCAGTGGATCTTTCTGATCGAAGGCCTGATTCCGGTCTTCCTTGCACTCTTCATCTGGAAGGTCTTGCCGGACTCGCCGGAGACTGCAAGCTTCTTGACGCAGCCGGAGAGAGACTTTCTAGTGAAACGGTTGGCTGAAGAGACGGGTAGCGGGCACGGGAAGGTGACGAACCAGGATAAGATGGGGAAGAAGTTCATCAAAGCGGGGCTGTCGGATTGGAGGGTTTGGTGCGCTGTTGTTATCTTTTGGGGAAACACTGTTGGTGTCTACGGGTAGGTTCCCCTCAACTTTCCGTGTGCTTTTATGAATATCCGACTTACTGGTCTGCAGCTTTACCGCCACGGTTCCAACCGTCATCAATGGCCTTGGCTACTCCGCGGCCAATGCCCAGCTTCTTACGATTCCCATCTACGTCTTCGCCGCCATTCTCACTATAATCTTCGCCTGGTGGTCCGACCACGCACGCATTCGCTCGCCTTTCATCATTGCCGGTTTCGTCATCGCAGCCTGCGGCTTCATTGCCCAACTCGCAATCCCCCATCCCAAGTATCCAGGCCTCACATATGGCTTCCTCTTCCCGGTCGCTGGCGGTCTCTACTGCCCATTTATTATCCTCGTGTCGTGGATCGCGAACTCTCTCGCACCGAGTAGTAAGCGTGCAGTCGGCATGGCACTGCTGATCAGCGTGGGAAATATGGGTGGTATCATGGGAAGCAACATCTATCTGGATCGAGAAAAGCCGAAGTATACAACCGGGTTCGCGGTTTCGTTGGCGATGTGCTGTGCGTCCGTTGCGATGACCTACTTTTTGAGGATCTCGTATCAGAAGGAAAATAACAAGAGGGCGGCTTTGTTGGCGGAACATGGCGAGGAAGCCATCAGAGCAAGGTATTCGGACGAAGAAATGCTGGACCTGGGAGATCGCAGTCCATTCTTCAAGTACACACTATAAACGAATTGCTTAGGCAGGCAGTGAATATGCACAAGAGTAATGAAGTTTCTTGACGGAGGTAGAGTCGTCGCGTGGTGCTTTTGCGCCTACAGCCATCTTTAGCATGTTTCGTGGTGACGCTTATGATATCATCGATCGAGTCCGTTGCGTACTGAGCGCATGATGCTCATATGTAGTAACAGTCGCTCGTGTGAGCACAGCAGTCATGGCTAGCATACTTGCGTGGCGACGCTTGTAATACTCACAATTGAGTCAGTGTTGTGCATTGAGCGCCATAATATCTAGAGAACAAAGAGAGAGGCACCAGCGCCGCGTGAGTGCTTTGGCGCCTGTAGCCATCGCTATTACATTTCGTGTTGAAGCTGGCAATGCCATTAGTCGAGTTGATTTCGTGAGTGTGCATGGCTAGCTTGCTTCGTGTGACGCTTGTAATGTCAATAGTAGTCAGTGTTGCGCACTGAGTGTAAGACTTGATAGCACTAAATACGGTGAAGGATAATTATAGAAGGTGGAATACAGTACTAGGACAAAAGTCTGTTTGCCGAAGACCTATCCGAATTCGAAAGCGGATCAGCCCCTATAAACAACTACCATGTAATAGTGAATTATTTGATTTGGATTTGTATAGTGGGAGTCTCTTTAGAAGGTCCGCACGAAATATAGTAGGAGTTTGTACACAGTAGGGGTGCTATACCTATACCTTATACACGATAATAGAGCTATAGAGCTATATATAGTAATACCGATAAGGTAATGTTTCGAATATTAAGGCGCTGGACGAGAAATGATATGTAATACCGAACCACAGAGCCTAGTTGGGAGACCAACAGCGGTAGCGAGGAGTTAGCGCACCAATACTACTACCCACAGTATAAAAATTGCCTGAGATGATGGTACCAGCATCCCACTTATATCTATCTCTTATCCTTAGCCAGCTTCCTCACTACATCCATCTCTTATCCTTAGCCAGCTTCCTTATATCTATCTCTTATCCTCAGCCAGCTTCCTTACATCTATCTCTTATCCTTAGCTAGCTTCCTTACTATATCTATCTCTTATACCCAGCCAGCTTTCTTACATTAACACCCACCAACTACATATCTTTACTAACGATCGTTCGCCTAGTTCTTTATTAGGACCTTTAGTAGGAGGAACTAGGTTATAATAGCCTATTTGAGTATAGCGCTCTAAACCTTTTGAATATCGCGGCGGAGCGTCCCCGGCGTTATAGGCAGGAGGTACTGCTAATAGGGCTTCTTAATTATAATAATTATTGGTATAAAAATAACTATACGTTAGATATATTCGAGGGAACGAGCGGTAATAGGATTCTTATATAGCTATTAGTAGTTACCTATAATATATTCCTTTCTAAGGCCCTATATAATAAGGATAGGCGTTTCGTTAAGAGGTAGCTATTCCGTCTATATAGGCTGGAGGATAAGCTTATATAGGGAAGACCGTTTAGAAGAAAGAAATCGGCCTTCTTAGTAGACTATTAAGGGAACTAATACCTAACGTAGAAGATAGAGCTGGTATCTATAGTAGATACGATACGAACGATAGCGTAGAGGCGGAGAACGACGGGGATACCTAGCTAGGAAGGGTTAGTTATTAGCGCGTTTAACTATCTATATATATTATTAGTAAAATAGAAGCTATTATTATTATATAGTTACTACCTATTACGTAAGATATCGAAATATTAAAATATAATAAGGTAATTAGAATTACGAAAAATATAGCCAGCCTAGAAGCCAACGTAACGTTACGCCGGGTAGTAGCCTAAGCTCCTAGAGAAGGGGATCTAAAGTTATATATAGTACTCTTCTCTTTAGCTATATTTAGAAACTAGAAAGATAGCGGTAGTTCTAAAGCTCTCTATAGCTTACTTAGTAATAGTAAAAAGGGCGGCCCGCCCGCTCTAGTTATACCCCTACGCTAGAGGTAATAGTTTATAACTTTTATAGGGAAGCTTTAACCGCGCTTTAGCTAAACCTTTCTTAAGGCCGCGGATAAGACTACTCGGACTTAGTAACTACAGATTATACCGTTATAAAAACGGCTCTATAGTATCGTAGAGCCATGTACGTACTGCTTCCCGGCTCCTATTAGGCCTGGGCACTTCACTAAGCCATCCTGCTCACCTTTGAGAGGCGGGGAAAACATGCCAAAAAAAAAAAAGGAGGACGGGTATAAGGATGCCTGCGATTGTATTCGCTTAAGATTCTTTGTAATGAAGATATCCTAAGAAATGATCTCTTCTGGTTGAAGTTGCGCGATAAATTCACACGAATGCGCTGAAGGGTATAGGAAAGGTAATAAGCTGATCGGTTTTGACGAACGCTAAACAGATACGATAGCTGTCCGAAGCCCTGATCGAACTCAAGCATTCAGGGCCTTGGGCGTCTCTCAAGAATTAAACAAGCAGAGGCATTCTAGTGTACGAAAAAGATCGTGCGGGCTAGGATTGTTCTAACGGTCAAGGATTGCTTTAACGGTCAAGAAATGCTTTAATGGCTACGGATTGTTTTAACGGTCATGCAAATTGAGTGGCCTCCCCTTACGACGGTTCACGTGCTGGGATCCGCTTCCACCCTGCACACAACCCTTTCAATGTTCAGTCAAAATCAAGCGGCGCCCAAATAATAGTATTCGTTTCTTCGTCTTTGTGCCACCAATTCCCGACTTTATCATTCCATGTCCAATACTTGTGGGCGGGGTCAGCCATGAAGTCGTTGTAGTCAGGGATCTGGTAGTCTGCGAAAAAATCCTCCTCCGGGTGAAGAGCATCATCATTGAAGGATGGAAGCTCTAGGTCGCCGTAGCCATCATCGTATTGACTATCTTCGTTGAGATGGAGATCTCCGGTGCGGAGAGTCACCTGTTCAATCTCTTGGAGTTCGACTGGACTACATCCGTGTACATTTGCTGGCGAAGTTTCGACTACACTTTGTAACCGGACCGCTTGAGGTTGTGTCTCTTCCAAAGAGGAGTGGTCGTCGTATGAAATGTCTGTACTGGGTGCTCGAACATCTTCTGATTGACCTGAGAAAACGCTCTCCTTGTCGGATAGAGTGGTGGAATAGGTGCGCTCGGAGACGGCCACAACTTTGTCTTCTGCTGATGATGAACCCCGGATGTTGACATCGTCCTTGCTGCGAACTGGAATTTCCAGAGGCATAATCGAATCCCATAAGATTTTGTTCCGTTAAGTTTAAGGAGGTGAGATAAATAATGCTACAGTGAGAGCAGTTGACTTTATATATCGAGGGCTTGGGCTGTCATTTTACGAAAATGGCAGCGTAAGCGATAGGCTGCGAAAGCCTTCCGAAGCAAACCCTGCACGATCGAGTGGCTGCGATTCATCCTCACAGCCATCGGTTAGCTCCGGTGGCGTGGAAGAAAAAACAATCCGCACCCTCGGAAGCTCTTGAGATTCCTCGTCCCACTCCGATCCTCAGCGAAAAGGATATCCACCATGCCTAAACGCCGCAAGTACCCCAAGCCTGCTCGGACCGTCCGTCGCATCTTCAAGGAGATACGAGCCAAGCCCCCTCAATCGATGACCGCGTCTAACATCCGGGAGAAGCAGAACATTGCGGGACAAGATAAACGTAGCGATAGACTGGGATCGATTGGGCAAGTAGCCATTGGGGGGCCGAATGCTCTCGCGAGTAGCAATATGGCCTTCGACAACAGCGTTGATGGGGATCCATCTGGGTACGGGTCGGCGCCAGGCGGATCAGGACCATTCGGAAACGGCAGCAATGCAACCTCCCTTCCGATTCAAGGCTTCTACCCTGCTGGGCAAACTGGGGGCGTTGGCCCAGAAGGAGCGACCATGACGGCTCCCAACGCGTCTTCGACCCGACCTCCCGACTATAGAATCTATGCAGTCGACGTGGGGGCTGGCTCCAGAACTGAACCACTCTGCGCAGTCTTTAATAGCCAGACTAGCTATTCCTGCATGCTTGCAGAAGTTGCCGAAAGGCTGCCCAGTATAATAATCCGGGACACTACCCCAGCACAACGACACCGATGGTATCCCACGCCGGCTGGTCAGATTTATAGGACACAGCGATACGCTGAGTTCGACCTGAAAGCCTTCGATCCTTATATCCCTACGGTGAAACTCACTATGCTCCTTTTAGAGGGCGACGGTCCGATCGATGGGGTCCACGTCTACCTCGGTAGGGCCGTGTTTACCAAGCTCGCGGAACTGCAGATTCCACTAAGCGTTCGGGAAATTGATTTTGTCGGGCAGAGCATCGACTTTGGTGCGATGAACTGGGCTATAGGACAGAACGGAAATACCGGAATGCAAGGTAAGCGTACGGTCGTTCTACAAGATAATATGAAGTTGACAAGGATTAAAGCTCTTCCAGGCCCCGTACCTACGGCGTACAACGGGGGTCCCGGTCCGTCAAACATGTCCCACTTCGACCCGCTTTCGTTTACAACCAGCCCCGAGCTGTTCTCCTCCTATTCCGACTCCCAGGATACTATATTAATGGAGACTTCCCTTTTCTCGGGGCCATCAAAGTATACATCGACAATCTCGAGCCTTGAATCGACTGTTGCTCTATCAAACCCTAAGGCGAAATTCATGAAGAACCCCACTAATGACGTCTTTGTGGGATTCCAGGGAGAGTCCGCTGCTCATGATGGCGACCTCGACTCCGACACTATTACCCCCGCTATGTTGTAAAGTTTGAGCCAAGAATTTGTGGAATCCGTGGTCTGAAGCAGTGGTCGGAATGGTCTCGTATGGTATTGTGGTGTAAGGGCAGGCCTAGGGTGGTAAACGGGTTGGCTATACCCGACGTCGGGTGTAGGGTTGGGTTGGGGTCGCACAGACGTCGGGTATTGGGGTCGCACAGCCGTCGGGGTCGCACAGCCGTCGGGGTCGCACAGACGTCGGGTATAGGTTGGGTTGGGGTCGCACGGATTAGAGGTTGGGGTTAGGTATCAAGTACCTACTTAGATTATATATGCCGCTTCTCTTTTCTTCCATGTAAAGCTTTTTTTTGTGCAGACCTCGGCATGAGGCAACAGTCCACCGTTCCGTGGTCCGGCTTCTGAAGAAACGTTTTGATGGCGTTCCCTATAGTAACGATAATTTCCTGATTGAGCCACCATGGTCGGATTGATTCACGCACATGCACTGCCCAGTAGTAAGCACGATTCGACTTACTCGACACGTCGCAACACTCGAATGCAAAATTTGTCGGTTATCAAATGTTTATTTCGGAAATCTAACTAATCAACTCAAATCGGTCCGTTTGGGGGATATCATCTGTCCGCAGCAAATACATGAATGGAATGAAAGTAGCAAGTGCCCCGTCTTTACAAATTATAATCCTAAGCACATGCCCAAGCGCATGTCCTCATATATCCAATCCGTTACTATTATCTATCACCATCTATGAGGCATGCTTTCTATGTCGGCCGAGGAGGTGGTGGTCCGGGCGGTGGTTGCGCATCAGACATCGTCGGCAATTGGGCGTGTTGATCTGGTGGCGTGGGCGCCTCTGCAATGTTTGCGGGTGGTGGCGACGGGATGGTCGTGGATGGTGGGGAGGGTACCGTATATGGTCCTTGGGTATCAGGCAGGGGCGGTGAGACTGTGCGCTCCGTCACGCTCGGCGCTTCCTTAGGTTGATCGCCATAATAGCTCACTGCACCGTTTTGCGGTGGCATGTATGCTTGGCCTGGAGGCGGCATGGGATAGCCTTGCCCGTTAGGAGCGGGAGACCAGCCTTGTGGTGGGGGATAGTATGGCTGGCCGTTTGGTGGGACACCGCTTGGGTAGATGGCCGCGGGGGCGCCGGGAGCCCCAGGTGGTGGCTGGGAGCCTGGACCGTATGCTGGATTTGTTTGGCCCATTTGCGGAAGTGGTTGGCCTGCGGGGACGATGCCGACAGTGTTGCGTGAGTACTGTCCAAGGAGCGGAACAGGGTACGCATGTCGGAAACCCCATCTCCACCAGAGCTTGAAAGCGTCGGAACCGTGCGTATTGTTCCACTTCTGACGCAACAGCTTTTGGTCTTCGGCACTACGAGCACTTTGGGCCCGAGTAAAGCAAGCTACCCACAGCGAGATGCAGATCCAAGATATAGTCCCAAATCGTAAGGCGCCCTTCCCAAGCATCAACCGACGGAACCAGAAATAGCTCTCGATGAAGCCGAGAACGAAGAGACTGGGGATGATAGAGGCGACGATGATGATCCAAGTCTTGAGACTGGTACAGCCAGAGTACAAGTAGCACACGGAGATTGAGGAATCATCATCGCCACCACTCCAACTGCCCCCACCATAACTATAGGTAGTCGTGGATGGCATGTCGCAGTCGGCGATATAGACTTCATAGTTGATTGCGGTCGAGGTCTCCAAAGGCGCAGCGCCGGCGCTCAAATACCAAGTCTCCGTTACGGAAGGCCCGTACGTGTAATACACGTAGGTGCTTGGGGATCCCGTAACCACTGACACTGGTGTGACCTGATCGATGACCTGTGTCGGGACCGACACACTCTCGTCCGTGCTGAATGTGAATTGTGTCGGGCAGGATGCGGGCGCTGTATACGTGACGGGCATACGGAAAACAGTCTCCACCGAACTCGAAGACGTTCTTGTTCTAGTTAAGCCAGTGCCCGAAAGGTCGGCTTCCGGGACAGCGCCATCGGTGTAGAAAGCGTATATGAGTTCAAGGTCATCGTAAGAGTAGTATGTGTACGTAGATGTTGAGTATGGCGTGACTGTCGGTGTCACGTCCGATTTGATGTACCGCGTCGAGCTGTACGTTTCGATATCGCCATCCATATAGGTGTACTTGGAGGTCGAGATTTGGTAGCGCGACGTGTATGTCCAGAAGGGCGTGGTAGTCTGTGCGTTGACAATAGCGAGATTGAGGAGGAGTGTGAGCCATGAAGCCTTTTGTGCGCGTATGGCCGCCATTGTCGCCAATCTTCTGCGGTAGTCGCGTAGGCTTTCACCGGGCGAGAAAAGGTGGGCACGGATGAGGCTGCAAACCTCTCATCTGGCGGCCCGGCCGTGATTTTAAACACCTACCAGCGCTATGGACGCCTTGACCGATCGCGCGAGCCATCACGTTTCCCGCAGGGGCATATTTCGACCTCTTGCCTCTTGGCAGATGTTGTTTTCTTGGACTCATCGTGCTCCACCAATTACGAAACAGCCAGCTATTCAAGCTTAACCTTAATCGATGTTTCTAAGCCCGAATCGTCACTAGCCAATCTCTTCTGCACAAGGCCCGTGTTATTTTAAGGCTGGACCCTCGTATTTGAAGGACTCATGCAGGGGCCGAATCCTCGCCGCGAGGCTGCAGCACCACCTGCTGCGCTTGCTGCCTGGTCCGCCACCAAATTCAATAAATGGTAGCCTGAGTCATCTCTTTCAATAGCACCTGCGTTTGTTTTTGCTAAGAATGTTTATATGCCTGTTGTTGGTGGTCGTTGATGCGAAAAGCGCTGCAAACATTGGAAAGTTGGAAGGGTGAGATGGCGCCCAAATACGAGAACCTGGAAAAAGGAGCGTATGCGAAATACGGTACTAGTGCGGAAGCACCACATCCCTGTTCATGGACCTCGGCACTGGGAACGCTCGCGATTGCTTATTGGTGCACTCGCTTTACCACTAATTACCACTGTCGTCTGTGCCGCAAGTGCACTGTGTGGTACACGGTTGCGCCTTTCTCGGCGGACCTGAGTTTGGTGCACAGAAACAAATGAGGTGACATCAAAATACTACCATACTATTCTGTTAACTTACCTACAGGGTTGTACGTATTGCTTACATCTAGTAGTTAGACGCAGTGCATGATGAGGTCAGCCGATAGATGATGCGAGCCGAGCCACAAACGTTTTTCAGCCTTATGCGCGAACTCGTCAATGGCGTTCCAATGGTGGCGGCAAGCGCGTCACCACTATCGGAATTCTGCAAATACCCATGGCATGATTAATTTAATTTTCTTCAGCCTCGTGTAATCCTAGTCTCTTTCAACATTGGAGTTGCTTGCGCGCAGCAAGCTAGACTCGACAGATATTTACCCTCACCGCTCAACCGGCATTTGATGAGGAAAAGTGAATGACACAAAATGACCACCAACTGTACCCATCCGCATTTCGCAGTCTCGTATTACAAGTCTTCCGCCATTGAATGTATAATACCGGATAAGAATTTTTTTCGAACATCTATTTGTTTTTGAGTCAATTGTGAAAAGTTCGAACTACTTGCTGCAAGAGGGGAGTACACAGTCGACAAAGCTAACTCAAAAGTGTCTCAGTACCTAACATCCGTACTAGAAGCGCTACTATCTCGCTGTTGGGACGTAGTTCGTACCTCCAGATTATGAGCGTGGCTTGCATTGAGACCATTATAAAGATGATGCAATAGAATAAGAATGTGCTAAAAAAAACCATAATTAGCTTCCATAGCATGTGTTTGTGTGAGTATGAGCGCGGGAGGTGGAAGAACAAGGACATATCTCACTTAACGGATAGAAAATCCGTTACTACTATTACTACAATAATACAGTAGTACTCTTCCATCATAATAGGCATAAAGTGTTACGTTTAAGGTAATTTGATAGAAAGAGTTGTGACTTTTTTCTATCATTCCAAGAGCCTATTGCTTGCCTGATATCCACCAGTGATTAGAGCTTGTAAAAGACCTGTATGTTTTTACTAAAGTTATTGATAAGAGTACACAATCATTTTCCTGGACGTAGCGTTATCTCGAAATTACCTGGCAGCATGTAGTTGGGATTGGCGTCATTTGCTTTAGCACTTATCTGATTGTGCATGTACATATAATAGAGAGATGGTTGAGGGGCGACTGCATAGGCTTTAGCTGCATATAGAAATGGTTTGAAGCTATCTTGTAGAGCTGGCATGAGTGGCGATAAAGCGAACATGTAAAGCCGTGCTGTTTGCGTGGAGGCAGGTGCCGCAGTGGCCCCTGATCAAGCTTTTCTATCTTGGCAATCGTAGCCACTTCTCAGTGCAACGCCCATATTTCGCGAGTCTATGTAGCTTTTTCTCAGGTCAAACGACGACAACCATTATAATCGTAGTATTTCCTCGTGAAATCAATTAGGGCGCGTATTTACAATCAAGGTTAGTATTTACCGGGGAGCTTCCTTTTTGGCTATCCTGAACTTCCCTCTGATCATGCTCTATCGCACAAATGTGAGAAAAGTAAATGCGACACTGAAGTAGTACTTTGACTTACCGGTCCATCATATTATTTCGACATGCTCGTGAGTGCGGTGTTTAAAGAGTTTTAAGCACCAAGAGTTCGCATATCGAACTGTAAATATCCCCACTCGGCACTACCGATACTTCTCACCGATGGAATAGATAAGTAGCTCCTAATTATGGTCAATTTCACTCTCCATTTCGCTATCAAATTCATTCCGATCGCTCGCTTCATTGGTCTCGGTACCTAGATCTTCATTCAGGTCCGCCGGACCAGACGACCCACTTGGCAGAAGCATTTTGAAGCGTCCTGATAGGTGGCTGATATTGTAATCAAACCTGTAGCCAAATACTATGCATAAGCTATGTTACCTGTATTTAGCATTGAAGGGTTTTTGTAATCGCTTTACGTGAACACAATAGACTTCTTAGGTGAGGTAGAATGTCTTGCCGCTCACTACGAGTCCCATAGCTTCGGGATCACGTAATAAATTCAGATTCCTAGCGTATTCGACGCAGCAGAGCTGAGACTCCCTGCGTTCAGGGCTCAGGTTCTCATCATGGTCTAGGTAGACCAAAGTCTGGTCGTACACAAATCTTACTTACGAGACCCAGCCCGGGATGGAGTGCCTGACTTTCCCTAAAGTTTGAAGTGCTTCCGAAGGCTTCCGTGTTCTGGCGAAATTACATATATCATGTTTGAGAAGTCTGCGTCCACGGTGCTAGTAGAAACCTGCACAGCAGTCTCCACACCTAATATACTTACCTATTAAAGGCTATCGGGATATAAAACGTATAGAACTGCTTAGCGCTTAATACGTTGATTAAATATTGAACATAGAAGTCTAATGCATGTAGACATATGCTCTAGCACTGTATGACCAAAGCGGCCCGCTAACTAGGTCCCCGTTCCACAAATCGGCAGCCTGTCTCTAGTCGCTTTAGCAATATATTTGGCTAGCCCATATACGGCGGGTATATTATCACTAGCAAGGGTGCAGCAAAGACCATCAAGCGCCGAAGAAGCATTAGCAATGTATGGTTCTGTTCTAGTGAGCGCCTTAAAAATGCCAAATCACCTTTTATACAGAAGGGTGGCATTTGTTACTACAAGTGCAAATATTAAGGTTTCAAGCGGGCTATTTCGAGTGGCGAAGAGCGAAGCACTACATCGCAAAGTTCGCCTAATGCTCACAGAAGCTATACGTGTGCTTTTGCCAATCTTCCTCGGAAACTTTCACAAACGTGCCCCTCTCCTCCATAAGCTTCAATCTATGCTCCTTCGCTTCGTCTAACCCCATCAACCATGCATCATTTCCTTCGTTGAAGTACCCCCGCACCATTTCCATGAGCTCGAGGGGCAGTTTGCCCTTAATTCCTTCTCTATAGTTTGCGTCGTTCTCCAGATTGGCAACATCCTTCTCCTTGTCCTCGATCAATGAGATGATCTCAGGAGGTAGTCTAGACATAGCAGCAGAGCGGGTTTCAGGAGCGGAGCCGAAAACTGAGTCCAGCCACCAGTCTCGCTGTTGGGGTGGCACATTGGCAGTGGAGATAATGCGGCGGTTCGGATCGATAAGCCAAAGGGCGATGAAGCGACGGTGACCAGGTTTCGTTGGATCAACCAATCTGAAAGGAGACACGCGATGTTGGCTTCCCGATTGAATTAGTGCCCACCCACAAGAGATGTACGTATTAAGGTTCGTGACTCACAAGACATTTGGAAAGGCCAATAGCCTTCCTTCCCTTGTCTCCACACTACCATAATTTTGCAGGCACGGAGAACCGCTGAGGCTTGCTCCAAAGATGCGCTCGAGCCAATGATAGCCGTCTTGACCTACGTGGTATTCGTCTTCTGTATATGCTGATGTCTGCATGCGGAAGGAAAGACTGCTGGATGTGATGTTTTCGCTGTCGAGATAGTAGAGTGAAGTGGCGCAGATGTGCTCGTTCATCTGCCCTTCAACCTACAGGCGCATCAGAAAATGGTCATTACACAACCAAAGCAGGGGATTGGAACCCACATGCCATCCTCCTATAGGAAATTCAGGCTTTTCGGGGGTAAGCTCAATAGAAGCGATTTTCACAATGACTTGGAGACCCGCTCGTGAAAACCGCTCTACGAGACGCTTGCTTGCATCAGGAGCATACTCAACGCTTTCGAAAACAGGCTCTGGAATCTTCGCTTGGCGCACCGCTTTCCACTTGCACTCAATTTCATCATCCCACTCTGGATAGTAAAGGTATTTTCCTTGCTCTGCCAATTCGTTCCAATCCACTTCCGCGATAGCGGCTTCCTGCGGATCCGACGGGATCCAAAGGTCAGGATTATTGTCGCTGCATATATCATCAGCACATGAAATAGATTACGCGAACGAACAGCCAGGGCGCTCACTCCATATCCTCGGGCATGACTGAGGAAAACCGAGAACTTTGTCGACCCGCTCCATCTTTGCTGCTGAAACCTTCGACAAGTGTAAGACATTGGTCCCATACCGGAAGAGAAGCCGCGATTAGTTTCTCGATCGCGCAATATACCTTGGCATACTTGATAGGGTGGAGGTTGTTAATGTAGCTCGTGAATTTTACGGTGTTATTCGCTTGAAACGAAACGTTTGCCGGCAGCCACTGATAAGTGTTCGACCAGTACCAGGGCGGAATCTCACCACCGACGCCGTAAGCGTGCCGGTCTCTCTGGGCGTCATGGCGCCAATTATCCTTCTCAATAACGCTTCCCTTGCCGGCCCACTTGTCAACGGCGTCCTTGACTCCTACCTCCTCCTCTTCTAAAACCTTACTGCGGCCGTATACCAAAGGATACATGGAAGGGTGCACTAGATCCTGCACCATATTCTTAGAGTTAGGATGCCAGTCGGGAGCCGACGCTTGGTCTCGTTGAAGTATCTCAAAAGCCTCACGTAGCTCTTCGTGAAGCTTGGGGTCGACTAGTTTGTCTGACTTCGCGACAGACGCGCAGGCGTCTAGGGTGGGGATGATTCCACTCTTCTCATAATATGCGGCTTTGCTTCGGAGCTCTTGTAGGCACTGTTAAGTGTTAAGCTAGATCAAGGTTGACAAGGTACAAAGGGATACTCACGCAATCGAATACAGTCTCCGTCATTATATCTTGGGAAGACTCAACGTGATCGCAGTTGATATCGTTCGTTACCTCAACGCTACCATCCTCTTCCAAATATTGTATTTTCCCACTTGTTGCTAGATTCCAAAGGTCCTTCTGGGGGATCGCTAAAGCTTCATCGCGCCACTTTGACACAATGTGCTCATCGAAGACTTTCTTTTGCCAATCCTCTTTGTCCGTGAGGCGTTCCATGATATCCATCATGGCAACCTCGCGCACAGGAAGTAGGTCGGACAGTGCGCCATCGCAACTGCCATGAGCTCCGATCGGGTAGAGTCGCCTAGCATCATATTCGTCCTGGTACCGCAACGGCAGGCCGAGTCCTGGATATTTCGGCATTATCAATAATCCAAAAATCGGTAACTGGTTGTTCGAACGTAAGTTCGTGGATGTGGAAAAGCTGTCTGATGGATTAAACGCCCTCGCCAAAAGGTTGATGTATTTATACTTCGCGGCTGTGTCTCGTTACGTCCCGGAGAAACCAAGTATAGCGTCCGAAATCAGGCTATCTCTTCGTTGCCTAGCCTACCTGGCGAATCGGGTTACTGCGAATGCACTGGGTCGATGAAAAGTTGCAGTCGTTCGATGAAAGGTGTCCCCGAGCTAAACCGCTTAGGGTTAGACCAGGCAGAAGTCCTAATACGGCTTAGTGCAGGCGGGGTATCGACGGCTCGGAAAGGCCAATAATCTTTAACGAGATGAATGCAACAAGCAGGATTCAAGGCTCCAAGCAACGCCAGTGTCAGGCACACCGTGCCGTCATCGCTCCGCTTCAGTTAGGCTAATCACACTCAGTGCTTATTCATACTCATGCTTACGGTACAATCTTGCTCTTTTCGATGAACACTAGCAGGGGGCGGAAGCCTTTAGCGAAAGGAAACGTGATTTTACGGTGCTCGAAGCCTGCTAACTTTAGAGCACGCCACTGACCATAGGTTTTGTTGACAAGGCTTCCAACTCCTTCGGATAAACATTGTCGATGTCACTTGGGCTGGGCCTTACGTGCGCACAGCTTGTAGTTACAATGAGAGCTGGTGCAGTCGTGCCGTAATCTCTTTTGTTCAACAACAAAAGCATATCACACATGCGTTACTCCTCTTATAATCATCGTTGCAACGTTTTGCAAGTACCAATTTCTTTGTCTAATGCAAGTTCGATCTCAGCATTCTACATCGTGGAATGTTGCTAGGCGACCTCTTGAACGTTCACCGTACATCTACTTTCACTTTTACCATGACAAATCGCAAGAAAACGTGGTCCCTTGTCTAAACGCGGGACGTGCCGCCATTTTCCATCCGACTTGGATACCTGATCGCCGATCCAACCGATCCACGATATCCATCAATCTTGAAAGCATGGGCACCCATGGCAGCTCCACTACGATCAATACTGAGGTCACCCGGAATTTAGAATTAAGCTCCCCGGAGGCAGTTCCACTACACTGGGTCTCTGGGGTCGGTTTCTCCAGTTCATGGGCCTTAGCGTAGAACGAAACTCACGATGGTGCAAGGCAAATTCAGCCGATATGCGTTCGACAGCCCCCTCCCCGAGGAGCTTGGGCCACTACCCGGCGTGACGTTATGTTGGCTCCTAGGCTAGCTATATTTTTCCTAATTCTATTACCTTATTAAATAGTAACTATATAATAATAATAGCCCTGATTTATTCGAAAGAGTGGCAGCCATCGCGTCGTCAAACTCGTGGAATAATCCAAAAAGGTGACACCAAAAGGTATTTCGTCCCGAATACCTTAAAACGCAAGAAGGTTGTTGGTTGCAGTCATTGCCTGAGGGTCACGTCACTGCATGACTGCGAGGACAACGACCCGAGCCTCATGAAAGAGGGCCTGGCGCGTGCCGTTGTTGTCACATAATAATGAGCTCTTGTTCAGCAACATCTTTGAAGAATCCTCGCGGATCTACATCCGGCCATTTCCTCAAAAAGTTGTTTCGCAAATCCTTCCGCTCTGGAGATGGAAATCTCCAATCAAAAGCAAGATCAGTGTGGAGGAAGCCATTGCGCTTCTGGTCGAGCTCGAAATAGCCCACGCGCGAGTACGCAGGAAGGTGCATGCCGGAACAGCTTTCAACGCGAGCTAAAGCCAGTCCCCGCACGACCCACGTGTTGTTGACCTTGTATTTCTCCACTTGCGTAGTTGGTTCCACACGTATCTGTAGACAATATATCTCCTCTGGTAACGCGTCCGTCGTGTCTGGGACAAGCCAGCCTACGGGAACTCTGTCAGACGTCTGCAGTATGTGTACTCTGGGCCCCATTCCAGCGTCATTAGAAATCGGCTTAACCATTTCGAGATATTCGAATTTGCCCTCTGAACGCGGCAACCATGCTGGGTCTCCTCTATTGCCTTTTAGTAAATGTCGTGTCATAAGTAATTCTATATCTCGGTATCCGGGTGGGTTCAAGCATAGAGCGTCAACCCCTCCACGACGGGCAAAATAGTATTGATCGGGTACTGCTTTCCATCTTGCTCTCTTTACTTTCCCACTGACTCTTAGCTGCAAGCCCTTGATCCCTGCAGCGAACTTGTTGTAATCATCGTTGTTGCCGCCTCCATCAAGAAGATCTTCAGGCTCGATGAGTTCTTTGACAGAGAGGGTAGAGGTTTCGTGGACTTCCCCGACCGAGTCATTGAAAATTACACCGTCCACAGATAACCACGACCAGGTTGGATAGTTGTCGCTTTCACCAGATGGCCGGCTTGTTGTATCTTTATCGACATACCAGAGCAGACTTGCAACGAACTCATTCGAAGCGGAACCCCGCAGGTTGATTTCAGAACGCAACGTGGGTAAGAACATTGGAATTCCAGCACCTTCCATGGACTCTGCAAGCCCTTGTATTGCAAGAGGCCTGTCGGATCGATATGTGAGTTGTCTCTGAGTGTAAGAGTTCACAAACTCCCACCACATGTGTGGAGAGTAACTCCTCGCTACGGATGACCCAGGACGTAACGGGTTGGATTTGAAGTAAGCTCTCTCGTTTCCTTGGGATTGCAAGTGCACTACCGCCCCGGAATCATCTTTTAGCTCGAAATGCAGCTGGCTTTCGCCAAAAAAGACAATACGCCGAGACAGTGCTCTCTCTTGGAGACACCATCCTCGCCGGTTCCATTTGCATAGCTCGAGCTCGACACGCCGTGTTTTCTCAATATCCATTTGCGCCGGTACGGCATAAGTAACTCTGGTGTCCCCCCTGTGGACACGGACTCCAAGGACGCATGGATGGTTGGATAGGGGATTCTGCGGGCGAAACAACCCTTCTTTCCCGCTCCAAGCGGCGGAGGCTACGATGGTGAATGCGGAATTTTTATATATATCACGCATTGTTACGCTCTCTTTTTTCCAGTCTTCCGGCGAGTCTTGAATAATACACAATGAATCAATCCAGAGGAAGGGGTATCCAAGGGATGCCGCGGTTATGATAGCCTCTTGGAAAGTCTTCGTCAGTCTCGCTATAGGCACTCCAAGCCTTAGGCTATGCTGATTCTCCTTTGTCAACTTTAAGAAGTTGGGGTTCTCTCCCCAACAGTGGCTTAGGGCGACATAGTGCATACTCTTAGGATCCTTGGAAATGCCAATGCGATGTATTTTATACTCCCTAGCGGCTCCTTTATTCAGGTACGCTGTTCTCTTGTGTCAGTCAGGCTCTTTTTAACTGTCAATGGACGTCTCGTCTACTCACTTTCGCACCTGGGACAACAGGAGAATTGCTTCGTCCGAACATTCAGCTGTTCCCACCTCCCCGCCAGGCAGAGACAGCATTGTCGGCCGTTCGTACTTAGGCAACCCATCGCAAATTTGTGGTCACATTCCACTTCCTCGAGCAAATCGTTGCCGATATTTCTGGAGGCAAGCGCCTGGGCATTAATCTCATTCTTGTCTATGATACGGACGATGCCGAACTTCAACGCCGACCCTACGTGAAGCACTCGACCAGGCAAGAAATTTGTCGATTCAGAAGGCTCGGTGTCTTGAAGCCAGCGTCTTATTAACGACATGGCATAGCCAGAGCCAGTCGAGCTTGAGAAGGGCATCCTGATCGGACCAGTAGCTTCCGGATGACACCGAAGCATTAGTATTGGTGGGACGAACTCTGACTCCCCGTGCTCCACCAACATATGATCCTCAAAATCGCGGATTTTGAACATCCACCTCCTGGGTCGTTTGAACCCTCCGAAATGCGGCACAAGCTGAGCTGCTCCTTTTCCGACCTCCAAGGAGTGGACTCGTTTCAACTGAGAATCAGTCGGCGGAATATCACGATCAAATGATTCAACTATCAGCCTTATTCTCCGACGGGAATGATATCTCTTCTTAACGGCATTTTTTTCGTCATCTCCCAACGCCTTCGCGAGGTCTTCCTCCTGTTGGTGTTGTAGCGTGGTGTCTACGGTAAGAAGAGACCCACGTTGAGTAGGACTCATGGAGGTCCATATTAGAGTGCAGAGATGACAGCCGTTCTCCACAGACGCCAGGAGCTCTTGTGATGTTGAATGATGCTCAAAACATTCCCTCTCTCGAATGTGTAGACCGAAATGCCGTGATGGGTTGGATGAACTTCGAGATTGAATGATACTAGAAGCACAACATATCCACCGACAGACGCTGCATAACGAGTGCGGTTTAAATGTTGCGAGAGTGGCTTCATCTGCGCTCGGCGAAAGATGCTGCCACTCGGGACGGGCGAGAAATTCCGAGCGAATGTTTGATCTGAATTCTAGGTGGCGTGGAATATACTCGTTCTGTTCATTATCGAGCCCAGTCGGTATAGGATAAGAATAGCATGAGTCGCTAATGCAGCAAGAGCAGCGAAGGAATTGAGGAGGCGGCTGAGCTTCGTTGGTCTGTACCGACGGGCGGCTCAGTGATCTACCGATCGGAAGCTTATCTCTTGGAAAGTACGTGCAGCTGTCTCCGATGTCATGGGAGCCTTTGGGATCCGAAATGGATGTCAATCCGCCGTAGCGAGCCATGCGAATGTCTTTAAATGTCCGATGTAATTCTACAAGCCGGCGATTCCTGAGAGCCTCATTCGGCGAGTGTTTGCGCCATTTATGCAGCTGTTGAATCATGAAGCATACTGCCCATCCGGTGATAATAGCAATATGGTATGTGCATAGCCAAATCGTGAACCTCCGTGTGAATTTGATGGTTCTGTCTTCTTTGGTCGGTCTTTGATCGAAATTGAGAGCATGCAAAAACAGGGCAACGCAGATAAATCCATTCCCAATTAGGATTAAAATTTCGTTTGAGCGAACGTAGCCTGATGAACCGAATAAGGCCTTCGAAACCGCGAGAGTTGTAAGTGCGATGGCGTAAAGTAGTGCCGGTAGAGTTAGCGTAGCAAACCTGGAATTGGTTTCTCCAATAGACGATACTATGACCAAGAAAATACACACGGCCAAGATCCCCTTAGTAACGGAATCAAAGGTAAATAAGAGCGGCAAGGCGATCGAACACCATATCGAAGAGCAAATTTTGTATTCTGTAGAACAAGGAGGCTCAAAAATGAGTCTGATAAGTCGCAGTACAAGGCTGGCACCAGCTAATCTTGGTAGATCGGAGACGTGCGTCGAAACTAATCTGTAAACGGTTGTGCCGCCTTACACAAGAGAAGGTTAGTTGATAACAGCGGAAGGTTTGCGCAAATCCACGTTTTACATACCTCGAATAGCGGTAGGAACATCATAATACATTGGTCTCTTCCCTATCTTCCGCCAGCGCGGCAGCGGACAAACGGCCGAATGTGAAATGATGTCCAGACTAATGTGCAAGGTCCGGGAAACGGATGGTGCGGGTAAAACTGTCTGGGAGAAGTATCGGAGCTACGAGGCTGAGGCTGATGCTGGACTGTCGCACTGGTCGTGGGTAACGAACAGTGAAAGTGGACGATGGAGAAAAGGCACAAAATTTGTGATGATGTGAGGTTAACTATTGCGAGTTTTTGTGTGATAGTTGCGAGTGGGTCTTCTAGAGACGAAGGTGTGAAGAGAAATGCTTTTTTGGGCTTCTCGGCACTAGTCATGTGACATAATTGCCCAGCCAATGGGATTCTACCGGCTGACGTGTTCTCCTCACTTCGAATGGCACAGCCACCATGCAGGGGGTCTTGGCGACTCGTATCTTAATGTCTTCAGCCGCGAATCTTTGCCTTTATAACTGCTAGAAATTTCAATAGAATGTGGGCAGTGGACGGACATTGCTGCATTCTTCAATATGAATATCCCTCGACTTCGTTCCTACCACTTAGCGATCTTCAGGACTCGCACGGAGGAGCTCCTTGAGATCGATTGGGTTGCCAAAATGGTCTACGGCTTCTATGCTGCAATATCCATCGCAATCTTCATCCTAACGCCACTGAGTTCCTTGTTTATTTGGATAATGAACATCGTAGGACTGCTCTTTGATGATGGCTCATTCTGGTCTACAGTTTACTTCACGTTCTCGTTATTTTTTATGTGCTTCACCCACTACTATGTGGGAGCCTACGGACCGGGGCTTTTACGTCAATTGTTATACCGCATTCTTGTGCAGCCGAAGCTGGATCGCATATACCGGGAAAACCACGAAGAAATACCAGGACCACACCAAGCCGAAGCTCGCACAGGCCTCTGGTTTCGATTAAGAGAGAGCTTTTCCTTGATACGGTTAAGCTTGACACCGAGAAGAAAAGCCTACGTTAGGCTGCCGCCAGACATCAACGAAGCGTCTGAGGCTCTCTCTCTGCATGATGTGCCGTCGAACGGTGAAGATCTGGAGGACACATCTGGACGGGATAGCGATCAAAATGCCACGGAGGATTACCAGCCCGAAGAGCAGCAAGACGAGAGTCTAGAGTCGTTAGAAAGGGCGAGACGCAACGGTGCTAAGTTCGGGGCTTGGATTGGATCGAAGATTGGTGTTGCGCTTCGTTTTCCGCTTGAGGCAGCGGTTCGCCTTGGTGACCTATCTACTAAACTTGGAAATAAGGCTCAAGCGATGAGATTTCGTCGATTACAAAGAGAGCGCAGAGAAGATTTGCCCGGGGACATTTATCTGCCATAGGTTGTGAGCGGCGAAACGTTCTTCCAGGTTGGTAGAAGCTTATCATCCAAGCTCCGGCCCAGATATGCACACACTCACGTGGATGTTTCGAACTGTGCAAGTATAGGGGTGCGAAATGCTGATTATGGGCTGGTAAGAAGTGGGATATACGGCGCAGATTGGCGTGGGAACAGGGAAAGAAACTTTGAAGGATCCACTTCCGGTCCAATTGCGGCGCTGCCATGGTTATTAGGGATGCATACCATAGGGTAGCAACTTCATGCGGGCACTGTATATCAGGTGGTGGGCGTCGGTTTGGCAAGGAAGAGTCTGGGTCAAATAACAAGAACGCTTGAATGGAGAGTGGAACGCTGGTGCGGAGCTCTGTGCAGACTGCGGTTCTCGAGCGAAGCCCTCTGAAGGAAGGCATTGTCTAGGAGATTATCTACGTTTCGATTATACGGAAGCTATGTCGGTTGTTTAGCATGACAGGTGTGTTCGTGCTTGGAGATGATTGGCTGCTGTTGGGAAATGGGTTATGGGCTGCAAGGAGGTTAGCAGGATATACGGTGTAGTTGCACCTGGCCTGGGTTAATAGTTCTGCAAAGCTGACGCCCTGGCTTGCGGGTGCCAATTGGGCTCGGCCGCACTTGGGATTTCTACTGTGGGCATTTCTTTCTTTTCGCAGCGAACTCTACTGTCATGTCCCGAATTCCTTTGTGTCATGTGTATGGTTTGTAGGAGACTCGCATTTTCGGGCTGTCTTAAGAGTTTTCGTAGAGAGTCCATCGTCCACAAGCTCGTTCGCTGTAGTGGGGAGTGCTTGAAGGATAGTTTAGTCGATTCGAGTAAAGAATCGAGAGGATCGAACAGCAGTCAAGCGCGATTCGTGCCGATGACTGGGAATTTCTCCCCTCCAGGATGCTGCCCGTGCGTGAATCTATCGTTGCCTAGAGGCTCATCGGAAGCATAAGGCACGACGAGTGCATCGCCGCCGGCCCACAGAGTCGACGCAGACGCAAGCCCAAGGAGACCTTTCGCTCGCCAACCGCTCGATTCTCTCGGCGAAGACTTTGGCGATGCATATGCCTCCTTTGTAATACGACATCGATCATGGGTTGCCGCGCCGGTGGAAGGGGAAGTGGGTTTGGCGGCCGCATGGCATCGTTTCGCCTTCTCCGGCCAGCACCGAACGCGTCGCTTGCGACTTCAATCGGTTTTCGACGGGGAGATCGTCTTCTCGATCCTGCGGTTTGTAACCTCTCATCCATTCTGGGGCGTAAAGAAGAGGGAAAATGAAAAGTGAAGGGATCTGAGAGACGGAGAAGCGGCCGATAATTGGGCGAGGGCGAGGGCGAGGCGCAAAGCATGGAAACGCGCAAGAAGTAGTGGATAGGATGGGAAGGTCAAGGGAAGTTTTTCTGGCGGGAGGGGCGTGATAAAGCGGGGCGAGCCGGCAGCTCGCCTTTCCGACATCAGCCCAACACCTGTGGCGCACATACGTACCAGTTCACTTTCCCGCCTATTTAGAGATATGGCGCTGCGCATTGGACAAATGCTTCGAGCGCGAAAAGGAAAGTATGAGCTGATGGAGCAGTTATTGCGCTACACGGTAGACTGAGTCAATGGGAAGCTGCAACTTCCTGCGCGCGGGCCAGCATTTCTACCCAAATATCAACCATTGTACACTGTACCCCACTCCGCCCAGGGCAATAAGCGCTCTCTAAAATGTTAGTATGATGCGATTTTCACGTACCTAAACGGGTTAAATTTCTACGAGTAACGAAGTCAGGATCGCAATGAAACCGGAAGAGCAGAAAGGTTTCGGTGGCGTTTCTGGTCTCTGTGCCCAAGGGACGAACTGATTTGCATGAAATGTTCCACAGGTCCAAGCCCTGAAATACAAGCCCTTTCCTAACCGCGGCAGAATGTAATTTCATTCTAAGGCCGTAAAAGCACATGAAAGGTAAAGGTCCACCAATAAAGATATATTTAACTAGATAGCCCTTCGTATTCCCCCGTATTGTCGCGAACGAAGAGACACAAAAAAATCCACTTGTTTGTGCCACCCCTAAGGATTCCAATCTCAGCCACCAACTACCTGCACAAGAAACGCACTCATCCGCTCTCACCAATCAATCAATCGTCCGGACAATCCACCCTCCAGGAACTGACCTGATTATCATTCTCATCGGAAAATCTGGGATTATGCCAGTCCTGAGTGCTGCGCCCAATATTGATGGCGCAGTCGCGATTGCGATAGAGCATGATGGTGCAGAGCCCCAACGCGCCCTCGGACTCCCAGTGCAGTGAGGAGACTTGGTCGTTTAGGTCGACTGGGATGTTTTGGCATGGGATGCTGAAGACGTCCGAGTGGTCGACGATTGTGACTTGGTAGCCTGGTTCGCGGTAGAGTTGGATGCGCCAGGCGGAGGTGAGAGATGGGAGGAGAGAGCAGAGGGTGAGGGTGAGAGGAGAGGTGAGTTTCATGGTTGTATTGAGTTGGCGAACAGAATATCTCGATCTGTAGTAGTTGAGATGGAAGAAATGCAAATTGAACTTTAACTTGAGGAAAGCCAGAGTTGTGCTTGATGATAGAAAAGCAATCGGATGCGAACGAAGTCGCACTTTATATACTGTAGTTACCTTACTGCTAGGGAGCATTCGACGGTGCTGCAGACATCCGTGAACTTACAGCTATCAGCTGAACGTTATTCGAAGTAGGTAATAGATCTGTGTTCGCATTCGTTTTCATCTTCGGACCAGGAAAGACGAGTGGCAGTCTCGCATTCCTGTCCGACCACCGGATTCCGCGGGTGCGAAGCAGTCAATACGATAAATGCGGGAACAAGATGTGGATGAATTTTCTATCTATATTCCGATCATCCTTTGGACCTGGCGATCTCTTCTAAGTGGGGCAGGAGATAAGCTTGGCTTAGGCTTTCGGGTTTCAGATCGTGGCGCTGCCGGCAGCGGATTGGTGCAGGGATCATGTTGAGGCTGAGAAATACGAACATATGAGGTCACCGATGAGCCGCATGTCTTTCTGCTATGTAAATCTTCTTCGAAAGCAGACATAAGTATGACTAGATTGTTGTACGGTGCCGCCAAAATTCGTATGTCTCGGGTTTTCGTATCCTAGAAAGGTTGTGAATGACGATATCTGTTTGAGGTCACGAAAGCTTTGCAAGGAAACGTAGGAAGTTCAGCTGAGCACCCTTGAAAAGCAGTCAAACAGGAGATCGAGATCGTCAATGGTGAGTCGAAAGAAAACGTATATAAAGGCATGGGCAATCTCTCAACGTTCGTTCTCATCATCACTCTCGCATCAACTCAACAACAGAACAATATCAGCTCTTCAACATCTCTGCCGCTTGTTAAACTTTCCCACCACAATAAACAAGATGTACTTCCCAAAGTTCCTCGCTCTTGTTACTATCACCCTCGCCGCCAATGCTCTGGCCGCTCCAGCCCCAGTAGCCGCACCTGACGCTATTGCGGAACCAGCCGAGGGCAAGAATCTCCATGCCAGAGGTTTCGGATGCCCTGGCGATGAAGACGAGTGCAACGACCACGTAAGTCATTAGCGGAATGTAACAGTAGATGGACTCGCTGACACGTACTGTAGTGTAGATCCCTTGAGGGAGGACGGACTGGAGGATACTGTGGTGGGATTTTGTGGACGTAAGCAAGATTTTCCGATTAACGTTGGCAAGAGCGTTTGCTAACGAGTACTATACAGCACCTGCACTTGCATATTTGGTTAGAGCGGTGGGCTCAGGGCTCTAGGAGATCATTACGGACACTTCTCTAAGGTTACTATCAATTGGAGTGTTGGAATGGTTTCTGCCGTGTACAGAAGGCTATTGAAGTCTCTATATCTGGGTCAGGGTACTCTTCTTGTTGCGGGCTTAGTCAATGAAGTAGCTGCCGTATCAAATCAAATCCATTCGTTCTAGGAGTAAAGCGAGGTATTATGGTTCTGCAGAAGATTTCCAAGCGTGACACACAAATAAAGCAGACTGTGCATCCAGTATAGGGATACAAGCCTTCATGTCGGGGCGATAACCATCCTAGTTCTTCATTCCTTCATACTTTATTCTTGGCATCCGTCTTACCAAGCTAAGTTAATCGTCAGGTAACAGTGTATTGTTTATTCTACGGGCTAGTTTTCGCCACATGTGCCCGAGTCTTCCCATCAAGAAATGCAAACTGTTAAACACCGATTTCGTCACGGTCATGCTGAAATTATAACCATCCTCTATGCAATGGATTCTAAAATCTTCCTATGAGTGCAACTTATATTTAGGGGATAGTGCAGACAAGATATATGCTTTGCACTAGTGCTCCTCGATACGCAATATTCACATGGCGAGGGACCTTGCCATTCAGCTCTCTCTCCAGCACTGCCCCCTAGGCACCTTTTTATATGGGAAGTGCCTGAGTCACCTTCTCACCTCTTAAGGAGACTAAAGGCCGATATACAGTGACTCAATAACGTCGGAAAGCATAATATGAGGGTTGAAGGATATATTTATCTTGATTTAGGACAGGTTGAACAGATCTCTTTTCTTCCGGCTGAGGGAAGCCCTGTGCTGGCTCCATCATGGGCCTCTCTGTAAATTCCAGCTGATCGAGAAAAAAATTTGGGCCATAAATGGCCTCAACGATGACATTCTTCCACTCTGCTCCGTATGGATACCAGCGAACAAACCGATCCTCGGAGGCTTTGAAAGATTCTTCATCATCGATTACACAACGTCGGTTCCTTTTGCTGACCACATCAACGTATCCCAGTCCTGAAGCAAATTCCCACCGCGATATATACTACGTCGTGAAATTACCGATACCCGCTCGTAGTTGCGAACGCAAAAGCCAATCGCAAAAGCCACGCAATCCGATTTTATCTCTAAGGTTGATGATATCCTAAAGACCCTTCATCATGTGGACGTGGGATGTTATTTTGATAGACGGACGTGTGTGTCCGCATCTATATCAATGCTTTAGAAGCTTTTGAATATCTCGGCGGATCTGAGGCTGGTTCCACCCACGAACGTTCCAATCAAATACGTAAGCATCCATCTCATGGCGAAGCGTGAAATCGAGATTGATACAAAACGATTTGATAAGGCGAAGGCTCTGCCGGGAGATACTCTTAACATGTCGTATCATCTTGTCAGATGGCTATTAACGTAGAATTGATTGAAACTGTAAAAACGTGGCTCGCCATTCTTGCAAAATTACGAGTCACTCGGAAGACGGAGTCTGGGAGCCTCTCGAAAGTACAAGTGGATAAAAGGTGTACTTGTAGTTTGAATGGCAAAGGCAGAATGCAAAGGTGCTTGTATTGCACGTTCCGCAACAGCCGTCGATTAGGGAGGGGGGCCTAAGATGTCGCCTCGGTACTTTCACACAGGGTTGGGGGTAATAACAAGATCAGTGTGCAACAGAACCCTCATTTGCGGTTCATACGGGAGACGCTCCA
This sequence comes from Darksidea phi, assembly GCA_030770425.1. NCBI lineage: Eukaryota > Fungi > Ascomycota > Dothideomycetes > Pleosporales > Lentitheciaceae > Darksidea > Darksidea phi. The sequence continues at coordinate 54,832 of JASJFT010000086.1, forward strand.
ATGGGAAAGATGCCTCCGGGAAAGGTGTTGCAGATGTCGGTCCGTACGAGTACATTGACGCACCGTTTCCCTTGTGGTAATGGACAGGCCCTGCTCAAGTGGCACGTGGGCACCTAAACTGAGGCGTAGATGTTGGACAAAAACACCGCCGGGACGACTACGCATTCGCTTTGCTGTATCCACCTTCAGATCATTACTGCCCTCAATAACTACGTGATCCCCAAACCTTCCGCCGAACTGAGTAAAACCTCCGGGTGAGACATAGTTGAGGTATTGGGACAGATTTGCGGAGATTTGATGGAGATTCTAGCTTTTCACCGGCGCTGCCAAGCTTTTGGGTCTGGGTGACGATGGCTCTAGAGCAAGGTAGATGTCTCCGTTGAGCACCCTGCTCGGGTGATGCTTAGCCGCTGGGGGTGGGTCCGGAGATCGCTGTCTTCCGGCCCCGAGACGAGTTTTGGCGTATTCAGAGCGATATGCTCCAGGTGTAGCAGATGTAGGCCGAGCTCGTCGACCGCATCGCTCGCTTGGAACATAGGAATGATGAGGATTCGCGCCTAGGGAACGTCTGAGGGGCCTTGTTGCCTTTTTCCTTGGTATTGGTGGGACTCCGTAGTAAGGTGCGACATGATATTCTTTTCAGAAGACTCTCGATCGATTCTTAATACTGTCCCTACAACAGCCGACAACGCAACACTTCTCGAGCTTTGAATCACTCGAGCAACTTCATCCAGAACCTGCAGCTCGACAGCGACGATGAACCTTATCGCATTGGGATTACGTCTCGTGCTAACAGCATACGCTTCGACAGGACTGCCGTCACGGCCACTGGGCACATGCCTCGCGGTCATCCCTGGACCTGATACCCGGCACGGGTAGCGGCATGGGTAGTTAGGTTATGTGTGAACGGGGCCATTCACACAAATCGGACGGAAACCAGAGCTTAGCATCGCATTCTGTACGTTCGGCGACGGCTGGGCAAGTGAATAGCCTCATGGGCTATGGTCTCAACACACTGGTTTAGCCCCCAGGCTTGGCTCCTAGCCTGTTCATCCTCGGCAGCGTTCCCGCCATTATACATTCCTGGATAACTACCAAATTCGAGCACGACACTCTGTTGTATGCTTTCCTCAGACATGTCCTCGGTTTCGACCGTCAGACAGCTGCAGCCCGATCCCGATCTTTTGGGCGTCCATACATGGATGCGCTTCTTCTTTGATCCTGTAAAGGCTTGTCATCGCGACGGGTAACTCCCGTCACGCTCAAACGTCGGGGCATCATTCAAGGTCCTACAGGACCGCCCTAATATCGAAAGTCCAGGGGGTATGAGATGGATTTGGTAGAAGGAATTCGATCGTCTCTGCCGGATAGGAGCTGGCATATCTGGTAGGTTATTGATTTGAGCAGGCTAATTACAATTAGTAGAGTAGCTCTAAGGGAAGGGGCTCAAATACCTAAGGAAAGGCTGAAGATTATGTCATTCAAGAGGTAATAGTTTGAGATATATAGGACTCATACTTCGATGGTTGAGAAAGAGTCATTGTCAAGCTTAGCAGCGAGCCAAAGTCGTCCACAGACCATGAGCAGGCTCTTGAGCCGCACACACGCACACACGCACACACAAAAAATACCCTCACTGCAGGAGCAGTTGACGCGGTTGTCAGGGGGTATGTCGGGTGGAGTACGCCTCGACGTCATTTCCCAACGATGGAAGACACTTGAAAGGCTATTTATGAAGAATATCATATAGACATTAAAGTATTTGGAGGGCGTTGGTAGTGTAGAGAGAGATGGAAAGCCGCACCGACAGAAAGTGTAGCGTCGGGAGTCGGGAAGACATGACCCGAACAAGACCCGCCGAGGTGGGACGTCTTCGCTAAACCTCCGCCTCCCCACCATCTCACTATCTTCAATCTTCCTGATTCATCTCATAACATACCATGCGGGTCTTAGCGCTCTCGTGGTAAGGGAGGATTCGGCGGGCCCAGGTGTTCAATGGAACCAGGCAACGAGGTAGGGCTCGAGCCTAACCTCGAGGTATAGATGGCGTGGGTGGAATGCCTGCTGCTAGACTACAGGGTAGAATTTGAGCGAGAGCGGTCCCTGATGTGCTAAACGTCTCTGAGAGAAGGTCAAAGAGTCAAAGCTTCCTGCTATTTGAAGTACCAATCACGTAGTCGGAGTGGGGCACGGCCCGGGAGAATTGGATGATATCCATGCTAGCGTATACGCACAACGGTACGGAAACTTCTCGTTCACTAATACAATATCGGTAATTACATCTCAACTTGGTATAGACGCCAAGGCCAGCGGGGACGTAATCATGTAGTCACAATTCAGCCCTGTCCCCGTTTGATTTGTCCGCTCAGTAATAATGCGAGTAATCCGATAATGCATGAATAATCACCTAGCACAGCTGGCGCCTCTTGTAAGGACAAAGCCTCGCATAAGCGCAGGGTCTCGTAATTCAAGGATAGCAAACGGGCACCTGGGCTTTAGGAACAGCGGAATTCGCTTGGCGAGCGCCCTCACTCCGCGGCCCGAAGTACGGCAGCTGGAGGATATGGGTGCGGAGTCGGAGTAACGTTGACGCCACTTCGGACGAACCTCAGCATGGATAACTGCTCAAGAGTATAAAAGAGCTAATAATGTCTTATATTAGACGTCCGGCGCAATCCTTCCACGAGCAAGCAGCACTTCTTCAACCTTAACACAACCAAATTTCTACCTCGCGACCTAACGTACCTCGTCAACATGGCCCCTAAACTTATCACTGTATTCGGCGCCACCGGCGCTCAAGGATCCTCAGTTCTCCGCTCCCTCCAAGAGAACACCAGCAATGCCTTCACTCTCCGTGGTATAACCCGCAATCCCTCTTCCGATACCGCCCAGAAGCTTTCTGCTTCTGGTATCGAAATCATTAAAGCCGACGGTTGGGATAAGACTTCACTCATTACTGCCTTTAATGGTAGTTGGGGAGTTTTCGTGAATACCAACTCCGATGACGCCGTCTTCGAGAACACAGAGGAGACACGCACTGAAGTGGACCTTGGGAAGAATATTGTAGATGCAGCCGTTGAGGCTGGTGTTGAAGTATTCGTGTATAGTGGGTTCAATAGTGCGAAGGAGATTACCAAAGGCAGGGTTCCTGTAGCTGTTTTTGATGGTAAGCCTCACCGCTCTCTCACTTAGGTACCGCTACTCTTTGCTAACTAGCCCAGATAAGAGTGCCATTTGGAACTATGCGAAATCTACCGGCGCCTTTAAGTCTACCGTCGCTGCCAGCCCTGGCTGGTACTTTGAGAACTTCCTCATCCCGGATCTCGCTCCCGTATTTGGTGGCTTCCCTTTCGTCCCTTCCGCGGACGGTACATTTATCTTCCGCGCTCCGAAGTGGGGTGGGAAAGAGGATGTCCCGTTTATCGCCATCGGCAACGACTATGGTGATATCGTGCATGGCATCTTCCTCGAGCCGGAGTTGTGGAACGGGAAGCTTGTGCAGGGCGTTAGCGATATCAAGTCGTTTGATGAAGTGATGGAGGCCTTCCAGAAAGGTGAGTCCGCTGCGCTTACACTTTCTTCTGGGCTACGCTAACAGGAGGAGCTACTGGAAAGAAAGCGCGTTTCGAAGAAATTCGCAACTGGGAGGATCTCGACGTCTATAGCATTCGGTCGCTGGAGTCCATCAAGCTCATGTTTGGCTTTGTCCAGGAATCCGGCGGCCGTTATTATGGTGACGAGACTGAGGCCCATACTGCGGCAAACTTGAAGAAAAGGGCAGCGGAGGCCCGCGGTAAGACCGGCGCCGAGACAGGGCTGAGTAATCTAGAGGCTTTCTTCAAAAAGGAGCTTGGGATGGGCACTGCGATCTAACTTGTTGCCTCAGCTTTCTACCGAGCAGACTTGACAATTAGGTTCGCTAGGGCTCGTTCTGCCTCATTCTATTCTAGCTTGGGTAACGCCTAGTTAGAGATCACCACGCGTCCAGGCAACTCCTTTCATAGCGTTACTTTGTGATCTATACCTTTTGTACCCGAGTTTGATACAGGTATTCGTAACGAAGGCGTAGCATGTTTATTGCTAAGCACTCAATGCAGATGATCGCAAACATATAGATCGGCCGAGGTCTCTACTATTTTAGACAGGGCATACACACACCATAAATCGCATCCAAATTCAGTTAAAACAGAAAATACATGTAACCCCCAGCTAATACATGTAGTTCAAAAGAATTAGTGTAAGTAACAGATAATCAATTCTGCATAAAACTTAATAGATAGCCAATCAAACAATGGAAGAGTGCCGCAAGCTGTACCAACCAGCGATCGCGCCAACTGCTTCTGTAGCGAGTGACCCAACCGCCGGTGCGGGTAAGGTCAGGCGGACTAAAGCAGTGAGACAATTCAATTCGAGTTGACCGGCCGTTAGTGACGGATAAGCGGCATACAGTGTCCCACGATCATTGTGAACTGAGACTGCTGGAGGCAAAGTCCAATAGGTGTATAGGTCCGGCCCCTGGCTAGCGGAGACATGAGCGCGGCCTGTAGCGGTCCAAGTTCGAAGGAATGTCTCCCACCCTTTACGAGTGTATGTAATTAGTCCGAAATACGACCCTGCATCGTGACGTAGTTGGGAATAACGGGTGACACGTTAAGCAATTTTTTGACAGAGAGGAGCAGCTTGGCCCTTTTCCCTGTCCCTCCGTTTTCTAAAATTTCGTTATCTGTCTCTCAATACGATCCGGGGTTACGGAATTATGATCTAAGTTACTGTTCCGGTTTTATAATATCACGTCGAGCAAGCGTGTAATTGCCCGGTTTGGGCCCGTTCCCGGACGGAAAAGGCTAGGGAGCCTTCCTTGGAGATCCCAGCTTTGTGCCATGCAGTTCGTTGGATGGTACCTCCAAGAGTCTTGATATGATCGATGCCCAGCGCGGTGATACCCGTAACGGCTGGATGTTGTGTGAAATTGGTAGAATCGAATTCTTCCCCAACACCGACTTCGCGTATAGCTGCACCTACGCCTTCCTGCATGAAGACAGAGAAAGACACGGGTGTAAGGAAGCGGAAGTAACTCGGTTTACTCACCGGGTCAACGCCATGCTCAGCCGCGGTCCTTTCGAGCAAGTCCCAAAATTCGAAGAAGTACTCGGTGAACAAAGCTTCCCAGACCCATCTGAGTTGATCTGGATGCGCTATCATGCAGAGATTAGATGCCATGAAATATACAGACCTATCTCCTCGGGTTTTCCGATGCTTTTGTCGAGGCATGAAAGGATCGAGTTGACATATGCGCACGTTATCCCTTTGCCTTTCGTACCGGCCACATGTTTGATGTTGAGGCGATCGATATCGCTTGTCTGAAGACACAGCTCATCAGTTTCAACTCGTAATCCGAGGGGGACTCGCGCCGCTTACCTCATATCTGACCCGGTGAACCCATTGTCGCATCTTCTCAATACCTGGTCCACCAAACTGCTCTGGTTGCTTTCTGCACAGCTGAAGGACTCCAAACCCTGATTGAAATGCTTTGAGGTGCTCTATGGCAGCCTATTGCGGTCAGATTGCGGTCAGCCTTTCTTCTTACATTGGACCTGCCTGCAAAACCTACTACCTTGTAACCTCGTCTGCCATCAGATCCCGCCGTGAGGTAACTTTATGATGCGTTGTAGCAAGTTTATTAAATTGAGGTGTAGAAAAGTGATGCTAAAAATCATGGTATAGATTCGGGATATTGAATAATCATGTAGGAAATTACGCAGTGGCAAACGGACGCAGCGAAGTCACGCACCAAATAGTACACAGGTGAACGTAGATGTGGTACACCAACCTGACATATTACCGGAACAACCTCTCAAAGTCTTAACCCTTGAAGGCTATCTGGATAAGCAATCCATAGATGAGCAAGCTATTGGTTCCCGATGTAAGCCAATCAGTCAACCCACACACCCTCACCGAGAGTATCGAGCCCCAAATCAATCCTACCAAAGCTTTTTAACTTCGGCGCAGCAGCACCATCCCGCTGAACATTCAACATCCACACCTCTTCCAAAAAGCCATCGTCCTCGACTTTGACCTCACCATGTTTGCCAGCCGGCACGGTACCAAGATCCAGCCCGAGAAACGCCACCATACCCGTAGGCGAGTTCGTCACGGCGACGACGTCGTTCCCCACAAATGGCGCGGGTGCAATCTGTCCATAGCCGTAGCCGGCCCAGGCCGCGCGTGCAACGGCGCTAATGACTTCGCCTGTTTTAGCGTCGAGGCTGAAGACCGTGATGACTGCTTGTGCGTTTGACTGCGAGAGCGTCCAGAGACTTGTCTTTGAGGAGGAGATGGTGAGGGATGATGTTGTGTACATAGATGCGTCGATTGAACTGGGCAAGACTTTATACCGGGACGGCGCTGCCTCTACGCCGACGTCCTCTGAAAGCGGGATCGTAACGAGCTCGTTTGAATCTGTGACAACATACAGGTAATTGCCGGTGGGATGAGTGACCATCTGTGCTGCACCAGTCACGTTCGTAAGAATATCTGTAACATTCTGCTCTTGCAGAGTCGGATTCGCGGAGATGAAAAAGTTGAAGATGGACGTCGCCGAGGACGGCGAGGAATGCGAATCAAGAGCGTGGAGGTGGCGGCCATTTGGACTCCATGCGAGCGAGCGAATGTCGCCGGCAAACTCCTTCGAGCGCATGGTGCTAGCGCCAGACACAGTAAGGGAGAATAGCGTGCTGCACTCTCCCGTAGAAGCAGAGCCAAAGATTGAGTAGGGAGGTCGCTTGCTTGAAGTCAGGTGAAGGGTAGTGAACTTCGTGGTGTTGCCTAGGATAAAGTAAGTCTCTGAGCGGGAATATGACCTTAATACTCGTTTGTACATACATGAAGCAGGTATTTCCGTGGTACCCTCGTTTATCAACGAATAATCGGGTTGGATTGTGTATCTGGTCAACGTTCCTTTCTGGGGCTCACTTCCGAAGAGATGCATTTTCGAGTACTGAATCCAGTTGATAAGTAGGTCGTAATTAACGTATGGCCAGGTTTACACACATCACCTGGGGCGAGAACCAACGACGGAGAAGCCCCAGAAGCTGGGATCATGCCCATCTCATACACCCGTCGCTCCGCATCATCGAGCTCTAGGGCGTGTATCATAGCGCCAGCCGTGTGGCCAACATAAAGGTGATGCAGGGTCGCCGTCGCGCACCCCGCCATGACGATGAATTGAAGACCGACAAGCATGTTGGTGAAATAAACGACGATGCGAAGATAGCTGTCGAAGTGAGGAAGTTTAACCTCGAGTCTCAAGCTTTGAGCGAAGCGCACTCAAGACTAATAGTCGCTAATCCGTCGTGTCTTCCTTACATATTGGCTTGTGGGGTGCAGGTGATGCGCAGGGGCGAATTGATTGCCGGGTGCTAATTTGGCAGAACATCGCTTGGCGAATAAAACCAATCCATGCAAAGTAAACGTTTAAACCGCACTCAAACATCGCTACGGCGGCTTCGGCACTTCAATGGCCGCGTGAGTTGGATGCGGGGGATGGTGCCGTGGTGTGAGCGGCTCGGCAGCTTCGAAGTCCTCAGGACCTGTGCGTAGAGTGCAGCTCAGGCAAGCGAACGGCAGGCGGGGATCGTCTGCAATTTGCCGTGCTGTCGGTCTCTTATTTGGTTCGCTGTCCAGCATTTCTATTGTCTGATTTCTTACTATGTGGAGTTCAGGTTCGTGAATGGGAAGTTCGGAAAGCCAAGTACGAACTTGTCCGTTAGCAGAGTGGTACGGACGGAGACCCATGTCAGCTCTCTGGCGAACGGCTCGGAGCACGTTCCAATGCGTTAAGGTGGTGTCTACCACGGAGGGCTTATCAGATCCTGATGCGTCGAGGAGCGTAGCAAGCATTTCCGCGAAAACGCAGCCCAAAGAAAATACGTCTACCGACAAGCCTCTGCTTTCCTGCAGTACCACCTCGAGCGCCGCATATGCTCGCGTGAAGGAGGTAGGATTCTCCGTCTCAGCTTCTTCGACCGACTCGTACGAACGCGAGATACCGAAGTCCGTAAGGTAAATCTTGAATAGATCGGCATCGTTCGTTGTTGAATTTCGAACGTCGCGTACTAAGAGATTCTGAGGTTTGATGTCCATGTGCTTGAGTGGCAACGAGTGCATAAAATCGAGCACCTTTGCTAGGCAGGTGAAGAACTGACGAAGCGAGGCGCACTCTACAGCAGTATCGTCAGCCGTCCGGGTCAGCTCCATGAATTGTTCCAGATTCCACTCGGCGCAGGGATACGTCAGAATCGCAAAGTCTGAGCCGATGACATATGTACCAACCAGGCGAACGATGTGCGAGTGCTGGATCCGGTACAGATGTTGTACTTCACGAAACGCGTCTTCTCGCTTCAGCCCGCTCCACTTGTTGCATCGCATTAACTTCCTCACCAATCGTATACGCTTGCAGCGTACACTTTCTACAAGGGCGTTTTGTGTCATTCCGAGAAGCATCTCGACCTGCAGAGGAATCTGATCGCGTTCTTTTGGATCGAACTCTACGTGCTGCCCTCGACCCGACCAGTCAGTCTCCATCGTTGATTCGGGCAGAAGGTCGTGCTCCTTCAGCATCATCCAGTAGGCGGTGTGGCCCGTCATGTCCTGGTTTAGTGATAACGTGGTTTCGATTGAAAAAAAGCTATCAATGCTGGATTTCTTAGTGATGCGACTAGTCGTGTTTGTCGACCGTAGGGTTCTTGCTGTTACAAAGGACTGGCGCGCCGAGAACGTGGACTGGTTGCTTCTTTTACCAATCGACGAATCGTCATTGAAGGGTCTTCCAGCTTGGCAAAGTTGCTCCTGAAATTCAGGCCGACTAAGCTCTCCAACATCTATGGAAGTGCGCCTCGACACATCGAGCAAAGTCTTGGAAGACGCATTCCGGCAAGGGTATGATTGGTCGTAGAAGTCTAGTCGCGAGCTTAGAGTCTCCAAAGTGGCAACACTATCCGTATCTGGCAGGAGAGTTTCGCAGCTATCTTCTTGGGAACTATCCCTCTCCTCAGCGTCCTCCGTAATCGGTTTTAGCCCCTTAGGAAAGAAGTCAATCCCCGAGTCGGGAAGTGAACAGGGAACATTTGAGGGTGTTTGACGTGGAGATTCCTTCTTTTTAGTGCTGGATGACAACGGTGGTTTTTCGGTAATAACCGTCGAAGAGATCGCATCAAAGGGGTTCAACCCCTCTCTATAAGCCCGAGGGACTCGTGTGGGGTCAGCGTTCCCGAAAATGCCATCTTCAATAGGTCTCTCGGTTTTCAGCGGTTTCTTGCTCTGCAACCCCGATCCAACACTAAGCGCCCGTCGGAGAAGTTTCTTCGGTAGATTGTAGAAGGTGAGTTTTGGGTCTGGCTCTTCTGGATCCTTCTTAATCTGGGAGCGAAGCAAAAGGGCGGCCACACTTGGGGACAAATTGACATCTAGGTGGTGTAAGATGCCACTGTCCGTTCCGAAAATGGGACTCCATCCTGTGGAGATAGTGGCGATCGACTTCCCATGGCGATATGCTGTAAGCGGCGTGCGCTTGTTGAGTTCGTTTGTGATATCTACCAGAAAAACCTGAAGATTATGTTCAGAGAGCGTTCGAATGTATTCGCGGGTTTTTGTGTGCAGTTCGAGTAGCCCGCGGAGCTCGTTGTCATTTTCGATGAATCCCGTGGTTCGAAACAGCACCCACAGTACGTCTTGCGCGAGATATCCGAGTTGCTCGATTTCGAGTTTGCTCAGATATTCCACACGGGATGGGTTCGGGTGAAGCCGAGACACCGTAAGAAAACCCGTGGGAGATTCGAGAAAGTAGAGTTTTAGGTACGTCGTGAGGAATAGCGCAAGGTTCCGCCACGCTATACGATGTGATCCATTCTCGCAAAAGATAAGATAGGCATCGTAAACTGGTTCGAGGTCTTGAGGGCGAAGGCGATCCTGAGACGGTAGCGAAACCCGTGCCGATTGCTCTTCGCTGCTATCTATGGCGTACATGTTGGGCTATTATGCGAAATCGCAAAACGAAGCCATTGGAAAGTGCGTCGAGGGACGAAAAGAACTATGACCACATCGCAAGGAAGAGGAGATGGCAAAGTCTGAGGGTTTGGGAAGCGTGAAGCGTGAAGCGCAAGTGTGGCTGAGGCACGGCTTCATTCCTCTAGCGAACCAATTGACGACACTTACCCCTGCTGCACTGAGATTTGCTCAGCCCCCACCGTCAGTTATACGCTCCACTCCGAAGGTTCATGCGTTGATGGCCACCTGGCAACGAATCGTAAGTGTCCCGCCCGAGACCCACAGGCAAACATGCCACAGTACTGATCACATGCCCATATGGGAAATCTCTAATCCGATACCATTATTCCACCCCCGCTTTCTTCCTCTCTCAACTACGGAACTCTCGTATTAGATGAAGCCAGTATCAACTAGCCCCGCTGCTCCACCCGGTGTGCACGTGACGGGCGCTTGAATTAGTAGCACTTTTCGACGTTAACTATTTAATTATAGCGTATATAGGAATATCCCATCACTACTACTAAAGCCTCCAAATATATATAATTTCGGGATTAGATGTTATTAATACAACTATAATAGTATAGTTACGTAACGTAGCTTCCCTCCTCCTAAACCCAGCCCCTCCCCACCCAAAAAAAAAAAAAGAAAAACCAACAAAGATAACATTCAATACCCCGTCACCCCTAACCAACCTCTACCACATCCCAAACTACCAATATCCATGCATAAAAGCCGCCTTACTCCCAACACAGCCACAAATAGGCCTCAACCCACGTGACCCGTGTACCTCCTATCAACACATACCCATCCAACGCACAGAAGAGGCCCTTTCAACCAGAGAGTATCAAGTCTAAACCAATGTAAATCTTTACCTCTATGCCTCCAATGTGCGGAACATACACCATTGATTTCCACACCGTTACTCCGTTGCGAGTTTGTAAAAGTCGGTATGATTGGTGCGACGATAGGCTTGTCTTCTCCAATAGAGCCGGGAATAATCTATGTAAATTAGTGCTGTTACCATCACAAACCCCTCATAACCAGAACGTAGAACCCGTACGCACGCACGCACGCACACACGCACGCACGCATGCGGTAGAGTATACAGAGGAGAAATGTAACTCGATCATACCCAATATTTATTTTTCAAACACAAAACAAGACTCATAGCGCCGGAGAAAAGAAACGCCAGGCGATGGAAAACCCACTTCTTGTCCTACTCCTAGACCTAAGCCTAAACCAAACCCACCTAAGCGAGCTAAACGCTGACTGGTTTAATTGCACTGCGTCCGAATCCTTTCCAGCTTCTCAACCTCCCTCCTAAGCATAACCATAGCGCCCAAACTAACCTTCCTAAGTCCATCACATTCACCGTCATCCTGTTGATCCGAGCTCCGCTCTAGCACTTGCCTCGCCGCCTCAATAGCTTTGTCAAGCAGATTCGGCGCGGCATCCGTGCGAGAACGATACAAATACATCAATTCATCAGCAAAAGGCATGACGCCATTCGTCAGGGCATGTGCGATGAAAGCACGAGAGCGGAAGTACGAGCGTTCGGTATATAGCGCGCTGCTACGTTTAGTTTCGGGGGCGGCGCGGTGAACGTCATAGCCGGCTTCGTTGTAGTATGGTTCTTTGACAAGGACGAGACCCATGAGGGAGACGAGAACTTGTAAGAGTGTGCTCTTGGTCGGGCTCCAGCTTTCGTTTTTCTCGTCGGTGTGCCATGTTCCTAACAAGCTCAAGCAGATCTTGCCGTTTTCGTAGAGGTTTGGGTTCACAGGGCCATTGCCATATGTCCAGCTATGGAAGAAGGCGGAAGGGGGTTGTTGCGGATACGAAGCACCGAGATGGAAGTCGATGAGGAAGGGAGCGTATTCATAAGGTGTGTCTGAGGGACCGATCATGAGAACACGGATGAGGTCGAGGCGGGACTCCCAGGTTCTGACGAAGATACCGGGAGGAAGTGAGGTGCGGAGGATCTTGTGTTCTTTGGCGATGCGCCGCATAAATGTGGAAGACGAGGCTGCGGTTTGGGTGACGAAGTGGTGGTCATTAGGCGGTTCACACTCCAGGATGGAAAAGGAGGATGGGGTAATCGAGGTAGCCCTCTGCGGAAGTGGCGGTAGAGGATGGTCCACGTCCATCGCAGATGCATGGTTAGTTTCCTCTTGAGCATGAGATGCATTTTCTGCGTCATTGGCTAACGGAGATGTTCGCTCACCATCCGATGTTATTTCTAGTATGGCATTCGAAGTTGCCATACCCTCTGCTATCGCGAGGTCCGGCATAGGTTCATCGTTATCTCTGTCCTCATCCTCGGTCTCGGTGGTCCAGTCCTCGTCATTCCCGGCTGTCGGCGGCTCTTCTCCGTCCACGCCTTCGTACTCTATCCACATTTCGTTGAACGATGCAGAATCCTTATCGTCATCATCATCATCGGAATCGCCGCCACTTCCTGAGAACAAATGGTCGTACACATCGCTTGGATATGCGAGCGTAACATTGTCAATAGCAACGCGGACATCCACGACCGGCTTGGCGGCGCCCAGCCGAACGGTAACCTTTCCGTCTAGTCCCAAGTCGAGGACCATGCCAAACCATTGAGGTCCTTTCATGTCACCTGGCAGTGTCTGGGCGTCAATAGCACCAGGGTGCACAAGCACAAAGTCACCTTGCCTTCGCGTCAAACTTGGTGTTGAACGTATGTCGTAGATACTGACATCTTCGGTGGCATCGCCTAGCTTGCCTATTTCAGCGGGCGGTATAATATCTTCATCCAGGAATTGAACGTTGGGGTTTTCGAACCACCGCACTGTGGCTATCCGGTCGCGCGATTTTACTCCCTGTACAATGCCGACTTTGGCCGGCTTGAAGGTCCACGCCACGTCTTTGGACGTACTCTCACGCTGCGTTTTCGTACACACAAACTCTCCGGGCCAGACTTCATCCTCGTCGTCAAACCTGAAGTCCGGGATGAGTGACTTGCTCGACTCTTGGGTGATGGTGAGATCTTGCCACTGGACAGTGACCTGGGTATGGGTCTGCGTGATTAAGAAGACGTTCAGGTCGTACCCAAGGGTCTCTGTACGCGGTATTCTCGTCAACTTCCCTTCCGGAGAGCCGTTCGGAAGCTTCTTGGAGCCGTCCCACCTGATGGCAGCGGCCGTGAGGTCCTTGAAGCGCACACGATCTCCCACGGTCGTGACGTTGTATGTCCGCCCAACACCGTCTCCGTCGAGTGGCAGAGTGGCAGCGGGTGAGCGCGAACCGTTGTAGACGTGGAAGCTTTCGCTTTCCATGTCGTCCTGAAAGAGGCGTGACGGTGGCTCGTCGTTCTGGCCAGGCGCGCCTGCCCCGAGCCTCCGTCCGATCCAACGCACATCGAGGTAGATTGGGCGCGTCTCTACCACCACGCCCTCTGGTCGCACGTTTGGGTCATAGGCGCCGTACTGCCACCGACCCCTCCGCAGGTTGCCCTTCTTTGTCTTGATCGTGTCGCCTACAAAGGGACGGCTCATCATAAAGTTGTCACTTTCCACATCGTCGGGATCCTCTACTATTACGACCGAGTTGTTGCTGAGCTTAACTGCGACGTCTTCAAAGATACCTTGTATCACGCCGAGCCAGTCGCCGTAGGCAACCATTGCGCCTTCGGCATACTCGTACAGGCTGACGAGCTCCTGGGAGGACACGGGCTGTATCGATAGTTCCTCGATTATGGCGGGCGTGCCCATTCCGCCGTTGAACTTGGTGGCGGGGAAGAGAGTGAAACAGAGCTTTGTGCTAATGACGGTTCCGCTCATAGGGTCCTTGGAGTTCCGCTTGACGATATCGCCAAGACGCAGGGTGCGATCGAGCAGGACCAGCTGTGTCTCAGGTATCAGCTCCGTTCCAACCCGTGTCTGCCAGTCGACCACAACGGTGCCCCGCGGAGGGATGCCGGTGCGCAAAAACTTCTGGCGTTCGTCGGGTGGCACGTCGTGGTGCCAGTTTATGAGTTCCCCTACGTCCCGCTGCGGGCGCGGCGGGTGGCTCTCGACATCCCGAAACGTGCGGTCGACGAAGCCGACGGCGCCCCACCCGAGGGGTAACCGGGCGACTATGTCGTCGACGTGGAAGACGCCAGGCTCGGGCTGGCTCCCCATTGGGGCGTCCGTCGACATGAAAGGCAGGACGCTGTCGGCGGCGAAGAAGGCTATCTGTGGCGAGCTCGTCACGTCGGCGGCGTGTGGCGCGGAGGCGGGGGGTTGTGCGGAGAGGAAGCGGTCTGTGAAGAGGCGTGCACGTCGGTCTCGGCGGTGTTGAAGTCGGAGGAGGCTGGTCGTCCATGGCGAGTCAAATGGCGGCCGCCTTATGCTGTGCATGTGAAATATTACGCAATCGGAGGGGGTTTTCGGGAGGGACGGCGCACGGGCCACGATAACCGGGGATGCGGGCGACACGTCCGCGACGACGCGCGGGCATGGGAAGATACGACACGAGGGGATAGACACGACAAGAATACGCTCGCAGCGGCATGGCAGACGCGCTGTACGAGCTGCTCATCCCCTACTTGGACGCCCACGATGCGCAGTCGCGGCCCGTGCCCAACAATGCCGTCACCTCGGCCTACCTCTCCCGCCTAGCCACCCTCCCGCTCGCCGCCCTCACGTCCTCGGAGCAGCAATCGCTCTCGCAAAGCTCGCAGTCGATTCTCCGCTCCCTGCAGGCCCTCTCCAGACGGTCCCACAAGCCCATCATCTCCTCCACCGACCACCTCGCCCACCTCGGCACCGTCCTTCCCCGACTCGGCCAGGATGCAGGAGCGATCCAGTCCTCGCTTCCGGAGCTGGAAAGCGCGGCGCAGGGCTTCGCGGAGAAATACAGCAGGAGCGCCGAGAATGCCGTCCTGGAGCGGCGGAGGAAGGCGATGCTGCTGTCGAGGAACATGGACCGCGTGTCGGACGTGCTGGACCTGCCAACCCTGCTCTCCTCGGCCATATCCTCCTCCTCCGCCTCCTCCTCCGCTTCCTCCTCCTCCGCAGGACCCCTCCAGCCCAGTGCGACGGCAGCCCCAGTGTCTGCAACGAACGCCAACTATGCCTCCGCTCTCGATCTCCATGCCCACATCAAGCGACTATCGGCCCTGTATCCCAACTCGCAGCTCATATCATCCCTCGCGTCGCAAGCAGAGCAGGAGATGAAGACGATGACGGCCAATCTCATCGCCTCCCTCCAGTCGCAAGGCATCAAGCTCGCCGGCGCCATGCGTACCATCGGATGGTTGCGTCGCGTGGCCCCCGAGCTGGACGAAGCGTGGTCTACGCGCCGGGCCAGCATCGGCAGCGGCGAAGGCAGTCTGGGCGCGCTTTTCCTCGTCTGCCGTTTAGCATGTCTAGAATCCATGCTCTCCGCATTGGACCCTCTGCGCGAGCTTGCAGACGCCGAGTCGGAGAACCGGCTCCATGGGAAGGGAAAGGGCGATGCAGGATGGGCTGTCGGCCAACAGACAGAGAAGTATCTGAAAAAGTACCTCGAGGTCTTCCGCGAGCAGAGTTTCGCCATCATCTCCATGTACAAATCAATCTTCCCCTCTGCTCTCCCAGCACCGGGTTCCGACGACGCAGCACCGGCCGTGAAACCCGTGTCAGAACCAGCGAACCTTCTCCAGCCCATTCCCTCGGCCCTCGCAACTTTCCCCCTCCACCTCATCGACATGCTCTTCGACACGCTCCGCACCTACCTCCCCAACGTGCAGGATCGCTCATCCCGCGACTCTCTACTTACCCAGGTCTTGTATTGCGCCGGCTCATTGGGAAGACTGGGTGGCGACTTTAGCATGATGATTGCGCTGCTAGAGGAGGATCTGAGAGCCGGGTTGGACGATGACGACGACGAAATGGAACATCACGAGGTGGAAGAGGAATGGGTAGAGGTCATGAAGAAGCATCGTGTGCAGGCTAGTCGGCTGGAGTTGTTAGCGTCAGGTGTCGGAGCGGGACGGGCAGGAAGTCCTGTTGACAGAGTGGCTACTCCGAGTCATTGAAAAGTGCAAGTCTTATAGAATAGCGCTCTCTCCGGATCGATGACCCTGACCATCCATCTCTCTCTCCACAGAATTGGAACCGCCCCTGCACAAGTACCGCTACGGTGGGAGATCCCCCCGGAGTAAGCCCCCTCAAGTTCCGTGCGCAGATCACGCAATAAAGACCCGTCTGACGGCATCCTAGCCGTCGATGAAAGTTGGGCCCTAGATCGCCCGCGCCAACTCTATTAGCTGGAACCCCTGCATGCCGTGCGCGGGGCCAGCGCGGAACGACCTACACGAAGGTGACCACGACTCGCGCATCCGGGAGCAGACTCTGGCACGTGCCTCGCTCAAATATCGCCTGAACGATATCTTCGGAGCTATACTATACATAGTGCGGCGAAGTGTATACGACAGCTTCGCGACTGTAGTCGCTATCCGCAGCGCAAACAACATCGATGACGCCGCCGTACTGCTAGCCCAAGCATAGTAAAGCGGGCCACAGATCTTGGCTACTATGTTTCGTTCACTACCACGGCTTGCGCCCCCATTCTTGGGCCGGCTCATTGAAGCGTCTGAGGTGAAACTGGACTGAGTACTGCTGCTAAGGGCTCTGTAAGCTTCCTAGATCAGTAATGCAGCGTATCAAAGCGAATTATTATAATATATATATAAATTTTTTTTTTGGGCAAGAACTAGACACGGTTCTTTATGGTCCAAAATGCGTCCAGGTAGGACTTGTTTCGAGTTACAATTGTCTATCTGAAGACGGCACGCTCCCCCGTCGTTGCCCCCTCCTTCGGTGCCTGAGGCGCAGCTTGGAACTGCGCGGCCGAATAAGCCTGTTGCTGCTGCACCGGATACTGTTGCGGCATCTGGTACTGCTGTGATCCCGGGTATTGCTGAGGCATCGGATAGAACTGCGGTCCCGGTGGAAATGGCGGTGCCGGCGCCTGAGGGTTCATTTCATAAACGCTCGCAAACCCTCCATATCGGCCTTTACTTCCGAAGAGCCACTTCGAGCCGCCCCGATCGCGTGTGAGGATCCATATGGAAACCATGACTAGTATCGAGGAGACGGCGAGCGGGATGAGCATAAAGCGCGTTGCTTTCTGTTCGCCATTAGCATTATTCTCAAGACTTTTATTTTCTCTAAAGGTACATACTGCGAGTCCGCATGCCGGCCTAGCCCAATCATGCTGTGGGTAAAACCTATTGATCTGGCATACCCACGTCTCCCTTGTAAACCTCTGTCGGCCTTTCCCTACATCCTCGTACCCCTTCCAACCCTGCCCAGCCTGCACCGCACTTGCCCACGCCAACACGCCCACGCATAACCCAACAGATATCAGATTCGTCACAAGTGTAGTCCAGCTCCAAAACCTCTGCGACCCCGGCGAGCCCTCGACGCGCCTCAACTCCCATATCCCGCAGCAAGCCAACACGCCCACAACGAAGGCGAAGATGCTAACGCCGAGGATGGCGAGTGTAGGCCCGACGTCTATACTGAGGGATATGTCGGTGGTGATGTTGGTGGCGTCCAAGGACGAGTTGGAGGGCCCGTAGAGGGTTATTTCGCGGTTGCCGGTGCGGTAGCTGCGGTTTAATTGGGTGTTGAGGAGGACTTGCGATACGCGCTCGAGGATGAAGACGAGGGTCGCGATGGGGAGAAGGAGGAATACAGCGGGTGAGAGGAGATAGAGGACGCGAATGCCATTGGGGTTCTGCATGACGAAGTTGCGCCTTTGCGCCTTTGGCGAGCGTTGGTATAGCGTGTGGATGCGCGAACGAGAGAGACAGCGGAAGGCTAAAGAAAGACGGTGGGTATGGGGTGAGAAGACATCGTAGCGTGAGTCAGTTTGGTGCGCGTGGGAGTAACTGAAAAGGTAGCAAAGTAGGATTGGGCGGTAGTGGCTGTGCAAAGGCTTGGCATCACCGCTAGCTCAAAGGAATTATTATACAACTCGGTTGTTGATAGCGTCGGTGATTGGCCAAGTCGTTTCAGCTATAAGGCACCCCACTATTAGTCCTTTTAGTCTCTAAGAGAATGGTATGGTAAAGACAACATCCTCAGCTTTGCGACGATATCCTTGACACTGCCCGCGATGCCATCGAGCGAAGTGCCAGTCCAGCAACCGATATCGACGGTACCCAGCTCGTTGAGGTAATTGGAGATCGCACTGTAACAGGCGGACTGTTGGCCGAAGACTCCGCTTAGCTTGCCTAGTGCGTCAATGCATTTTCCATCTTCGTTTCGATACCCTCACATTGTGCGATCAACCTCGACAGCCCATCATAGAGAGCCTGTTTGTCCGCTTTTCCGTTCTTATAACTCGTGATACTGTCCTCTAGATCATCATACTGGCTCTGGAGGTCGTCGGTATACTTGATGTTTAGCGCCCCCACGACTCCGCCGGCCAATATATCTAAAGCGAAGCGACGGTTCCGTCGATCGAATTCTTCTGTTCATCATAGGGATTATTCGGTCCTTTGCTTCCAGCTTCTGAGGCAAAAAAATCACGGAGAACACGCCCACTCATCATGTTTGATTTAGCGTGTTGGACAGTATGGTCCAACTTCGTTTGCAGGGCCGCGAGATCGCTGCTACCACCAACCCCCCTTGGCCATTCATGCTCTCATGCCTAAAGACTATGTTTTGAACATGAGGGAGTTGTGTTGGAATCAGTGCCACTGTTCCAAAGCTACAAGAAAAGCCTGCTTGAACCAAGCCCCAACGATCACAAGACGTAATGTGTCTGTTCCAGCAGCGCCTTGTACTATTGTCTTCAAGTAAGCCTTGCTTATATGGCTTGGAACAGATTCAAGCAACAGGTGCCATCTAGACTAATAGTAGAATAACAAGCCATACGAGTTGGTGAGACGATTAAGCACTACGTCTAACGCTCTATCGGCCTTACCACTTATCGTATACAGGGTTATTTCGGCATAGCTTTCTCAAAAACTTCTTAGAAGCGTCTCGAAATGTAGGTATCAACACCCTATCGCTGCGCACAGCATAATCATACGACAGTCGCTAACATGCCCGTACCGACCACTGGCGCCGCCATCCCATGCGGCCTAGACGTCGTTAAAAGTGGGGGAAATGTCCCGTGCTGGACGGTATTACCTTATACATTATTACCTTTTCCGCTTTAGACAATATTAAATACTTCACCGTTAGCAAAAACTAATATATCTATTGATTTTAACCGAAAAGTGTCCTAATCTTTTCAAAGAAAATACTGAGCAATCGCTACAAATGCCCAAAATATCCGTGACATTCTCGCACCGGGGTCCGTTCCTCGAGCCCGGGAGTAGAAGGGCTCGTGACGGGCGCTATCAATGATGTGGGCCATTTCAAGTTCGGTGGTCTCCTCGTTGCGCTTGAGTACTCCATCCGGGAGGTAGGGTAGCATTCCTATTAACCCAAGGTCGTGCAAAAGCTGAGTCTCGGAGCCTTGGGCTTGAGCAATGCTTGATGAGAACTTGTAAGTACGACGGGAGTCAAGACTGTCAGTTCGGCTGAGCTCTTTTGCACTAACCCTTCGAGGTGTATCGTAGTAATTAACACTAATCTGAGGTTGAAATTTTGGACATAGTCTTAAGGTTAAGACTGTCTTGTAGTTGAAACTATCCTGAGATTTGCATTGTCTTGATATTAACCTCGTTTTGAGGTCGATGTTGATCCTTCAGGAGTAACTAAAATGGGAATATCTCGGTCCTAAACCCCTGCTTGGACGAAATGGTCGTTTCGATTATCGCGTCTCTCTTATGGAGTAGTTTCCCGAATGGAGGGAGGAATACGATTATGCTGGGAGGAGCCTGACGAAGAAAACGGCTGATCCAGTAACTGGTTGATTAATTCCATGCCAGAAACCAGCTCAAAATTTCGGTCTGATTTGGAAACTTGGTCTAGTAGCCACTCTCTATCCATGAAAATAGGTTCCGCGAGCCCATGCCGCTTTTTCATCGTAGAGAAAGAGGGCACACCCTATTTCCGTGGCATGTAGATCGGCTCCCTCGAACGGCGACCGGCCAATACCGAGTTCCCTCTTGCGCTAAAGATTAACTCTATAACCCGATTCTCCACTGGTATTTACGTGATTAGCACTTGAGGAATCCTGGATTTCGAGGAGAGTTTCCGCAGCTCCGAACTCCGACCCAGGTACGATCCGAACGTGGATAATGTGATATTACCAAGTATTATAAACGTACTAGGCAATGGCAAGTTGCAGGATAAGGTATGTTTGACAGACTTGATAGAAGGGGAAGCAGGAGTGGAGGATTTAGTGGAAGACGTCTTCGTCGCGTTGACTGTACATCGTCATCACAAGCGAGAGACAATACCTAGATTTGGCAAGCATCCTAGGTTTAGGATGTGCAAGCAATAACTTAAAGATCCATTCTTTAGTGTAAAGGAGCATTTCTAAAGAAGTCAGCGCCAAGGCATCCATGATCCCAAGTACTGCGAGTTGCACAATGTGGTAAGTTTTCAGTTCACCCCCAATAGACTACGGTAATTTAAGCAAGCATTCTGCGAATGAAGGTTTTTCATTCTCTTGACAAATAGATATATCGCCTGAACATCACACAGTGTAAGCGACAGCGACGCGGTTCTCAAGTAAGAAGATATGATGTATTTGAAAACGTGATTATGTTGACATGTCTTGTAAAAGCATATTTGCAATGACCGCTGCCGAGAAAGGATATATTCACGCCCCCAATATATTGCTGATGTGAGTAGCTTAATTAGTATACAAGTCAAGGCGGTAACATTGTGCTCCGTAAGAAGAACCCATGGCACAGGCTGCAGTCAAAAAAATAGTCGGGAGATTCTGCTCATCTTGTCGCGAGACGGTATCATATCCGCGAAGTCGAAGTGTTGCATGAGAGAATCTTGCACGCACGCGACGAATAGACGAAGGATGGCGTTTCCGCCCAGGGAGTCCTGAGTATGTCACGCGTGTCACGTTCTCCTCGTAATCGTTGGATAATGCGTGCAAATTGTGGCCATTGATGCGCAGGTTGGGTAGCGAACTCCTGGGTAATACAAGGATAGGCGAACGGGACAAATCAGGCCTATAACCCACGCAGTAGCTAAAGTGTCTACGCGCGTTCTCTCCACTAGGTGCTCAGGGTAGAGTGTTGGTTCAATCAGAGGAAGAATGCATGCTACAAAATTCGAGGGATGTCCGGCAATACTTGCTAATATCTCCAACGGCACATCCTCCATCCGCTGCAATTCGACCCTGGTTGTCCTTGGGAGGTAGGAAATATTATTTGGGGCCATAAGGATGGATAGTCGAGAGTTTGGGAAGATGCATGGCAAGAGTAACGGTCGATAACACGCTTTGAAACGGTACACCTGCTACCAAAATGGTTGGATCTTCGGCGCGAGAATGTACGACCAGAATAAGAAAGTTTAAAGGTGCGCCTGATTTCTCATTGACACAAAATCGAGGCCGGCCACCGCACAGTCTGCACGAAGCTGAAATGGTCGAAGAAGTAGCCGTGGCCCGGCAAAACTACTCCAGCAAAGACCTTTGGGACTTCCGGTTTCTCTAGACGGGTATGGCGACGAAGCGTGTATCTATTAGATAGTCTCGAACGGATCCTAGTTATGCAGGACCTCGAGTTCCGGCCTCTAAAAACCGCCAAAGCGGGTAGCATTGAATAAGATCAGTGCGAAGAAGTCGAAGGAGCAAAGTAGTTATGCAACAGGCACAAGGCACTAGGCTACCAAATACATTTTCACCAATGGAACAAACACTATTAGCGATTACCGAATACAATCTGACCAATGAAACAAACACCAAATACAATCCGACCAATGAAAACAAACCACTAACAATTACAAGACTGCGTTTGGAAATGATTTTCACCTACAAGTCCAACCCCAGAAGGTCAACCAGAACCCCTCAAGAACCTAAGAGGAAGAGCACACCAGTCCTCGGAAGCCCATCTTGAACTGAGCATTCCGGGATATCTGCGCTGGTGGGGCTTTTTAAACTTCTTCTGGTACAGCCTCACAATAGTGCTGCTACTGTTTTGCTGAGCTTTTTCACGACGAAGCCGCGATTCGATTGCCTGCTGCAATCCCGGGTGTTTGAGCAGGATTGCATCGTTGAAATACAAACTTCTAAGGTACGAGCTCGGGACGCTCGGATCATTGATGCTGCGTCCCATATGAGCCGGCAGTTCGAGCACATACTCGCTCGGGTCCGAAAACCGTTCGCTATCTTGAGTGTCGTCGTCCTTAGTGAGGTCTATAATTTCGGCGCGACTAATTAGCTTGTTTAAGGCGTACTTGTGGATAGATGGCTCCATCTTGATCTTAGGGGCGGTTCCTTCGTTGGCTGGCTCGGTGATGGAGCTGGAAGGGAGACTGGACGACGGTGGTTCAGAGGACTCCAACGTCGGGGGGCTTGACGATGGAATGGTGGAGCTTGCGGTTGACAGCTCACGGAACTCGTGGTCGTCGTTCCACTGCTCATATCGGGGACGCTTGCGCTTCCCCAACTCGGCGGTTTTCTTGGTGGTGTCATTGACCGATCCGACTTGCTGTCCCAATGTCAGTCTAGCCCGCAACCGTTTATCACACACTGACCTTCTTCCTCAGCTCTTGATTTTCGATCATGATCATCTCGTTTCGCTTCGTCAAGCTTTCGTACCGCTGCTGCATTTCTTCCATCTCCCTCTTCTGTTCATCCATAGACTTGGCTAGGGCGTTAGCAACCTTGTCGGGTGCCTGAACTTGGGCAGTGGCCTGGGGCATCGAGGTCACGATATCTCCAGAAGAGATGGAGGTTGGCTGAGTCGACTCGCAATTATTGCCGGAGACAATAGGAGAAGAAATGGATGTTGCGAAAGGAGTGGTGATCGCCATTGTGATGAATAAATAAGTAATGAATGCAGTGAAGAGTGAAGAGTGCAGTGAAGAACGATAATTGATAGAGCGAAGGCGGTCGTGATGGTGATGTTTTCGATTGGAAGGGTCGGATACCCGAGCTTTATAACTTCTCAAAGCCCCTCCCCCAGGAGCTTGGGCCACTACCCGGCGTGACGTCACGTTGGCTCCTGGGCTGGCTGTGTTTTTCGTGATTCTAATCACCTCATTGTGTTTCAATGTTTCGACATCTCACGCAACAGGTATGGAGCCCTTTCTTCCAGGCTTGATTCATTGCCGACGAGTTCAGTACAGGCAGCAACTACAGGACAATGACAGCTCCCAATTCACTAATGAGTGAGTTATGTCTCCGCTTTCGTGCTGCTTTAGTTTTGACGATACACAGTACATGCAGACAGTTAAACGCGCCGATAACGCCGAACCCCCCACGTGAGTATAACCCCAACCCCCTCAATCTTTGCAGTCTCCGTTATTGGCAAGGCTCAATTAGGAGAAGTGTAGATGCCCGCACCCAGCCCTCTGGACCCTCGCGCTGCTCAACTAACAACATATCTCGGTACGGGCAGTAACAACGATAGCAAGGTAACCTACGCCAGGCCACTTCTCAGTCCTCCACTCACCGGCAGGCAAGCTTTCGCTTTCTTTCGTCTGCACTTTGCGCCCAAGACTGAGTTGTCGTTGCTGACACGTATCAGCCTCCCCAGCCAGGTATCCCCGTCGTCCGGTACGATATTTCCCCGCGTGACTCGCATCACGTTGGGCATGTGCTTTTTAGTTGAGCCATCGCTAAATAACTGTCCCAGTCCTGCCTATCCCCACCGGTTCCTCCGTATTCGATGCAAGTTATGTTGACTGAAAGCGAAAGAAAAGGTGCAGCCGGCTAACGTATTTGCGCGCAGCCCCTACGCCATCGTTCGTATCGTATCCACCATGGACACCAGCTCCATCTTCCACGTCAGGTATTGGTTGTACGATCGTCCTTCTCGTGATAGTTTCACGTCATGCTAATACTTTCCCAGCCTTCGATAGTCTGCCAAGAAGGCCAATTCCTCCCTCTTAAACGGTCTTCCCTGTATAAGCTTGTCCTCCAGCCTGCGCAGACGGTATAGCTGCCTCTCGACGAAACGCCTATCCTCGTCATGCAGGGCCTCGGACAGGAACATGTTGCAGGCAACTGCCAACAGCTGTACGAGAATCCTGTCGCCGCTCGTTCCCTCGAACATGTCCAACGTGTAGTTGGTTTTGTACCAATGATTGTTGTAATTGAGGAGCCCTGTCGGCAGCACCTCCCGCCTGTAGCGCCGGGGACGCTCCGCCGCGATATTTGAAAGGTTTAGAGCGCTGTACTCGAATAGCCTGTTCTGCTCTGGTTCCTGCTGACGGTCCTGCTGAAGGACTAGGCGAACGATCGTTGGCGAAGACATGTGGTTGGTGGGTATTGATGGTAAGTTTGAGGAAGAGGGTGTGTTGGCACTGCTGCTCTCGCCGTTACCAGAAGACTGAGGATATGTAGTGAGGAAGCTGGCTGAGGATAAGAGATGGATGGTATGTGCCGCTCTCTGGCTTTTCCCGCGATGGTAGTATTGACCGTTTCAGTAGTGAGGAAGCTGGCTGAGGATAAGAGATGGATGGTATGTGTCCGCTATATGCCTTTTGCCACGATGGTAGTGTTGACCGTTACAGTAGTGAGTGGGATGCTGGTATCATCGCGGGCAATTTTTATACTGTGGGTGGTAGTGTTGGTGTAAGTACTCGTGGATCGGAGAAACCCGCTCTTACATGCTGACATGCCTAGGCGCTAACTCCTCGCTACCGCTGTTGGTCTCCCAACGTGAGTCACACCCCTTCCCATGATGATCCCAGCGGGCTCAATCCCCCAAGCAGGCTCTGTGGTTCGGCATCACATGTCATTTCTCATCCAGCGCCTCAATGTTCGAAACATCACCTCGTCGGTATGTAGGTCACCCATTTTCCCCCTTCTCGCACCGTCTTTCTGATATAACTTGCAGCTCACGATCGACAGTACTGTGTACAGCTCTACAGCTCTATTATCGTGTATAAGGTGTGGGTATAGCACCTCTACTGTGTACAAACTCCTACTGTGTTTCGTGCGGACCTTCTAAAGAGACTCCCACTATGCAAATCCAAATCAAATAAAAAAGCGGTACCCCGCAAAGTGTTGCCCCCCCTGTGAGTGATGTTTAATCATGTTGGTTCATAGGATATGAGCCGAACAACCACCGATGCGGTACCATGGATTTTTTTTTTTTTTTTTGCCCCACCATCGGGCTATGGGGCACCGTTGGCGCGCCAAGGCTAGCGGAACACGGTTCGTGCATCACGTGGCGTTGCTGCCTTCACACTCTGCTTCGCCTTTAAAACCCCCGATACTCCTGCTTTTGCGATCGCATCTTCATCTCTTGTAAGCTCCCCTCAAAATCCTTCGACTGTTCCCGTCGTTACTAGGGCGCCATTCACGAACATGTTTCCCCGCCCGCACCTCCTCGGTCTACCCCGCGAACTCCGCGACATCATCTACGAGCACTACCTCACCGAGGAAGATGGCTACCTGTTCGATTTCCAATCAGGAAAGCTGCGAGACCGCCATGGCCTGCCGATCAATATTTCTCTGAGTCTTAGCTGCAAGCTGGTCGCGTCCGAGATGCATGGTCTAGCTTTGAAATTCAACACGATCACGTTTGCGACTGGCTACGCCCCCTCCATGTCGACAAGAGCTGGGCTATTCGATTATTTTCTGAGGACGGTGTACAAGAGGAAAACCAAAATGCTGGAGTCTGTGCTCCCGTACCTTAGATCGGAGAGCGTAGAACTCGTCGTACAGGAATATCCGCAGTTTCAAAACTTCATACGAGAATTTCAAGACGTGGCGATTAGCGACGCTTTGAGCTTGGGCTACGGTTCGTACGGTGAAGTACCATCGACCTATCGCGAATTCATGGATTCCGTGCTGATCCTTGCCTCGCAACAACCCGACTTTCTCGAGGCGCTTGCACAGGTGGCCCGGCCGGTCACCGAAGGCTTCACCAATCCTTACGGAGTCTTATCACTGTGCTACGCACCCTGGAGTATCCCAACGCTTGAAGACATTGGCAGATTGGCGAACATCATCACTTCGAGGCCATCCGCATCTGCCCCTTTCTATTGGGAGCGTCAGAAATACAGCTTATCCGCAGCTGCCCTAGCCATTCATTTCCTAGGGTCGCTTCCCATCGATACGCGTCTACAAGTACGCAGGATTAAGCTACTCGAGGATCGTCCGGCCATTGCATTTCCAGAGTGTCACGCTAGAGGACTTATACCTTTCTGTCGAGAGAACTCACAACTCTGCATTGAGCGTAACGTTAGTCTCTGGCGAAACGCCTTTCAGGATCCTGACGAATTACACATGGCTGTAGGCTGGGGTGCTCAACGTAGAGCTGCGCTGAGTCTCGATGGTTTGAACGCCCACAGGATCTCCGGTTTAGTAACTCCTTGGATTCAGGAAGCGGAGGCTCTCCCAAGTCTAGGGATGCCATTCGACTGCTTTACCCTGGTTCTAGACGGCGACCCACTGTCTACGTACACGTCGTATGTTTTTCAGACAATGCAGCGGGATGCTGGCTGGCAGGCCGCTTTAGAAGAGTGCTATAAGCGTAACTACGTACGCGCGACAAGTTGGTTTCGCCGAAGACGCCCACTGTCTTTTATATATGAGGGGTTTCCGGAAGCACTGGCCAGGATTGTCAATGGTACATCTATCGTGCGCTGCAATTTTGACACAGGGGCTCTTTGGGATGTCGACGAAGTCATTGAACTCAGCGAGGAATGGGCGCTCGATCAATGGACCCTCAGTGAATGGAGTCTTGATGAATGGGATGATAGATGGGTCGATGAGCGCCCTACATGGGTTTTCCAGACCATTTCGCCTCTGCCCAATTGGTTTGAGCTTCTGAGCGAAAACGTACGTCCAGAAGAAGACACAATTGAGCACCCGTTCGGCATTCGCGGCACGTGCGATTAAACTGCTCACTAGCGGGGACTGCCCAAAGATTGTCCGTCGAACTTGGGCTTGTCTAGGAAGAGAGGGCCGTGGTTCCGCCTCTCTTTCAACCTTGTCGCGTGCGTTCGCCGGATAGCAATCAAAATCAATTTGGAAGTTCCGTTCAGCAAGATCAAATACGCGGACAACAGCTTCACTGCAATCAACTGGTCAATACGAATACACGAGACAGAAAAAAGCGGTACCCCGTAAATGGTTGCGCGCCCGTTTCGTTGGTGATATTTGAACATGATGGCTCGAAAACCCGGATGCATCCTATGATTGACTTTGCGCTGCGCCGTGTGCCGATACGCGCAGCCATGGTTCGCCTATCGCGGGGCGGGGTTGCAGCCTGACACGCCCGTCTACCAGAGGGCCCCACTCTACCACCATATACCTCGCTATTCAACGCCATGTACCCGCGCACTCACCTCCTTCTCCCTCGTGAGCTCCGAGATATCATATGCAGGCACTATCTAGCCCTGGAAAGGTGGGCGTGTCCTCGATTTCGAGTCTGGTAAATTACCAAAGTGCTGATCACTAACCAATCAACTTCTATTTAATGCTCACCTGCAAACAACTCTCTTCTGAGATGCAAGGCTTTCAAGGTCATTACAAGCACCTTTCGGAGCGGATATTCGGCCGCTATTCGAAAAACAGCTGGGCGC
The DNA here is from genome assembly GCA_030770425.1 of Darksidea phi. Taxonomy (NCBI): domain Eukaryota; kingdom Fungi; phylum Ascomycota; class Dothideomycetes; order Pleosporales; family Lentitheciaceae; genus Darksidea; species Darksidea phi. The sequence goes on from JASJFT010000086.1 coordinate 82,500, forward strand.
TTGTACAATTACACCGAGATTTTGAGCTCGCGCAAGAGGGAGATCCTTTGGCATGCACGCCATGTCTCACTTCCGAAACTATCGACCGTGTGGCGCAACGATTCCCTCAGTCCATAGAGATGCTGTTGGCGGTAGTTAAGAAGACGGAGATGAAGAAGGTTTGTTCATGCGTTCATGGGGCGAGACGGCATCGATACACCGTGACTTCATTACGTTTATATTGAAGCTCGTTTTGCAAGATCCCAACTTTTCTACAGTGGCTTCCAATTCGCCTTTGTTGGGAAGCATTGAAACGGGCAAGTTTCGGGCAAAGGCGGACACCGTTCACGCCGTTCGAACGGGCCAATAGCCTCCAAAGTAGGAGGCTACAGCTACGCCTTAGACCCCTTTCGGGCGCGGATCGGCGGTGACGCAGAATTCGCCAATCAAGGAACGGATAGCAATCTACTGTATCGCGGAGAATGAGGGCCAATACAGCGCTCCAACGTGCTTCTTCTGACCTTGAACTTGCTCTGGGCTCATGTCTAATTTTCTTACTGAAAGTACTTCCTTTCCTAGGAAATTCTTTACCATCGGACGCGGCGTCAGCCCTACAGATGACAAGACATCTACGCCGATGGCTTTTCGGCACCAATTTTCTTGACTATTCTATAAGGGTGCATCTGAGCGGGTGACGATCGCCCCGCGCCCCTGGGGGCTTCGCATGCCGGTTAGCGCACAAAAATGCCACGAAAGCACAAGCATCGATGCCGAGCAGTTTATCGCTGCAAAACAGTGGGCATACTATATGGTGAACATTCTTAGGACAGACCTTATTCTGGTGTATGCTAAACCAACCACGGGGGCGGGGGCGTCACCCGCTCAGGATGCCCCCCTTGTACCTTAGTCCTGATTGGCCTTTTGATACTATAAGTACGGTTGCCGATGTGCAGGCACGGACCGATGCACACCAATCACCAGCTACTTGCCCGAAGCGCCCACATATATATGCTAGCAGTCCGACATCTTTACTGGGGGGTTGTTTTCCTACGGCCCTTAATCATACTTGTGGCCGGACGATCGAAACATCCGACTGCCGAATTCAAGCTTGAACACCGGACGACCAATTCGCATACTTCGAGATGCAGAAGGCATACGTCACCCAGATGTCTGCTGTTTCTGAACCGTGCCGAATGCAGCTACCCAGCAGCGCGTCGAGCGTACCAGCGAAAGGGATACGTAACACGCGGTCAATCAATACACAGACTTCGCCTGTTCGCCGACCGGCTGTCCTCTGCTTGATCTACGCGAAAAGAAGGATCTTTCAGAATGAATTCGCAACCAGGGAAATCCCAGTACGCATCCGAATACGCCGGCCAACCCTTAGTCCACGTCTGCATTGCCTTTGCGACCCTCGAGGCATTCGTCATCATCGCATTTGTCTTCTCATGGCATTTCAACAGGGATGGTAACAGCCACAATACCAAGGGCGTGTATGCGCTCATTTTGCTTGCGTATCTGTTCTCTTTCGCAGGAGTGGTAATTGGGATAAGTGGGTCCGACCGTCTTCAAGCTATGTCCAACTGTTATCACCATCGGCGGCGCTGGCTATCACGCGAACATATTGCCAGTCAGAACGGTTCGGACCTTACTCCAACTCATGACGGCACACGAAGCTATCTACGTGGGCGATAACCTTTCCCAAGCTCACCATCTTGTCTCTATACTTGAAGCTCTTCACGGTGAAGCTGTCTAGACAATTCTATATCTCACGGGTGCCGCCATCATCGCCACCTGCTTGTTTGGATCCATATCCGTTTTCACGAACTGCCGGCCTTTGGACTAGCTCTGGGACCTTCGCTTTGACAAGTGCATCATGGAACCAATGACAGCTTTTTGGCTCTACAGCATTCCGATCATTGCGACAGACATTGTCATAGTGGTCCTGCCCATAACGGCGTTGTGGGGATTTATAGTAGGCATGTGGGAGAAGTTCGGGGTGGCTCTTACCTTTTCCGCCATGGCCGTGTAAGTATGACAGGAATTGGACTGAGTTGCGGCTGATGTTGAAGTAGTGGGATTATCATAGCCATTCTACGGTGAACCCGAGATCTACCTCTTAGCCGCAACCGTACCAAAGCTTCGGCCTGTCATTCGACAAGCCACCGCGAAGACCCTGCCCCTCCGTCTCGTCTCCCGATGGTGTACCCGTGGGTTCGGCTTATCTAGACGTTCTAGTATACCAGAGCAGGTAGTAGTGGATCAGCCGGGCACCGTGGAGAAGGCTTTAATGAAAGAATCAAAGATCATGATTGGCGAAAGAGCGAGCAGAGCTCTACGTTTGGACGACTATCACCGTGTGCGATACGGACGCGGGCTAGCTAGCGTTAGCACCGACGATGAGGAGAGCAAGGTGTGTGCAGATGCGATCGTCCACGAGACTTTGGAAAGCCAGGGTAGAAATCCAGATGGGACGCTGAGGGAGTGGTGGCTGCAGCCAGTTAGGGTTAGCCCGCTGAGGACGTCTGACGTTGACAGTTAAATTTTATCCCTTAGGAGGCCTAGCTAAAGAGTTCTGAAGTACAGATTGGGCCTAGTGTTTGGGCATGCGAGGTACCTTGGGTAACGACTATAACCTCTTCGAGTTTAATAGTTTTTTTATTTGTAAGGTATTCGGGACGAAATACCTTTCTATATTACCTTTTTAAGTTATTCTATAAGTGTAATAACGTAATAGTTACTAATTATTTGATGAAGATTAATAGTAGAAGTCGATGTTAGTATCAATTGGCAAGGTAGAATTTAGAATTAATTATACATTAGGCTGAGCTGTGCGCCAGCTGATAGAATATGGTATAGACAAGTCTTCGCTACTAGTATAATCTGTGCTCTTCAATTAGAGTTGACGAGCCGCCTAAATTGATCGGAATAATATTCGCCAGGAACTTGTCGTCGTTAATATGCCCCAAGACGGCAAAATTGTGATATTATGCTCTCGGAACATTTAACGCCAGGGTAGAGTGGAGATCTTGCGGAGATGACGCTAGAAATGCCTGGATATTTACACGGCACCCTTGCAGCCCCGCATGCAATCTCATTGGATTGATTGCTGACAAGGGAATTAACGATCCAAAGATCCACCACACATCGGATTCAAATATGCTGGGAAGAGTACCTAGTGCAAATTGGAGTCGGAGAAATTGCTATACGGAGATTCGGTTAATGACATACCCCTAGGCCTTATAAAGAGGTCGAGGACATTACGACCTCGTCTGCTACCAACGATGACCACAAATCCCTTGCTGTAGGGACATCGATACAATGCTTGCTCTTTCATTCTTCCTGTTGTTAGCGGTGGCAGTATGGACCGAGATAACTGCTGCAGCTACGCCGGGCCGCAACCAGACCAGCCTCAATTCTGGATGGAAGTTCTCACGATTCACGTCTAATCCGGATTCGCTATCCTATAACACTCTCAGGACTTGGATGCTACCACAAGCCAATGATTTTATTGTCAAAGGCACTAAACACCAGCCACCCTCGGGTACGCCTCCCGGAAACAACGTTCAGTATGTACAGGCATCTTTCAACGACGCCAGCTGGCAAAATGTCGACTTGCCTCATGACTGGGCAATCGCGGGCCCCTTCAATGCGCCGGGCATAAGTGGTGGCATGGGTCGCTTGCCCACGAATGGCGTGGGCTGGTACCGGCGGAACTTGGTTGCCACCGCGGACGACGTAGACGGGAGCAAGTCAGTCTTTCTGCAGTTTGACGGCGCCATGTCTTATGCGGCTGTTTGGCTGAATGGAAACTTAGTTGGTGGATGGCCATGGGGTTATGCCTCGTTTCGCTTGGACCTGACCAAGTACCTTAAGGCCGGAAACAACATTCTCGCTGTGCGACTCGATAATGCAGTGGAAAACTCGCGTTGGTATCCTGGTGCTGGCATTTACAGAAATCTGTGGCTCGTCAAGGTTGACAAAACACATGTAGCACAGTGGGGAACGTACGTCACAACACCCTCCGTTTCCTCTACATCGGCGACGGTGAATATGGTGGTGCAGGTTGAGAATTTGGGTAATGCAAGTCGAACTGTCGACGTGAGCACGAACGTCTACGCTATTGACCAGGGTACCGGAAATGCCTTGTCAGAAGTCGTGGCCTCGTTCAAGAAGGGTACCTTAAGCATCAACGCCGGCGCAAAGCAGTCAACCAACGCCTCTGTTACCATCTCCAACCCACGCCTTTGGGGCCCGCCTCCGGGCCAAACGCCTAATCTTTACTTGGCCGTTACAACGTTATCCTCCAACGGGGCCGTCATCGACACGTATGAAACGCGCTTTGGCATCCGATCGATCACATATGACGCGAACAAAGGCATTCTGGTTAATGGCCAGCATGTGCGTGTGCAAGGCACATGCAACCACCACGACCAAGGCTCCATCGGTACTGCCTTCAACTTCAGAGCGACACAACGGCAATTACAGATCCTGCAGGAGATGGGCGTGAACGCTTTGAGGACATCGCACAACCCGCCTGCACCAGAATTTCTTGATCTAGCTGATAGCATGGGCCTCATGGTCCTCGACGAGGCTTTTGACTGCTGGTCACAGGGCAAAACAACCAACGACTACCATCTCCTTTGGTCTGACTGGCATGAGCCAGATATGCGGGCATTCCTGCGACGCGATCGTAATCATCCTTCGGTCATAGCTTGGAGCATTGGGAACGAGATTCCGGAACAAGGAAGCAGTCAAGGTGGCCAGGAAGGCCAGGAGCTGCAAGACATTGTCAAATCGGAAGATCCTACACGCAAGTCTACCACGGCCATGAATTCAGCATCAGAGAACTCGGCTCTGGCAAACGTAATTGAAATCGAGGGATTGAACTACCAGGGTGAATATGGAGCCTATGGTAGCTTCCACAGCAAGTTTCCCAACAAGATGATCTGGGGCAGTGAGACGGCGTCATGCATTAGCACCCGCGGCACCTATCTCTTCCCCGTTACCAACAAAGACAATGCCAAGTTTGACGTTGAAGGTGGTCAGGATCGCAATCGTATGTGGCTCAGCGCATATGAGCTCTTGAACCCTGGTTGGGGCGGAAGCGCCGATTCCATCTTTAAAGGGCAAGACAGGTTCCCATTTGTAGGCGGCGAGTTTGTATGGACGGGTTTCGACTACATAGGCGAGCCAACGCCGTATGGAGGCAATGGAGGGGCACGCAGTTCTTACTTTGGAATTGTCGATCTGGCTGGGTTCAAGAAGGATCGTTTCTACATATATCAGGCTCGTTGGCGACCTGACTTTCCCATGGCCCACATCCTCCCTCATTGGACATGGCCAGACCGCGTCGGACAAGTCACGCCTGTTCATGTCTTCAGTTCCGCCGATGAAGTCGAGCTCTTTGTCAATGGCGCATCTGCCGGCCGCAAGAAACGACCGGATCAGTCTACCTATCGCTTCCGCTGGGACAGTGTCAAATATAACCCCGGCGAACTGAAAGCTGTGGCCTACAAGAACGGCAAAGAATGGGCCCAGGATACTCGCAAGACTGCCGGCAACGCCGCAAAGCTTAGTGTTACGGTAGATCGCAAGTCGATCGCCGCTGATGGTGCCGACCTGGCATATGTCAGTGTGGCGGTTGTGGACGCGAGCGGGACGGTTGTGCCTCGTGCAAACAACACTATCGCATTCAGTGTCGCCGGACCAGGAAAGCTGGTTTCGACGGATAATGGGGATCCAACAGATATGACGGCTTTCCCAAGCGCGAGCCGTAAAGCATTCTCCGGCCTCGCACTGGCAATTGTAAAGGCGAATGCTGGAGGAAAAGGGCAGATAACTGTTACCGCCAAAGCGGATGGGCTTACTGAAGGACAAGTGACTATTACGGCGGGCTAGGTCGGCTATTAGTGTGATTCTCGTACATCTAAACTACGGTTGTATCGAGAAAATAATCGTGCTAGACATAGACTTCTCTCACCTCTCCCAAATTGTTCCACTTTGCCTTCCACTCACCGCAATATCCACAATATCAAAGAAGCTCTTCTTATACCTCCCGGAGAGCTCGGAGAGGGCGGCACATGCTGCGTGTTGGACTTCTGTTGAATTAGCCATAACTGTCCTGGCCTGGACGTCGTTCACCACCTGGCCGCGTTGACTAAGAGGATGCTTCTGAGGCATTTCGACCCGCACGGCTTCAAGGTGCTTCTGCCCTCGGTGAGTTTCGGAGGATATCATTGCCGGATACCTAAAGTGGCATACGTTGTGGGTATCACTCTTGGCGCCAACTGCTTCGGTGCCATGGAGATATGCCAAAGTTCGAGCTCCGGTCCTTGTTCCCCTCGGTGTGTCCTTCATTGGTTGGACTGAACGCGCGGCGATCACTATCGTGGCGCTTGGGGCGAAGGATCAGTTCGTGCTGGGTACCTCGGCCGAAATTGCGGGCTCGATCCGCTCCTCATCTCGTCCATGACATCGACCGTGTAAGTGCTACTATGTTTGAGTACGCCATGTGAGCATCTCTGGTTATTTTCTGAAGATATTCCGGCATTCTATCGAAATCGCCTAGCTACCACCATCGCCGCGGAAGTGCCTCAAGCAATCATTGGAGCTGGACTTGCAGCAAAAGTCAGTCGCATCATTCGTATCGGCCTTACCGACCGGAGCCACAGCGTCTGAGGCCGTCCCGGGCATTACAACTGCGATCCTCGCTATCGGGACAAGCGCCTATTAACACGCAAACGCGGACGCTTACCGACAGCCTTCTTTTCCAATATCGCGTTCTCGGATGTTGCTATTATTTGTAGCTACTGTTGCCCAACGTCGCCACCCTGCATCAGAGCCGAGACGAGGGGCATACTGCTGGCGAGGAGAGAGAATAGCTCTAATAGATAGCCTAAAGTTTGAGGATGCAGGCGACCTTTTCAGACCTTCCCGGGCAAGCTGTCTGGCCCATGAACCCTAACCCTAACCCTAAGCGCTCCGTGTGAACTTTGCACCCTCCTCACGCCAGATTAATCACATTCGAGATCTGCACGGTGCCTTCACCTTTGCTTCATTCGGTGCGATTACACGTAGCGGTTCGCTCTCACCTGAGTATAGGTCCCTGAAGTCTATCGGGAATTCGAGCGCTCCAGAACCAGTGGTGCACCATTCATTAGTTATGACACTTCATCTATTACCGCACGTCTACCAGCCGCCTAGGCCTTCATGTAGCACGGCACGCACTTTGAAGGATAGGGTTCAGGAACGTTGCACAGCAGCAAAACAGAGCGCTCATTGAAGTCCACATTCTGCTCATGAGAAGCTACCTTTCTCATCACTAAAGCAGCAGCGTCGTTAAAACCCTCCCAATAAGGCGCAAGTGGGACGTTGTCCAGATCTTCCAGAATGCACTCAACACTCTCTCGACTACCGTATCCGAACTCCAAGCGCGTTCCTCATCGCTAGTTATATGTCAAGCTCGAGCTCGTTGGGAATTGCCCAACAATGCGCAGTTCAGCTATACATAGAGCATATCAGTTTCTCACAGCATAGAGTTCATGTCTGAGTATTGCCGCCTCTTCTGTTTGCTCCCGAGCGAATCCATGATGAGCTATTTTCTCACCGACTTTCTCCAAATCTCGCCGAAATCGGCTATAAAAGTGGAATGTAAGCTTGGTCCAGGGCGTTCAGATTATCCTTAGTATACGCCGCAAATCACCGTATCCGCCTTGTAGCCATACCCATGAGGGGTTTGATAGCAACGTGATCTACCACCGCGGCCTCACCGTACGGCGTGACTTGTCGATCTGGAACCCGAGATGTCCACTATTTAGTGAGACTATTGTACTTTATTGTACTTTCAACGTACAATAGCGACATCTTCATGGTTACGATTCTGCCTAATTCAGGACCCATTGTTCTCCTCAATACCGCACAATAGAACCAACGCTCACCTACAATACATTACCACAATACGAGCCACGCCACAATGCACCACACCCAACTGAAACACCTGCCATCTGCTTTTTTGAAACACCGTCTCCTCTATCTAGAATACACTTCAATACATAATCCATGTCCCCCTGTCCACAGACTCCGACGTCTTCACCACGCTATTGTCCTCCGTCAAGATCATAGAATAGATCTATGATCACTTTCGAATACACATGCCGCGCAACGTATCCAGCATGCCTCAAAGACCCAATCCTAGGTCACCGCGTCTTCAACCGGTCCCATATCCTACCTTGAAGCACAAAAGAGGGGCAAAGTCGTGCTCACTATCAGCCTTCAACCCGCCCCTGGATCCAACTTGAAACTTGCAAGGAGACAAGTCGAGCTCACCGTCGCTGTCACTTACTGGCGGCAATCCTGCCTCACCTAGAGTCGTCAGAATCTCACAGTATTTATTCTCCGCCCGCTCCACCTTTACCTTTTTCTTTTCGAGCAGCTAACTTACTAGTTCTTTGACGCAGAGAACTAGACGCTAATTCTGCCAGCTAGACCCAAGTCTGGACCCATCGCTCCAGAGCTGCCACCCCACTCCAACGCTCAACTCCGACCTACCCTTCGTATCTCAACTTCAAACTCCGCAATGGCGTAAGTGCTATTCTTTCTGGGCATCCTCGAATGGCGATTAACACTCTTCCAGCGATAAACTCCCCACGCAGATGGGGCAGGGGTCTCGTAACCCGCCGCCTGCTCCCATCCGCAACCCTGGCCATGCCAACCGCTTGTCGCTCATGCCCCCGGTGCCGCCCACACCCGCCAACCCCAATACCGGCTCCGGCCCCGGCTCTCGCCCTGGCTCTCGCTCAGGCTCCGGCTTTGGCATGAGCTTGTTCAACCAGATGACGCCGACAAGGAGGGCGTTTTCTGTCAACACGCGCCGGCTTGGTTTTGATGGTAGGTTGCCGCCTGTGACTAATGTCATCAACTCCAGGGTCACCAAGTCCGTTGCACCCGAGAAGAAGAAGAGGGTGAGAAGTCTCGGCAGAATGGGTGATTTGTCCATCGCAATGAACGATCGTGGTGCAACTCAACCCCCGAAAGGGTCTTTCTTCCGTTTCTTGGATCTGCCGCCGGGTGAGTTCTGCCTAACTTGAATGTCGGTGGTTGCACCGTTGCTAACTAAGAGCAGAGATTCGCAACATGATCTACGCCTGGGCCGTCACCGGCACAAAGCAAGCTCTCCTCGTCCATTGCCCCCGCATGGCCTCACTTCGCCCGCGCACCCGCCAAGATCGGTGCCGTCCTCTTCCGGACTACGACCCCGAGGCCGTCAAGCCAAAGGGTAAAAAGGCACTTATCGAGCGCGAGTCCCACCGTCCCTTCTTCGGACTGACTCAGGTCTCCCGCCAAGTGCGCTCGGAGTTCTATTCCATCTACCTGAAAATGCAAGAGATCGGTCTAGACCTCACCGACGTCGTTAAGTACCTGATGACGATCTATAACTGGTCAAGCCTCACAGCCGAGCAGAATCGCTTGACGAGGGACTTGCCATTCAAGGGTAACCTCACCATCGCAGTGGCTTGCCAAATTCTCCCGTGCGAAAAGGATGGCATCGAGATCATCTTCATGCTCCACATCTGGGCCAACTCCATCAAGATGGAGGCTGGATTCGGACGGTATTCATGCGTCAACTACCAGCCGCTCTTTGACGGCGAGGCCAAAGACCTGTAAGCAACCTTCCTCCTCCATGCTCTGCAAGATACTGATTCTGATCCAAGGTACCGTCTCTTCGGCCGCAGCGTCCTCCGCGACCGCTCCTGCTCCCGCATGAACATCATCTGGCGCGGCTACCTCCGAAGCGGGCACCTCGCCTCCGTCACCATCCACCGCGCACCCCCTCCTATCATGGTCCGGCCACTTCTACCCTCGGCTTTCGCAGCTCCGCCAGGCTCGGCCCCATACGTCCCCAACGGCGAAGTCCCCATTGCACAGCAGCCGTACTTCCACATTCTGTTCAAGCCGCAGTATGCTGAGCCGTGGATGCGCACCCAGGACAGCTTCATTCCAGCTGGTTGGCTCGAGCAGCGCGGGTTCGGCAACATGGAACACTTCAAGGTCAAGGTTGGTGTTTACCAACCAGGCCACTGGCGCAGGCAGTAGGTTTGTGGTGTGGTGTGGCATGGATTGGAGGTCGCAGTTGCCGTTGATGCGGAACGGTGACAGTACGACTATGGCGACTTTCCTCGATTACGACGCGATCTCGACGCTTTTCCCGACGGTGCTGTTGATGCTGCGACAGATGCAATTAACATGCTACGTAGCGCGAGTGTTGGCTCGATCGCGTCGACGTCGGCAGCCGTTTTCCTTTGGCGACACCGACACTGTCGTATTGTATTTTTTCGACGATCTTTCTTACTGGTATCTTTTTATTTCTTCTTTTGAATAGCGGACGGAGCGAAATTTTCCCCATAGACGATCTAACGGTCTGGACGCATGCCATCTTAATACGAGAGTGGTTGGGTATTGCTCAAGCTGGCGGTTCCACTCTGGTGTGGGCTGGATATTATTTTCCGATGCGGATCGTGTAGTACAGCATGATCCGACCATCTTCTTGGATAGCTAGAGAAACGTGAAGAACTTATTACGATACGCTGTGCATTGTGCTGTGATGGGATGCAGAGCCATCGACGATGCGCTGATGTTGAGTCGGCCTTTGGGTTCAACTGTTGGGAGAAAGCACTCGAAGAAGCGGAGTAAAGTTTGGCGCTAAGCTACCACGAAAAGGGAGCGAAATCACGTGAGCTTACGTCATGATCACTCTATCCCCCAATTCAGTCTCAGTCTTCCATCTCGAACTTCTCCGGCATCGGTTGCACTCCCCCCGGCCCCATCTTCTCGATAAAATGCACACAATGTGCCTGAGGATCCAGCACTCGTGGCGCACTCGTGGCGCACTCGTTTTGGAGGCGTACCTCTGGATGCAGGAGCTGATGAAACAGGCACCGTGCGACATGCGCCGCCTCCCTTTTGCTCGATTGGCGTCAAGTGCCGCGTGCAACGGGGGCATAACACCATAACAATACGCTCCGGTTCATCTTCTCCACTCGCTATGTCTTTTGGGCTACTATTCCGAGGCAGTAGGTTTTGAGTTGCGACCCTGGTATCAGTCGTCTACAAGTGAGGTCATCGACTGGGGTGCTGACCAGTTGACAGCGTGCCACCCCAGCGAGCTATTTCAGGCCGTCTATACTCCACCCGGTCGACAGCGAGCTGCCCACTTCATTTCTTGCTAAAATCTGCAACAATTTGTCCTTTTTGTGTCGTTCGTTTTTAGACTCCACGTTTGACCATGTCGCGTCCGATGAGCATGCCAGACTTCTCGGCCCTGCTAGACGCGTCCACCCCGCTCCACAACAGAAGGGAGCTGCCGCGGAAGAAGCCTAGTATTTCGCTGGCGACCGGCTTGATCATGGCGACGACAGAGAGCCCAAAAGGCTTGCCGAACACGCCACAGCAGCCGCAGGGGAAGATTGGAGCAGACTGGAGCGACAATCTGTTCTATGCGTATGCGCAGAAGGTATACGGGCCTGTACCCCGCCCTTCTCTTCATCTTCCTACATTGTGGGCTCGCATATTTATGGCCTTAAGCTAACGACCAATCCCAGAGCGAGTACTCGCAATCGCCGCCCTATATCCTGACCTTCGCCTCCGCCTCCATCTGCGAACGATGGTGGTCCCTCGTCCAGCGCGAATACCCCGAGTCCACACGCGTCGGCCCCCAGCTCTTCATCCTGAGGAGCGACGACATGCAAGAACAGATACAGGACAACCCCGCATTCCTTGATCTGCGGAATAAGTGGTTCTACACAGAGTCAACGGGCGTCATCCCCATACAGGACTACAAGGGGCACCCGGTCATAACTCCGCTTGCGCCTGAGGCAGAGGAGGAGGGGAAAAAAGAGGAGCCCTTCGATATGGCAGCTCTGACTATTGCATTGGACAAGATGAACTCCATGATCAACGAGAACAGCGCCCAGATCCGCGCCCTGTCCGTCGCACAGTCCGAAGGCCTCCAGCGCATGCAAGAGATCAACGAGTCGAACGCCGGGCAGATTAAGGCCCTCGCTGACAGCCAGGCCAAGCTCCAAACCATCGTCGACCAGAATGCTTCACATTATATCGCTCTCTCCAACTCCTCGTTCAATAATCAAGAGCAGGTCAAAGCCGTACTACAGTCGAACGCCGAGCAGATCAAGGACCTCACAGCTGGCCAGGTGCAACTCTCAAGGACATGTGAGGGCATGATTCGGTCAATCGAGAGCTTGGGGCATACTGTTGACAGGGTCAACGATACTATGAGCAATATGAGCACTGCCATATCCGACACAGCAAGTAATGGGTCCGTGGCAGTTTCTTCTGGGGGAATCGGGAACCAAATATTACCCCCACCGCGTAAGCTAAATCGCAAGATCAAGGGCGTCTGGTACGAATATGACTCGTCGCCGGCAAGCTCGGCGAGGAAAAGTGTGGCCATGTTGGATACACCGCCGAAGAGTCCGCCGAGCAATCGCCACGTGTGAGAAAATGCAATGGCTTTATGTGCTCATATGATCGCATGCGTTGTGTACGCGCGTTGGACGGAAGAATTTACTGTTAGGGCAGAACTTTTTTGAGGCGGTCCTGTCCGACACGCCTGCATGGTTTTAGGAGGCGTTCGGAGCATGGGGATGCATCCTCATTTGGGTGTTCATAAGGTTACACGGCGTCGTATGAAGAAATATACTAATGTTATCTCGATTGGATGACTTGTCCTGATCCTCAGCGCGCGAGTGCCTTGATTACGATTCCTCTGAGTAATATCCAGATGTCCATTCGTGATGCACGTGTTACTCGCACCTGCTTCATCGCGGCTTTCTCTAAGCCTTCTTCTAGTACCGCCTTGATGCTAGCCGGTACGAGGTTTATCATGTGCCCTTGTTATGACTAGAGTCTTCCAATAACTGAAAGTCTCAGTGGATTTCAAGACGAGTTGCAGCGGATCGCGCTAAATTACCCGAATCAGGTCATCGTGCACTATTCATTTTGTAGGTGTATTTAGCGACTACGAACTGGCAGCTATACATTGCTTATCTATGCTAAGCTACTGTTACGAAGCTCTAGCCAATAAAAAAATAAAAATAAAAATAAACAAAAAAAAGAGAAGGGCGGGGAATTAAGCCCTTTGTGATCGGCGGCAAGGTATCGGTGTTGGGGCGGTGCACCGGGTCCGCAGCGATCAGGGTAAGATAGAGGATGAGCGGGACAAGGACGAGAGGGAGGGAGTAGTAGGAGGATCATGGTTGGGCTTGGTGATGCGTGTGTGGAAGGTGTGTATTGGTGGGATCGTGGGAGATAAAGGGCGAGTGGACGCTGGACATGGTAATTTTTCGCAAGGGAATATGTTCGAGTAGAGTGAACATAACCGTGGTTCAATGCATCGCAACCGCTTTCCTGAGATATCAGAATGGGGCATAGGTAGATTGCGTATCTTGACTACGTTCAGAGCGTAAAATTCCTTAGAGCTTGTCCTTTCGAAAGAGGAATGCATATGCTCTCCGCAAACATTTGTCTTTTTCGCCAGACTCATGTCGTGACTGAGTTTGCGAGTTCGATAGCCGCCTTGACGACCTCATCAAGCGTTTTCTTCGGCAGTCCCAACTTCTCATTCCATATCTCATGCTCTTTCTCAAAGTCGTATCCTACATCGACATCGCTAACGAAGCTCAGTGCGATAAGCGGATACGTTGCGTTGAAGTCTCCTGCATCAAACTTTGCCCGCATCTCCTTGATAACTGGTGCCGATTCCTTCTCTTCAACCGTGAACTTCTCACCAAGCTGCTTCTCTAAGCTTGCTAGGATTTCTCGCGGGCTGGCTACAAAGTCCGAAAGGAAAACTTGTTTATTTGCCGTCAGCTCAGGGTTCAAGAGGGCCCTTACGACCCCGAGGCCGGTGCTTGTAGACGTCGTGGTTGTGAAGCGGGAATGACCGGAGTCCCAGATCGTGGCTTTGCGGTTCTTCACGTCAATGTCGAGGAAGTTGCCGGATTTGGCGGGATTGAGCGCCCAGTCGAGCCTATATAGAGAGATACATTGTCAGTACAGCTCAAATAGAGAAGCATCCCCTCTAACGCCAGGGGCGCGATGTGCTATCAGATTTTCCGTACCATGAGCCGCAGGAGATAGACGTCCACGTGAGAGTAGACTCTTTCGACCTCTTGATGAGGTACTCCAACATCTTGCCCTTTAGGTCATACACTGGGACCAAGCTCCTCGCACGGGGATCAAGATTGTTGGTGCCATATTCTCTAGATAGAACATGCAGAAGTCAGTATCGCTCATCAAGAGAGGTATCAGTGCCTTTGGGTTAAACACGAAGCCGCACTCTCTTGTAGAATGCAACGCGGGCGGATTTCCAGGTGTCTCGAGAGGGCAAACTGTAGTGCAAAATTTACGCACGAAGGTATTAGGCGTTTGACGCCGGCCGCCACTGCGGCATCGATGATGCGGTGAGCGATATTATCCTTCGTAGCCGGCGCCGTATTCAGAGCCACGACAACCGCGTCCTGACCACTGAAAGCTTCCTGAAGTTCTTTTACAGTGAATGCATCGGAGACTTCCTTGACGGGAATGCCGGAGGGAAACGTGGCCGACGAGCTGGCGCGTGTGAGGATGGTGACGTGAAACGATGGTTCCGCGAGAAGCGCAGAAAGAATCGGAGTTCCCACCGAGCCGTTGGCTCCGGCTATGATAATGTTCTTCAGAGTTGCAGACATGGTGATGGTTTTGACTTTTGCTAGCGGAGTACAGATCGGGAGAGCTTTCGATTCGATTAGGTTGAGAAACAATAGCTTGTGTTAATGCAAGAGTTGAGCTCCCTCTCCTTTATACGCTTCCTTCCACATTTATTCGTTCATTCTCTGTCATATCAAGATGCGCTGTAGTCTGCCTCTTTTGGTAGACGTATGACCAATCGTGTGCTCCACAGTTTTGCAATGCATCGGCCGCCACTACTGACGTGACCCAACAATTACTCATCCCAGAGACCTTTATTTTATCAGCAGATGAATTTCAAGAACATCTGGCGAAGTGTGTGAGCTCGAGATGGAATAGACCGAAGATGGAGCTTTGCCAGCCTCGGCAATTCTTCTAAGCGACGCGTCGGCCGCTGCAGCGATGAGTAAACGCAGGTGCACATTAATCATGAGGCGCGTAAAGTAAGCGACAATTCAGTTGCGCACGCCTTAGATGATGGAATGGATGGAAAATTCGAAAAGTTGCCGTATTCAAGGGAATTTGAGTTAATAAAGCTGTCGAGATGGCATCGACACCACGCCGTGGCTGGGCGCATAAGCGCCGGCTACAGATACCGGAGGGCTTTCGAGCGATCGTCCCCATAGTAATTCTTCGTGCCTACGGAGGCCTGTGCATCGCCGGCGATGATATGTGGAGATCGAGCAATCTGGGGGTGGATGGCGCCAACAAACAGGTGGTCGACGCTCGGGGTCTGGCACGGCCCGAAGCGGCTCCTGATCAAATCTCGGGAGCGGCATCAGGCGTTCCGGTTTCAGGGGCCCACCTTCGTCTCGACATCAAACTCATCACTGTCCATCTCTCCATCGCTTCTCATCTTCGTTACACTTCATATGCACGGCGCAAGCCGCGACAACTTCGCTACTCTTGTTGGCAGCGGTCTGGAAAGGGCCTGCAGGGGTGCTTGCATGCGTCGAATGACTCTTGACGAACATAGCCATTATTGAATTGCGTGCTACAGATGTCGGGATTAATATGCAGCCACAGTAAGACAAGAATGTGTGACAATCATGCTTCCATTCGTTCTTGACCGTTACCGTTTCTATTCACCGATCAACTGACCAGACCAAGTAGGAAACCTCCTCCGATACAAGGATCATGCACCAGAGGGTTCGACAGCTCTAAAGGTCGTCTGATCTGTACCAATCCGCTTCGCAAATCGTCTTGACTCAAACGCGGATGAAGACCGTTGTGTAACAGCACCGATACTGACTCGCGCATCGCTGAGCCCCGACACGGCTACATACGAACGCCAACATGCAACATCGACTGCGCCTTGCCTTGGCGTTCGTAGCGGAGGCAAACCGCTTATTGAACTAACTACCACGATGTGGCACATTGCTATTAGTAGTCCGCTTTCGCGGGTACTGCTTTTCTCTCCGAAAAGGCACGCGTGCGACAGTTCATAATGCGGCCGACAGCGGCTCTTTCGATCTACGATGGCGTTGAAGTCCGGAACGATGCCGAGCGTAGCATCTGGATGCTTGAATTCGGGATGGACGGCATAAGGTCACTCAGCCTTCCCGACCACGTCTATTCAAGAAAGGTTCTTTGCGATGCATCCCAACATGTGTCTGCAACGGTGGGCCATAGGCGGCGAAGCGCGGCAGATGTACTGCACCTTCCTTTTACAAACACTGTACGGCAATGCACGAACGTTCATCACACTCGCTGAACTTGCATACAGAAGTCGACGATCTTTGGCACGGCTGCAGTACGTTATCCGCTCCTCTCGCCACCGTTACCGCGCAGTCTTTTTCGAAACCCTGCCGTCCTCTACATCTACAATCTCTGCAAACCTCGTACTTTCTCTACTATTCGGTAACCCGTTATCTGCATTCGCCGCTCTCTTTCCTCGAGCAAGACGAGTGGGGATTTCCGAGCTCCCGAGACGCTAGAGAATGCAGTGCGCCGTTCGGTGGAGACACGAACATGGTGCTGAACGAATACCTATGCAGCTGCGAACGAACTTGGAAGATAGCGTCGAGAAGCTCGTGGGCGCCCTTGCGTAATTCCCCTGAAGGCTTTGCGCATGGTGTGAGATTCGAGATAGCGGTGAGCACCCTATGTGCTGTCCAAGCCTTCTCCGCACGATCATCGCTTTCCCGATGCGCGGACTGATGACTAGTAGCGCATCCTAACCTCCGCGATTCGTCAACCACACCATGCCTATCGCTTCCGCTACGTAGGCGGGTATGCGCGCACGGAGAACAGCAACAATTGCGTCTACTCAGGCCGTTCTTTCCAGCCATTCGATTGGAAATCCTCCGTCAGCCTAGCCAAGCGTGCGTTACGACACCGTGCGGCTACACAGCACACCGAGCAAGGGTGTCTCGGCTACTGTATG
Organism: Darksidea phi; assembly: GCA_030770425.1. Lineage (NCBI taxonomy): Eukaryota > Fungi > Ascomycota > Dothideomycetes > Pleosporales > Lentitheciaceae > Darksidea > Darksidea phi. The sequence continues at coordinate 99,610 of JASJFT010000086.1, forward strand.
CAATTGCCCAATCCCATCAACTCCTAACCGCCGAAGACGCACGACTACATGACCAATTTAGAGAGGCGCATACGCGCCGTCGCTTACTCCGCAAGAGCCATATTGTAGAAATGCTCCTAATAATGGCGGAGTTCGAGCTGCGGCTAGGCCCATGTATAGCCCGTGGTTATTGCTCGTGGCGTCATTTGACCCAATCGCAACACATGGTCTGGGTTACCCGAATACGGGGATGCCGAGACGGGGAAACCGTTACTCGGATTTTTCCACGTGCCTTGGTAGCCGACAGCTGAGACATGCTGGCAAGCGCGGGCAGCTGAGACTCGCAGCTTTTGGTCGGCCGATTTGTAAAATATCAATGACATCTAACTCCAGATTGCGGCACAGCACAGACGCTCAGCGCTCAATATACGAATTGCATCAGTGCGGCTAACGAACGAGTATTAGAATGTTCGACAGCCCCTGCAGCCGAGTCCGAACGCCAGGGTGCATAAAGTGTAGTGTCACAGGCTAAAGCTCCGACTGGCCGGCCGGACTACCTCACACACTCATCGAATATGCGCGTCTATGCAGTCCATCTGGATCCTAGCTCGCCATGATATTGAGGCGCCTCCGCGAGGAAGGATCGCCTGTATTGCGGAGAAGCGGGTGGGCTGGCGTGCGGGCCATCCTGTTTGACCCTGCATCTACTCAAGTGCTTCATAAAGGGTGCCACAGGCCACGTTCTTGGGCGTTCGTTCTTGCTACCTGCATTTGACACGAAGTGTGGAAGGTCGGTTGTTACACACATTTGTTTCTCGGTTTGGACGGAACGACAGGCTTAGCGCAAGCAAATACATTATGGAACCAACACACGGAGATGTTGCTGAACACCAACGGGACGCGAATATTTCACAGCAACAATCCTCTTCCGCATCATCGCACCTGGCGTCACATTCAAGAGACTCGTCAAACACGGCAAGTACGTCGGAAAGCTTGAGCAAGCCAACATATGCCCCAAGTCTCTCTAGGAATACCGCTTCTCCGAAAGCGGATATGGAACAACAACGGCAAAGCGGCATGCCGCGCCCGCTCAGCACCTCGACGGGCACCGAATCGACTGACGGCGCGTCCCCGTCAAGCTCGCGACCCTCACTGGCTACGATGCTTTGCTTTTGCGCACTCACACTTAGTATCTTTCTCGTCGCACTCGACACTGTTCTCATCCCCACAGCTCTTCCCTCAATATCCCTTGATTTTCACATCCCAGACTCTTTGTACGCATGGACGGGATCAGCATACCTCCTCGCCAACGCCGCCAGTATACCTTTCTGGGGAAAGTTAAGTGACGTGTTCGGACGGAAGCCGATAATCCTTATTTCCAACGCGATCTTCCTGGGCGGAAGTCTGGTTTGCGCGGTTAGTGTTAATGCGCCGATGCTGGTTGCTGGACGGGCGGTTCAGGGACTCGGGGGCGGTGGTGTAAACGTCTTGGTTTATGTTTGCGTGGCAGATATGTTCGCGATCCGGTAAGCTGCTCCTAACTACTGTCAGCAGAGTGAAGCAGCCTGAAAGCTAACCAACAACAGTGATCGGTCGTTTTACATGGGCATTGTAGGCGCCATGTACGCAGTAGCATCCGCCCTTGGTCCCGTCGTCGGAGGTCTTTTTGCGCAGCACCTAAACTGGCGATGGTGCTTCTACATCAACCGTAAGTAGTCTATCGGTTAGGATGACCTCGCAGTCGCTTCATGTTTGTTTTGGTCATGGCTGATGGTCTATAGTCCCCCTTGTTTCCATTGCTATCGTGACCCTCTACTTCACTGTGCGTCGCCGCGATACGCGCATCCCCTTCGTGGCAGGAATGAAATCATTCGACTGGCCCGGAACCTTCACTATCCTTACTGCGACCGTTCTCCTTCTAGTCGGTCTACAGCTCGGCGGCACATCATCGTACAGCGCCCCACTAGTCATCTGCTTCCTCGTTTTCGGCTCACTGGCGTTCTTCCTTTTCCCTTTCACGCAATGGTGGGATGAAAAGCATGGGGGCTCGCCTATCATGCCTCTGCGCATTTTCCGCGACGTTTCTAATTTATCGGCACTTAGTGTTTGCGCATGCGACGCGCTTGTTTTCAACTCGGTCGCGTACTTTCTACCATTGTACTTTCAACTCGTTCTCTCGAGTTCACCATCAACATCGGGGGTGTACATGCTTGCCGTCGCCGTTCCGCTCGCCATCGTCTCCTTTCTCGGTGGCTGGATTATCAACAAAACGGGACGTTACCTCGAAGTTCTGCAAGCCGGCCTCGCGCTCATGACCGTCGGTGTGGGTCTCTTCATTCTCTTTACTACTACCTTGAATCTGGGCATGATCATTGGTTTCCTTATCGTTATCGGAATCGGTTTCGGTCCCAACTTTCACGCGCCCCTCATCGCACTGCAAACGCGTATACGCGACTCCGACATGGCCGCCGGCACCTCCGCATTCGGCTTCGTGCGCATGGTCAGTGGCGCCATTGGTGTCGTTGTCGGACAAGTTGTCTTCCAGCTCCTAATGAAGCCGCACTACTCATCCTTCCGTGATGTGGGGCTGCCGGACGAGTTCGCGGATACGTTGGCTGGCGGAGAGGCTATATCGCAAGCCAGCAAGATTGCGCTACTGAGCGAGACACAGATGAATGTTGTGAGAGGAGGTTTGAACGAGGCTTTGAGGGGGACGTGGATTTTCTTTACAGTCGTGAGCGGACTGGGACTTTGCGTTTCTTTTGGCATTGCGCGGAAAAAGCTGGCGACTGAAAATGGAAAGAGGAAAGCGGGGGCAGAGAGTCCGGTGACGGATGAAGAGGCGGCGGTCGGCGTTGCTGAGAGGGAGAAGTAGATGACGCGACGACATGATTACGATTGCATTTGGTTGGCGTTGGCACGGAACTTATAGACTCGGTGGCTTTTTGACGCGAAGATGCCTGGGACAAGAAGGCATAGAAATGGCTAGCATGTAGATGAATTGCTACAATACAAACTTCATTCTGATATGCCTCGCTGTGTTACGTAGTGGCTGTTCGAGCAGCCCTAAATCACTTCGCTTGGACACGCACATAATAAATATCACTACTACAATAGTCTAGTTACGCAATGCAGCTGTTCTCACTGGGAAAAAATACAAACACATGCAGCGGCGTCACGTTGTGTCACAATCAGCACTGAAGCCTGGATCACCCAGCATCTTGTTGTTCGGGCTCATCCTCTAGGCTCAGAGTATTATGATTCTTGAAGAGCATGTCAGGCTGGACTACGTTCCAAAATGGCATTCCTCGACGTAACTCGGGACCGTGTTTCCGTCTTTCCGGTCCTTGGCGTCGCTCGCTCGCTTCGATGTCATCCATGTCGAAGGTGTGTCGAGCCTTTCGCCATAACACATTTCCATTCAGTCCTCATAGTAGGACTTTGTGCGCTAGAAATGGGGGACGAGATAGCGTGGAGTTCTGCTGCACTGCCAGCATGCCTTCCCCGCTTTTTACACTCGCTTAAACTTTAGCGTCGCGAGACAGCGGACGTCAGAGCCAGAGCGGTGAGAGCCTGCCTTCGCTTTTCCGAAACTTAACATGCATGCCCTGCCGTGTGAAGCCACTTTTGATTTGCTCGACACCTGCAGGACTAAAGCGTGAGGGTTAGTAACAAGAGGTGAGCGGCTTCCTCGATTGTGCAATGATTAGTAATCGCTTCTATCGGCTCGATTTTTGGTGACTGTTTGGTTATAAAGTCCTCCGTACTGTGTTTCGTGCAGACCTTATAAAAGAGACTCCCACAGTGCAAATTCAAAAAAAATAGTTAGATGCTCTAAGCACATATCTTTAAGTAACGTGCTTCACGGGCTCGCCGGTTATACAGTCAAGGCGGCTATTAAGCCACATTTTAAAAGGCGTTGAAGGTAATCAGGATCCATGGGACGACCTATACCAATTTTTTGGGATGGATCAAGCGCAGTAACCGGCTAGTCTAAACTAAACTCAACATCCCTCTTCAACACCACGATCTCGAAACTCGTCTTGCATCCCCAAATTCCCGAGTAGACGCCTCTCCTCACCTCCTTGTACCCTCGCTTCCTCCAATACGCGCCATTGAGGCATTCAATAGCCAAGATCCACAGCGTCAGCACCGCCGTTTTTCCGTCTTCCACCGCGCTTTGAAGCTGCTTCTCTCCTATATCGCTTCCGACCCGTTGTAAATGTTCGCGTTTCTTCTCGATAACATGTCTTTCGAGGGAGCCCATGACTTCAATAGCAAGCCCCTTCTTCAAGTACCTCTCATCTCCATCGACACAAACCGCCTTTATCTCCCAGCCCGTCTCCACTCCCGCACCCTCCTTTTCCCAGCCACCTGCCCATGGCACAATCGCAGCATATGCGACAAGCTTCCCTCTCTTGGTGTCCTCGAGTCCAGCTTGCACTTCGACTGCGAGGTCCGCGTCACCACCGGTCGCGCGGCTTTGATCCAAAACCACCGCTATGGTGCCTTCTTTTCCGACTAAGTCTAGGACCGACTGTGTATTGGGAAAGCGGGCGGCTGGTATGAGCCATTTCTCCGGGTGTGGTGCTTTGGGTCGCGTGAATGCCACGTTACCGAGCGTGGCGATTTGATTGGTCAATTTGGGGTTGGGGTTTAGATCGCCGCGGGTAAGGAGGATGGGGTCGGTGAGGCTAGGAATCGACATTTTCGTGATACTGTCAACGTAGGCGGCTTGATCAGGTTTTGGGCAGAGAGGGGCATGTCGCTTTCCCGATGAGTCATCTTGAACAACAACGGGATGAGTGCGCGCGGGGTGCTTCAACCGTCATGTCCTCATTTTATTCCATCGCCAAGGCTTGTTTTACTTCCAAGTTCGAACGAGCCTATCATCTCTATCTGTTTCTCCGTGAGAGGCGAAAACTACACTTGGGCGCACACATGTGCAAGTGTTATTGTAGCGTCACGTGAGAAGCAAACGCATACGGAAAAGCATAGAGATTCGTGAAGGAGGAGGGAGTGAGAAGGACACAAGGGCATATGTCCATTAATCATAAAAAATAGATACAAACACATGTTATCATAACTTCGCCAAAACGCCCGACGAGCGCGTACCCGGTATATAAAGGAGGACAAAGGCGCAAAAGGAGCGTCCAAACGGGTGAAGATCAAGGGCGGGAGCCGGAATCGAATAAAAGCGATCCAGGAGGTGCAGTACTAGGACAAAAGCCTATGGACGCTTTCGTGCATCTTACGTAAAGCGCATGCAGATCTAAATCAGGATACCGTACCAAATCCAATCATCTCACAGTCTCGGTATTGAGGGGAAGTTCAACGCAGCTACGGAACAAGTGTAGCGATACTACACTGAAATAATGACATAGGACAGAAGTGCCTGCATGTATTGATGGCACCCGCCACTGCTGGAATCATTTGATCCTAACAGAATGTGTCGGCCTTCCCGTTTAGGCTCGTGAGAGATCGTCGATGCTCGACGCAGTAGGGAATTGGGACGAGAGCCGCCTGAATCCTTTACCACTTGGAAGAGGAGGATTTCGTCAAGCGAACTCCGGTAGACACGTCACACGAATCCTTTTAATCCTTTAAGGACGAAATTTTGGAGCAGAAGGCCTAGTTCTGTTTCTGGGTGGAAAAGGACTGAAGGTATGCCTAGCGGTCGGTGGCGGCGGTCGAGGTGTGGCATTGACAGGATACAGTTGAAACGTGAACGATGGCAATGCTTGCACATCCTCCACATCGGTGTTTGTAGCCGACATTGAGTCTTGTTTTGAGTCGCTGGTGCGAGTCGGAGCCATGTAGCTTCCCATCTCGATGTCCACGGCAGAGTGGCCGTTGATATTGTTTACCGAGCCGTGCACGGAGGCATCTGGGCGCGAAAGGTGAATGTCTTTTTGGGTCTGTATGCCGCCGTGGTGGTCGACCGAGATATTCGTATGCGGTTCGGAGAGATAGCCATTCTTCTGGCCTGGGCTATCTGAGCTTTTAAAGCACAACGTGGCAAGAATGGTGCCACCACGAGACGAGCCTAACGTGTTGCTAGCAGAGTCTTTGGAACGCGATCCCTTCGACCTCGACTTCGTCCGCGAAGTGAGCTTCTCCAACCTGAGGTACTCCATGCAGAAGACCTTAAGAGCAGGGGCGTTTGCGCACATTGCACCGATATGCAACTCAATCAGCGATACCTTCCAACACACCCAGGCCTCCCATGTAACATCGTACGTCACGAAAAAGATGCGCCAACTGTAGTACGCACGCACGACGCCAATGGCGACAGCGCAGTATCCAATAGCGAAAATGCCAAACAGTGCTACCTTCTGACGAATCGGGATTTGGAGGTTCCAGTATAGAAATGTTGGAAGCACGGCGGCTAGCAAGTCTTGGGCAGCAGAGATGACAGCGGCTGAGAAGACGTCGATGCCTTCGTCGAAGCATGTGTACTGGTAGCCGCTCAACACCTTAACGACGTCCATCTGGTCCCAAAACGCCGAAAATGGTTTGCAGCCAAAGAGGGGTACTAGTGTGAAAGCGGTCGAACCAGCAGCGATAAAGCCGATGGAAATCCAGGTCGCCCATCGAAAAGTCTTGGATACTACGCGTGTTGAGAGGCGGCGGAAGAAGAGGAGGATGGAAATCTTGATTAGACCCGAGACGAAGCTGAAAATGACTTCGATGGCCAGAACATACTTCCGCTGTATGACGAAGAACCGGGGTTCGATATCCCATACGTGCTTGTTGAAGTTATATATGTCGGAGGCTGCTCGGCGTCAGTATTGCCAGGGAACGCTGCAGGGTGACTGGCTTACAAATTGGGGTAATAATGGTAAGTGCGATGATGAACGGCTATAGAGGTTAGCGTTTGCGAAGCCTCTAAGTGTAGCGATAGATGTACCAGTGCAGCTACCATCAGCCAGTCGTCGGCTCCGGCATTGTGTTGCATGTGAATCCGGACCCATAGCCGCGCAAATAAGAGGCATAGAGTAAGTGGTCCCAAGATAAATGCAAGAATAGGTATAGTTTTAGGCCGTGTAACGGGGTTAGCATAGTTCGGTGTTGGCCACGACAGCATGACCTCCAGAGGAGGATGTATCCCACCAGGCATCTGGAGAAACGATCGCGAAGTATGTAAGTAAAGGACGTAGTCGGTCCGAGGGAGGCAAAGAGAGAGATGCTCATAGCAAACAAGGGCGTGGGGTATGCCTGTCTAAGTGCATTTTGGCAGCTGTACCTGGGCGCTACCGGAACCAAAACTTTAAGTGGCGCCATGAACGTAATTTGTTCTTCCGAAAGTTTCCAAAGAAAGTTTTGGTTTCAGCCAGCGTATGCTGACTGCGGGTGCGAATTCAGTCTGGGGTCGAGAGTGTTTAGGTAGGCTTCGTCGCAGTGGGGGGTGGCTGGCAAGTATGATCCAATCAAACGCCACGCCCGTGGAGAACCGTCTCGACGCTTGTGGTAGTACGCGTCTGTGAACGAACTTTAAACAGCACTAAGCCGCGATCGGCACGGCATGCCTTCGAAATGTTGTTTGACGCCGCTAGATTTAAGCGTACCACAGTAAAGCTCCGTGGCGCTGTTCCAAAGGCTAAGCTCGAGTCGCGGCATCAATGAGTTGCTGCATTCAGGTCATCACCTTCAGTATGCTGCTGTTTTCGGCAAAGTATGCGACCACATCCAATGCACACAATGACGTTCTGCTGTAAGTTTTTCTTTTGCAGCATTTCGAGACATGTGGTTGACGCGAGCTCGGCCTTTTTAGCATAGTCGGGAGATTGCCACGTGGGTGACACGGACGTGACACTAAATCGAGCCCCGTCCAACCCTCGAGTAAGGTCTAAGGCACACCCTAGCGGTCGATCAGCCACTATTATCAGCGCCCAGTGGTCCGTGGTCCGATGTGACGAGAGCTTCGTTGCCGTTCTGGATCGCCCGCGGAGGTGGTCTTGGACATCGGTCGACTTGGCGTGATAGAAGAATGCGTGCAAGAGTCGAGTGCGAGCAAGATTGAGGCGGTCAAATGGGTGTAAACCGTACGATAAGCGATCGGATAACCCAGCCCGGAAGGTGAGAATGGAGGGGTGGTCCATATGGAGAGTACGTCGCGATCTCGCCCAATGCACCTGCAAACTCATCGCAACACAACGCCATGAAACACGAACTCAGTCCGCGAGCTTGAAACAGGTACTCTTGTTGGGATGGCCATTGCATGAAGGTGACGAGATGCAGGATGCAGAGTACTGCTTCCGTCGACTTGTGCGCAACAACTATTGAGCTAACTTCGTGTTGGTATGCGCGCACTAGTTCGTCTTGACGTCTCAGCCGACTTGCGCTCTCAGAGGCGAATGCGCGACGTAGGATAGTGCCATGCGAGGGCCCATGCTTTGCGAAGCGAACCGGGGAATCGCGGACCCAGTTCTTAGCCACCTACATCGCCATACAAGCTCGTGAACGGTTTTAGATGCTCATCTCGACGGGGGGTTCTTGATGAACATGGGAGGAGGTAAACTGTGATCCGCTTTCCGCAACCGCCTGTCGTGCATGGACGGCGCAAAGCCCCCAAACGAGAATGAGAATGCGTAACTACTTAATTATGCAGCTCACAACTCACAACTGTGTCTGCGATCCCAGCGGGGCGGTCCGGCCGCTCGAGTATTGTCGTGGACGTTTCGCAAGCTCGTGTTTGACGCAGCTTCAAGTCCACACGTGTCAGGGGAGAAGAGGGGGCTATCAGAGCGAATGCAATAGCTCCGAGGGCGATAGAGATAAAGACATGGATACAACCCATTTGATGCAGCAACATTGAAGGCACAGCTTGAGAGGACAGGTGCCGAGTATTGAAATCCGTCTCGCACTAGCCATATCCGGTCTAGCCACAAGTCGACTCGTCTCGCAAATACCAAATAGATAGTATAGAATTCTAGAGCTATAAAAACATAACCTGGACTATATCTCTATAATAAGCGAGCCTTCAGGCTACGACTGCACTCAACAATTCTTTGCGCGTTAAAGTATTCGGGACCAGATACCTTTTTGTGTCACCTTTTTGGGTTATTCCGCGAGTTCGAAGCGACGGCTGCTACTCATTCGATAACTCAAGCATACTGCTCTGGCTTTCAGTGTACGTGCTCGATGCTCACGCCATGTACACCTGCTTGTGTGCCTCTGTCGGCTAAGGCTTGGAGATGGCTGCGTGCCGCATCCCACAGATGTGTCTTCCAATCTAGACGAAGCCTTCAAGCGAGCTGTTAGTATCGGACCCGAACGGCTTCTGGCGGGAGTGGCGCTCGCTGCTACGGGATCCGGCATAACAGGTAAGGCACACCATGCTTTTTCGCCGCCAATCTCGCCGCGCGCAGGCCCACCGTTTTGCATTGATCCAGCAAAAGCAACCAAAACTGCTCGTCTGGGGTCTGATCAGCGGCGAGCACCCCACGCTTCCTTCGTTCTCTTAGAGATGCAGAAGTCGAAACAGATCAACTTTCAGGCTCCGTTTCATGAGATTTCGCTGATGACGATATAGCAAATGCCCAGGCCCATGATACCGATATTTGGTCGGATACGGCGCTCTGCTGCTCGACCCCGCGTCGGCCCCGGTCTCCACGAAAACTGTCATGTGGTTAGCTTCATGCATCAAGCTTGTGGAAAAGATTGCAGCCCTGCAATGCGTCGAGCGCCGTCTTTTCAATCTTGACTCGAGTGCCGATGTTGATCGGTTCTGCCAGAGTGGCGCGATCCCCGGAGCTTGACCGGTTTCGAGGACGGATGGCCTATGCTCAAGAATGCAAAAGAGAAGATTACGCTAACGCATCTATTGGCGCACACGAGTGGCTTGGCTTACGACTTTCTTTCACCATCGCTGTTACTATGGCGGCAAGGGGAGAAGGCTCTCTCGCAATGTCTAGCCCGATCACCGAGTGCTTCAGCCATCCCTTTGTCTTTGAGCATGAGACCGGTCTAGCATATGGCCCCGAACTTGACGTCTCTGGTCTCATGGTCGTACAAGCAAGCGACTGTATGAAGAGTGCATACGCAAGCACATCCTCGACATCCTAGGGATGTGCGACACTGCATTTCGGCCTTGAACAGTCAGCGACCTGGAAAAATGGCTGATGCCGATGACATGCCGCCCACCTTCTGACGAGCCATTGAGGAGTGGAGATGCCTCGAATACTACGTTTATCACCGTCTCTCTGGATCCGATCGATGAATACGGTGGCGCCGGTCTATTTGGCAGCGCCGAAAATTACCTCAAGCTTCTCAATCTGTCCTCTGCAACGATGGGCAGCTGTTCCAGCCGGAGAGCATCGATTTGATTTCCACTCCCTCAATATCTCCGTCATCCCAAGGAGAGCTCGATACCACCCTCGCCGACCCGAACTACGCTCCTATTATGATCCCCGGCGACCCACCAGTAGGCACACCCGGCGCCGGCAAACGGACCCACGATGTGGGGGTTTTTATCGATTTTACGGAAAATGAGGCCGGTTTCAGAGCTCCATGGCTTCAGTGGGGCGACGCGCCGAATTTGGAGTGGTGGGTTGACAGGGAGGCCGCCTCTCGTGGTATATTTGCCACACAGCTGAGCCCGTCGGGAGAAGCGAAGCATGTGGTGCTGTTCAATATTTTCCATCGTGAGATGGTGAAGAGGTTTGGTAAGGCTGGCGCTTAAGCACTTGGCGCGTGGCGATGGGTATAGGGCTATGTATCGCTCACGCATGTGTCAGGTTACTGTGCGTATAGTGCGCAATCAACTTCGACCACGTCTCGTGCAAATACGGTACAATCTTCTGTGAGAGATTTCAACAGCTTATGGTAAATGTAGAGGCCATGGCAGGACTTGTCCCGCTCCTCCAGGAGGTGCCCGCCAGCTTTTCACTGCCTCGCAACACCGGCTTCTTCCCCTCGTCGCTAGATCAAAGGCGACTAGCTCTGCACCGAATTCACTAACCGCTATAGGGCGACTACCATGCTTGTAGTACCGAACGAGCTGTAACTTTCCGCTGCGCAATGCCCTCTGCTAGGGTGGTTAGGCTCACGAGTTGCAATATCACTGCTGAACGTCCAGCGCATCTAGGAGTACATATATGATTTGCGCTGTACCTCATCAGGTAGTCCTTGCGTACAATGTTCTTCTCTACAGCTAGATTAACTGGTGCCTCTCGATAAGCTTTTCCAATACGGTCGTAGGCGCGGGCCTGACTGTACGCTGCGACTTCCTTTATCCACAGCAGGCGCGCTCTCACCGCCTTCAATCTCCTCTTCCCACTTCTCGTCTTTCGTTACTTCCATCAACAACTCTCGAGCGGGTGTCGAGTACCTAGTCTAACCACGCCTCCTTCCACGACCGTCTCGGCGCTGCCTCCGCGCCGTGCCGTCAACGCTACTTCCCCATGGCAAAGCAAGCTCACCTTCTTTATGGCGGATTTCGAGAAGCGACACTCCTTCGCCTGCACCGTCCATAAAAGCTGGCTTTCCGCTGTTTTGCTCCATTTCTTCTTCACTCCACTCCAGCCGACAATCCCACTGGAGAGCATCATTCCGGAGCCGAGCCAGTTGCACCAAACTGTGTTCATCTATTCTTCTTGTTCCATCCAATACCCCAGGCATAATTGTTGTTCCCATCCGCCCTTCAGCTCACCTTCACAATGCGGTCAGCTCTGACGTTTGCCTCGGTCGGCATCGGTGCGTCGGCTTCGGTCATCGTTCCTCACATCCTCCCTCGTGGCGGGCCTCACGACTCGTACAGCTTCACGTTGGCGGCTCAGGGCCACCAGAGTGGGCCCATAGGGCAGCTGCACGATGGGCAGAACAGAATTGGCGGTGGTCTTCCCCTCGGTCACTACACAATCAAGTACGGCCCTAAGGGCGGCGTCATCGTCGACAAGAACGGACGTGGCTGCATCCTGACGCCACCCACCACGCAGTATCAGTGCGATCAGGGTGTCGGAGGTAGGCATTCCTCTGCTCTTCACAGCACCATTGCCCCGCTACTCCGTTCTTTGATGCACAATCCACCACGACTATCCACCACGCTTACCAAGCTCCACGACTACATTTATATCCACTTCTCAACGTCACTGTCTGCTCCTGCTCAATTTCCATACTGATGTGGCTCTGTGTAGGCACGCCCGGCTTTGACATCAGCTGCGACAAGCATCTCCTCTACAACGGTTCGCCCGAGTTCTGGGCATGCCCAGTTAATGACCACGGCGTCTGGAATCTATATACCAAGCCCAACTTCTCCCAGAAGAAGTGCGTCACCGTCACGCTGAGAGTTTACGGAGAGTCCGGGTCCGAGCCACAATGCAAGCAGCAAGTTCCACCGTCACCACCATCGCCGCCACACAAGCAGGACTGCTATGGCGGTCACGGCGACTGCAAACCCTCGCCTCCACCCTCATCGCCATCCCATGCGCCGCCCTGCAAGGACGAATGCAATGAGCATCATTGTAACTGTAAGCCTGCTTCACCTCCTCCAGCGCCGCCTGCTCCCTATCCAGATCACAAGGGCAAGCACTCCCCGGATGGATCTTGTGGTGGCACTAGCGGCTTTCACTGCAATGGTTTCGTCCACGGCCCATGCTGCAGTTCGTACGGCTGGTGCGGCGCCTCGCCCGCCCACTGCGGGAAGGGATGTCAGGGTGATTTTGGTACCTGCAAAGTACATAAGGACGAATACAAGCCGGCTCCGCCACCGCCACCGCCGTGCGGGGATAGTAAGAACGATGGCAAGTGCAAGCCTTCCCCTCCTCCAGCTCCGCCATGCGACAAAGACAAGGATGACTGCAAGCCTGCCAAGAAGCGCCCGGGATGCCCTGCGGATCTTCAAGGCCCTTACGAGTTTCCCCACCTGATGATTCCCGTCGACAAGAAGCGCCCCGACACGGCCCTCGGAAACAAGCTCAATGGCACCATCAGCGACCGCGTCTGCACCGTCTTCAACTTCGACATTCATCCGCGCTTCGCCGGCAAGACATGCAGCCTCGCCTTCCTCTTTCCCAAACAGGAGCATCTCGAGACGTCGGCCTACACCTTCAAATCTTGGAGCGACCACCCTGGCCTGAAATTTTACGAGCTACATGAGCCGGCTACCTGGAAGACTACCTGGAACAACATCGGATCGAAGGAGCTCCTTGCCTCTGGACCCATCTACCCTGATCTGGCCGTCGGCGCCTACGCGCATGAATGCGCTGCCGGTAAGACGAAGTCAATCATGGTGTGCGGAAAGGACATTTACTTGGACTACTTCCAGGACTTCAACCCAAGCCCCATCGGTCTGTACATGCGAGTTTGCTAGTTCTTCGGTTGACGCGGGAAGGCGCTGCTGCGACTGACGGAAGGTGGAGGGTACGGTATGGAGTTCTTGATTGCTTTGCTTTTACTTGAGAGTTCTGTTACGCTTCTGCAATTCATTGTTCTTTCAAGCTTTAATCGTTCCCTCTTCAGTTCATGTGCTCTTCACCCAGTCCGGGCCACTCGATACTAACATAGCCTTATTATCTTCCCTTACTCGGGCATTGCGCGTCCATCCTAGGACAAAGGTGTGTGAGCTGACTCCTTCCGTTCTACTCAGTAAATGCATCCTGGCTCACCTCGGGGCACTATTCATCCAGCCATACGCACGAATAAGTTTTTTTGGTTTGGATATGTTTCCATACCTCGAAACGTCTCAATGGTTAGCTGAATGGTGCGCTGAGGTGAGCCTGGGTGCGTTGTGTTGTTGTGTCCTCCGCGTGGACCTTCCGGCTCTGCTTCGGTGTTCGGGACCCGAATAGTCGAATCCACTCTGGGAGGTTATCCTCTGAATGATTCCATTTTTCTCAGATGCGTTCTGTCTATTTGTTCCCATCGGGTTTTCCCACTTGCGGGAAAGATTCTGGTCGCAGCCTTAGGTCACACTCTCCAGCCGACATCGGCAGATCTGCATTGGGCTACTCTCGGGCATTTCATTCATGATCATTATTACCATGGCTGGGCTGATATTGAATGCTACTGGCGGCTAAGTTCAAATTTGTCGAAGAGAAATAAGTGACATCCCTATCCGCTCACTCTGAGCTGTCTACTTGGATTCCCGATGGACTGCACAATCAACCACATGCCGAGATAGAGAACATACCGAGAAACAACTACTTGACGCCATGGCCCTTATAAAGAGATGTCATATTGTTTGTACTGGAAAGAAATGAGCTGACCTGGGCACTGAGTATAAGTTGGTACATTCGCCTTCGGAACCGCCAGTCGGAAATAATATTAGCGCCTTGTTTCACTAGCATATACAAAAAGAAACACAGCACTGTCTCTAAAGACTTCAATGGTCTAGCCAACATCATACAGCAGGATTGGACACCGACTGGACAGACGCGAGTTACGTACAAGGGGAAGAACGGTGATGTACAAGCATCAACTCTTTGCATCGGCGCATAGCTGTAGGGCGACACCGCCACGTTCCACTGGAAGGACGAGTAACCCGCAGTTGTTGAGGCGTGGAAAGAGTGTCTTAGAAATGACATGAACTTTATCGATACCGCGAAAGTGTATGGTAGCGGCGAAAGTGAGCGCATCTGTGGAAAGTTGTTTGCCAATATGAAGAGGTGGACTTTGTTATTCAGACGAAGTACTACGTTGTCCCACAGACGACAGATACCCTCCACCCGACATCTGCGCCCGTTAAGAAAATGGAAAACAGCTTGAACAACATGGGCATCGACTACGCGGATATTTACCTCGCCCATGACCCCATTCATATCCAGCCCATCGCTACGATTGCCAAAGGCATGGCAGAGTGCGTGGACAAAGGGCTCACAAGGTGCGTCGGCGTCACAAACTATGGCGTAAAAGACATGATTAAAACACAAGAGGAGCCCGCAAAGTACGACGTCCCCTTCGCTGCCTCCCCGAAACAAGCGGCCTTCTATAGGCCTGCAAAGAGCGCGGCATCGTCTTCTAGTCTTATTCGTCTCTCGCCCAAGGCTGACTTGTGGGAAAATACACTACAAAAAATCCTCCGCCGAAAGAGCACCGGTTTTCGTCGTACGAGATGAAGGATATTTAACCGATAACTGCTGTATTGAAGCAAATCGCAGGCAGAAGGAGAGTCAGTCTCTCGGCGGTTGCATTGAATTATAACCTGTGCAAAGGCATCACACCGGTGGTGGGAGTAAGGAACTTTGGACAGGCGAAGGCCAATTGTGAGCCTTTGGGGGGGAGGGGGGGGGGGGGGGGGGGGGGGGGGGGGGGGGTGTTGGGGGTGGGTGGGGGGGGTTGTGGGGGGGGGAATGAAAAGGGGGGGGGGAACAGGGGGTGGGGGGCG
>JASJFT010000086.1:114921-181333 GCA_030770425.1 Darksidea phi
CCCCCCCCGCCCCCCCCCCCCCCCCCCCCCCCCGCCCCCCCCCCCCCCCCCCCCCCCCCCCCCCCCCCCGCGCGAGTGATGAGGCAATTGGAGTGATTGATGGTGTGAGTTTCGAGGGGCACAGTAACTCGTTGTGGCAGCAAGGGGAAGGAGCGCGATTTTATAAGCTTAGAGTTATAGAAGTGTTTTGCCATGGCTAGAATAGGGAATGGAATAGGATAGCGCATAGTTACTTATGTTCAATAGCTTGCCCCTGGTCTAGAGTATTCCTCGGCACCCAAAGTCTCCGAGAAATTAGTGGGTGCGAAACTACCGTAGAAAGATTATCAATTTATGACTAAGTTTGGGTGGTTTCAGCTTAGCTCTTCGCCAAAATAATATCACCCAATCTTTTGTAAACGAGAATTGGAAAACGGAGCGAGTTGAAAGTAGGCCTAATACTAAGCTCTATATAGGCTAGCCGCCAAGCTAGCTACTAAGCTCGATATACTGAACCAGCTACTGAGCTTGATATAAGCTAGTTGTAGCTAGATATCTTAAAGCGGGTTACTAGAGGAAAAGAAGAAAAACGGGAGTTAATGGTTAAAAATTAATGATTATTCTCATCGAGCGACGGAGCCTTGATGAGTCATCCTTGATTAGTCATCGGCTTTCGACCAATCAAGCGCCGGATGGGTTCTAGTAGTTTGACCTTATCCTGGAGGTAGGCAGTTTATACTCATGCCCAGGAGGCGTTCTTACTCATTATTTCTGACTTTTTTGCTACATGAGATGGGCACTTCCAACCTTTGGAGCGTTGCCAGCAAGAAGGGCCAGGTCCACGGGTGCCCAAGTGTAAGAGGCAGTTAAGCCGCATCCACTTTGGAAGGCGCTCGGGTTGTCTTACGCGGCAGTTCCAAAGTTCTCAGCTGAACCCCAACAACAACACCAGTATCAACCAACGAAATCGTCCGATACGAGCTTGGATCGACGATGAATACCCGCAAAAAATCACCTCATATTGTATTCGGCGACGTGCAAGACAGAATCCGGACATTCTGCTGAGGACCCTTGTCAGTGAACACCAATGGCAAGTCAGCGACACCTTCAGCCTTGCTAGTGTTGCATCGCTCAGCTTGGGCTTGCGGACGCCACTCGGTGTCTTCGGTGTCGCCCATGCAGCCGTTTAATGATGAAGCTATCAATGGCTTCCGGAAATGGTATCCCGGGTATGGTGTTACACTGTGATGGTGGTGTGTCAGGCTAGCTAATATAGCTACCCTGCATATGCTCCTCACACTCGTAAATAAACAGCTCTCTTACAGAGCTATTGCAATTAACTCTGTTCTTCACATCTACATCCTCACAGTGATTCACTGTGATATGGTACTTAGCAGCGTTCGTTGCAAGAGCCCCAGGCGTGCATATCATCCACTACTCCTCTCGGCTATCAGTCTCCTATGAGCATCTAGTGACTCTTCATCAATTTCCGTCATCTCCGTCATGGCCACCCAAAAGTCGGAAACTCCAGCTCCACCGCAGGGCAGTACAGGGAGCGGACCAGCTGGAGATGTCAATAATCCAGCACAAACTGACTCGCCCGGTGCAACGAATCGCAGAAAAGACAAAATGCCGGAAGCGCATGTAACTGAGCATACTGGGAACACACGATCAGCTGCGGTTGACACAAATGGCGAGAGAACTACTGGCAGCCTTACGGCCGAAACTAAACTGGACTGTAACATCTCCATACTCCATGAACCCAAGCAAAACGTGCGATACAACACCGACGTCATTATTGCGTACTCATACTGCGGAAAATCCGATTCTGCGGACCTTGACTTATCATTCTTCGAGGTCCCAAACCCAACCAAGGGGGTTTCAACTTCCACGAAGGGCGAGAAGGTCGCAAAAAAGAAAGATGTGGCCCAGCCCGCAAATTCGGATGCCCGAAAGGCGGCCTTGCACAAGCCGTATCGTATGCCCAATGCAGCCGCAGTCCAACTGGTGCCAGCAGAAGACCGCGCGACACAGGATTCGAAGGCGCCTCCACAAGAACCAAAAGTCCCGAAGTCTGAAAATTTCAATTGGCTCAACAGCGAGCAAATGCTTCCGAGAGCGCTCCCGGGTGCAAAAATCATCGCAGTGGGTATTGATATCCGAAGTGCTCTGGATTCCCCTATGAATGTTGGAAAAGCGGCGGAATTACTCTCCACAAAGATCTCCGCTAAAATGGCGACGTCAGAAACCATCCCGTTATTATTCATTGGTCATGGTTTTGGCGGAGTTGTCATCCAGAAATTGTTAGTAGATGGCGCTCGGCAGGACGTCCCTCCGTTGGATGGAAAACCTAAGGATAACTATGTATCGAAGGCTCTTTTGGATCGTACCGCCGGATTGGTCCTCTTTTCCTGTCCTGTGTCGGATTCCGATGAGAATAGAGAACTTTTCATCAAAACTTCTGGCGCGCCAAAGAGCACAAAAGCGTTTTCCAACATGGGCGCTAAATCCGGGCAGCTTAGTAAGTTGTGCAAAGAATTCAACGAGAAAGTGTTACTTGCGGACAAATGGGCGCAAAAGGAGAACTCGGCTCCATCGCAG
Organism: Darksidea phi; assembly: GCA_030770425.1. Classification (NCBI taxonomy): domain Eukaryota; kingdom Fungi; phylum Ascomycota; class Dothideomycetes; order Pleosporales; family Lentitheciaceae; genus Darksidea; species Darksidea phi. The sequence goes on from JASJFT010000086.1 coordinate 117,502, forward strand.
CCGCCAACAGACGCCGCCAACCCTGATAACTCGAAGCTGGCATATACCGTGATGTTCATCAGATATCCCACAGAGCCTTCATCCCCTCCAAGTGCCTTTCCAGTGCTGCGTTTTCCCCCCATCCCTAAGGAAAAGCAGGCTGCGAAAGTCGACCAGAATAGAGATATGGCGCTTGATCACTTCCTGAATCCAGGTGACGAAGAATCAACCGATGTGCCTAGAAGCGGCACTAAGTCGTCTCGAAAGGCCGAAAAGAGTATAGCGAAATCAGTGTCCACACGCCGAATCTGCCTGTTGGATGATATCGGATGCGAAATACCCACCACAAGTTTGCACGCAAACCTTGCAAGATTTTCAAACCCAGCAGATATTGGCTTTCGGAACTTGTCCGATTTCCTCTTCTGGGCACTTCAAGCGCGTCTTGTTTTCGATGCCACTAACAACCTGGACCGAATGAAGTCCCGACTTATCAAACCGGGAGTTGCAAGTTTCTTGACGAATTTCACCGATGGCTGGTATGCTATGACCTCTTTGCAATTACCTGTCACTATGTATAGAGAACTAACAACTGTATAGGGGACAAAGCGCACTTCACATGGCCGTTCTAAGACAGAATAATGACGTCTTAGAACAATTGTTGCACATTTCCCCTAAGCTCGACCCTTCTGCAAAGAATTATTGGCGTGATACTCCTTTGCATTATGCCGTTGAGACAGGCAATCGCAAATTGGTGCAACCGCTCTTGGATGCCGATGCCGATATCAGTGCGGAAAATGATAACAGAGAAACGCCTGCGTCACTTTCTGATCCCTCATCCGACATTGGGCTGGCGATAAGTAAGCATCAGACCAGATTCATACCCGGTAAAACGTTTGGCATTATTCGTTATCAAGAAAAGAAGATCGATAAGGGAGATCTCGATGAGGAGAAGCTCGAGCCGAAGGTCTCGTTGTCTGTCAAGGATATCTGTGAAAATTTCAAAATTACGGTAGCGGAGGTCCACCGAAATGACTCCAATGCAGCCGGCGACGGGAGCCCTGGGAAATTAGACAGTTCGGACGAGACAAAGCGAAAAGATACGCGCGCTAGATGGAGGAACCTAATCATCATTGGCGTTCGACGCGGTCTGTACAGGATTTGATTTATGAAGGTTCTAATATCGAAGCTATCTTTGGCGTTGAACAAAAGACACTTCAATGCAGATGGCTCCATGTCCACCGAAGTAACGTAAGCATATCACTGATGTAAATCGAGAGTTATCATATTAACAGAACTCAGATGGCTTGGATCACAGTAAGCCTTATCCACACATGATATGGCTGTGAGCTCATTTAGGCAGGATTTGTTCAAAAAACTCGGGTACTCCGGGTCACTATTTCCCGGACAGGGGGATATAAGCGAAAAGCCACGTAGAGTATGCTGTTTCCCTGATTCTGCTCTATTATCACTCACCAAAAGCAGCGAAGGACCACCCCTCACGTTGCTCTTCTTCCAAAGATTGATGAGGAGAATGGAATGTTAGCAGTATTTGTAAGGAACATTTTCCCGTCGTAATATATTGACTCATAGCCGTGGACTCCAGGTTCCATATGTAAGTTACGATACGAACTTAAATCAGCGGCGCATGGACGAACGCATACGCGAGCTTCAAAAAAGGAAGAGACAGTATGGAGGTCAGTACTGTGCAAGTTCAGTTTGAAAGCTGTAAGCCGAGTTAATTGTTTTCAAGGTGGACTCGATACTTCTCCAAGCTTTTTCGGTGAATACGAGACTGGTGACCTGGAGTATTCACTGATAAGAGCTTATTTCTACGACCCACCTGCTTTGCACATCCGCCAGTATGTCTTTTCTCCTCTTATGGCACTTTGATGACCTTTTTAATGATTGAAAGGACTTTGGATCGATACTATTATCATATGCTACCCAGTACGGCCTATCGAGACAAGAACCAGGTGGTTTCTCGATGGGCAGAGAGACACCCTTCCTACCTCACCGGAAGATCCTTCCATAATATTCTCATGGTAGACCAGCTGTGGCTTTGGAAATTCAAAAAAGGCGAGATTGAATATGTTGTTTCCTGTTTCCCGGACCGCGTCGGGGTGGATGGAACCAGTGATGATAACCTTCGAGAGCTTGTCCTCAACCCACGAGAGGGCATCGCGCCAATCCAGAACTGCATGGACCTAGTTTTTCGCATTGTTGGGGCTTGTGGTAATGTCTTCGACCGTTGTCAAGTCATTGAGCGGCTTAGATTTCTACAAATGTTCGAAGATTCGATAGGCCGAGTGGTATGTTCGTGTTTTCGTCTAGGATACGATCGCTAATCTTCCCTAGAGCAACGAAGAGACCAAGCTATTCAGGAAATTCCAGAAACGATTGAAGCTGCTTGACCGGTACAAGCATAGTAGCGCCGATTCGAAGGACAAGAAACAACTTATAGAAGAGCTGCTCGATATCCGAGAAGAAACCAATCTCGTCGCCGAGGTTAAAGACATTCTAGATGAAGTCAAGATCATCCTCACCGTAGTGAAAATCCAGGAGGCTGTGCTTGAAGACATCGTTTCATTGAAAAAGCATGCTACTGAAGAGCATCATGAGATTACACAACGGATCATTTCTACAACAAAGAACAACTTCGAAAGAATGGAATCCCAGGCTGCGGAGATCAAAAAAGCGGTATGTCTCTGTTAATTCATTGTGCGAGTGCAACTATCTCATGAAGATGTGTAGCTGGATACCCTGTTGGGTCTCAAACATAATTCAGTCATGGTATTAGAAACCACCGCTGCACGAGAAGGCGCCTAGGCCACCAGGAGACAAGGCTTGGTAAGCAGATTTCCTCCTGCCCCCCGTTTCAACACTGCTGATGAAGCATGCAGACCATGCTTGTTTTTACAGGAGTGACCATCATCTTCGTAAGTAACCATTGCTTTGTTGGAACAAGGCATGTGTAGCCTCACCATCTTATAGCTACCTCTGTCTTTCATGGCATCTTTCTTCGCGCTCGATATATCGTCGTTCCCTCAAGATCCACAAAATAATGAGACCAGCTGGCCACTAGGCCAGGTATCCGGATATATCTGTAAGCAACTTTTACCTCTCCAGAGAATACAATCCTTGACTGATTGATATATAAAGTCGGCATATCGGCCCCAATCATCATATAGTTGTTCTTCATCGGTTTCCGGACGCAATGGACCGTCATTATGGTAAAGTGGTTCTCCATTCTGGGGAGATGGATGAGGGTTCATCCAATCATCCTGGTCCAAATTGTCATTGTCCTCATAGTCCTCATGCTGGTAGTTCTGCGCAAGCCAGTTCTATGGTTGGGGTTCACGGACCATTTCGACGTGGTCGGTCGGCCGTTACGACGGTTCTACCGGTTTCTCGAGAAACGAAGAAAAAAGCAAATGGATACAACATCGGAGGATGTCCACTTCTATAAGGTTTCTCATGATGAAGAGGATTCCACAGATGATTTGACAGATGATGAGAATTTTGAAGAAGAGGATAGCGATATAGAAGTGGTGGAGCCTGATTCTCTAGTCTAGATTTTTTTTTCTCTAGGGCTATATTTATCCTTTCAACATTCTCTTTCTCATTTGTACCTCCTTGTTTTCATCCCTGACTGCAGGTTTTAACGTCTACCGTCGGGGATAAAGTTTTTCGGTTTCTTTTTTTCTGTTTAGCGGAGTGTCCTCATAGTTCTCGGCGCAGGATGCCTTTGATGTGGCGGAGCTCAGGATCATTACATAGTTTTGCACGCCGCAACAAGGCACTGGAATAAGAAAATTTCGGAGCCTTATTCTCACCGCTTGCGGTGCTGTTTAAACCAATAGTGGATTCGTTCGTCAGAGATGGATATGTCATGCTTTTCAAGAGTTGTGATTGATCCACTGGTTGCTAGGTGCTGAGCTTCCGCCGAGTCTTAGCGCCCGGACCCCACAGCCAAATAACCGTGATTGTTGTGATTGGACCACGGTGTCGTGGCATCGAGTTAATTAATTAACGCCAGGGCAAACGGGTTGTGCGGCGCAGCGCAAGTCGCTTAGCAAGGGCCGCACACCCACACGAACGTGTCGTCCGCCGCCCGCCCACCGTTGTTAGGCTCTCCCCTCAACGCGGCCTCCTCTACTACTGCCCCTGACGAGCGTTTGCGAAAAGTAAACCCTCTCAGCTCCAACGCCATATCCTTCCTAATTTATTCAACGATTCTAGTAGTAGTATTCCTCCTCGTCTTCTTCTCTACCTAGGGTCTTATCTATAACTATTTAATAGTATATAAAATCGGTCTATATATTATTATTATACCTATTAACCCCGAGTACCTAATATAGATATCAACTACGAGGTATATTATAGTCCTTCTATAGTATATACTATTTAATAATAGGAATTTTATAAGATTTAACTATATAGACTAGTAATAGAATAATAAATATTATATATAATATCTTTATTATATATTATTATTTTTTAATATATAGAGGTATAAAGCTAAAATCTAAAAATTATATAAATAAATATAGTCCTCTATATAATATAAATAAATATAGTAGTTCTTTAGATATATAATTATTATATACTATTTATATTATCTTAAAGATTAAATAATAGAACTACTAAGTCTTAATTAGAACTAATAGCTATAGAACATTTCTATAAAATAGCTAGATATTAAATAGTATTTATTTTAAATTCTAGTATTAATTTTATACGTTTAATTATATACGTTTCTATAGAATTTATATATATAGAATATCTTCTTAATAATATACTATATATAAAGCTTTATATAATTCTTTTAAATAAAAGAGTCTTCTATTTAAAGTTTCTTTAAATAACTATAAATTATTATTTAAATTAAATTATTTTATTATTTCTATTTTATATATATATATATATATATATATATATATATATATCTAGTTCTTAACTTAATTAAACCTCTATTATTTATCTTAAATAGATTATAGACTATTTAATAAATAGTTTATATATAAGAATATTAAGTACTTTTTTTACTTTCTTATATATATCTTTACTTATTAAATATAAGATAATTTTTTATACTATTTTTATAGATTACTATTTTATTTTACTTTAATCTATAGATATATTTAGACTTAAATTATTATATAAACTCTTTTATATAAAATTCTATTATATACTCTTATTTAATCTTACTAATTAACTAAGTATAAAAAAGAACTAGTATATTATAATAATTTTTACTACGTTAATACTAAGTAACTATTATAAAATTCTAATAATTATTTTTCTTTTTTTCTTTTCCTCTTTCTTTATTTCTCTTTAGTATCTTTTAAATCTATTCTATATTATTAACTTTCTTTTTACTATAATTTTATTACTTTATTATCTTTACTTTTATAGAAATTTTAAAATTATTAATAAGCTAATTTACTCTTAATAGCTATTATTTAAAAAAGTTCTTTTTATTACTCTTATCTATCTTAATATATATTAAGTAGATATTAAGCTATTAAATCTATACTATTTATAATATATTTAGTAGATATTATAGCCCGTTCTCTAGATAACCTAGTTATTTTACTTATTTTCTATTTCGGTTAGTAGATTAGGTAATCCTAAGGATTAGCCTAATAGTTAATTAGCTTATTTAGTATACTAAGCTCTATTTAGGTATAAGAACCCCCTATTCTTATACCCTTATAGCGTTATCTTAGAATAGCTTTAATATACTAATTCTACTATTAGTTAATTAGAAGACTATTTTAGCTATTATAACTCCTAGTTAATTATACTTAGTTCTAGGATCTTATATTATTCTAAAATCTCTAACTTTTAGCTAGAGATAGTAGCTAAATATTAACCCTCCTAAATTTCTAGAGGCCTATAGTACTTAAGATAGATAGTATATAGTACTTTCTTAAATAAGTCTTAAAATTAACTATTTTAAGTCCTAATATTACTAAAACGTCTAGTACCTTCTTTAAAAAGAAGGAATTTATAAAAGTATTATATAGAATTAGACCTATATTCTAAATCTTATAATAAATTTATTTTTATACGATTAATTAAATTACTAAATTAGTATAATAATAAGATAGTAGATTTTCTAGGTTAAGTAGACCCTTTAAAGTCTACTCTACTAAATAAACTATTCTTTTATAGAATCTCCCTATAAAAGAAAGATAAAGAAAAGGATAAGGCCCTAAGTAGAATCTTAAGTAAAGCTAGGAGTACCTATTTAAGAAGCTAGAAGTCCTTCTTTAAGAAAGAAGTATACTAGTAAAAGCTAACTAAGGTCTATAAATTAATCCTCTTAGAGGTATTTATTAATAAAGATATATATATTAATCTTTAAATCCTTAAGATTATCTTCCCCCTTTAAAAAGAAAATATAAATAAAAATAGTTTTAAAAAGAAGATTAATAGGTATATTAAGAGGGTTAAATTACTTAAAAAAGAAAATAAATTTTAAATCCCCTATCTAATAAACGTAGAAGAATAGAAAGAGTTCCTAGACTATAATATAGTTTAGGATATACTAGCTACCTAGGAAGAATCTAATCTAATTACTAATATTCTAATAGATAATAGTCTTCGTCTTATTATAACTAAGAGGTTAGCGAGTATTATAGGAGTAGATATAGTTAGTAGAAATATCTTTATAAATACTATAGTCGATAAGTTTAACTAATTAGTTAAGAAAAGGAATAATTATAAAAGGTAAGTTAAAAAGTTATAAGAAGAGCTCTAATAAGTCTAGAAAACTATAAGTAGGTAGTAGAATTTAGAAAAAGATCTTAAGTAGTTCTCTTTTATAGCTATCTATACTAAGACCGAACTTATAGTTCTTTCTTAATATAACCCTAAGTCTACTCTTAAGACTTTACTATTATAATATAACCCTAATAGTAGATAAGATATAAAAGAGGTAGAACTCTTCCTTATAATAATATAATTAAATAGCTTAAATATTAGCCCTTAAAGAACCTCTTTTATTTATTATACCCCCCTTTAAACCCTTAAACTCCTAGAAAGGTTCTAGTAAGATTTAGTTTAATATTTAATCTTTTAATTAAGCTTCTTATAAAAGAAGTTAACTATTAAACTAATTATATTTCTAAATCTAATATAGACTTCTAATAAGAACTATTATAAGTATTTATTAGATTTAAATATACTACCCTTTATTATAAAGAAAATAAAAAATACTTTTACTTTTTATTCTAATATTCTTTTTATAAGATTTCTATTAATCTTACTAAAGTTCGTAACTATTACTTTAAATAATAAAATATAGATTCTTATTTAGGAGGAGGATATTATAGAAAACTATTAAAGTAAATTTTTATAAATCTTTAATTTCTAGAAGACTACGTTCTACTCTAATTCTATCTTATTTAAAAATAATAAAGAGTCTAAGTTAAAGAACTAGCTCTATAATATAGAATAGAAACTTATAATTAATAAGGACTAGTATATATAAAAGACCTCTTAGTAGATAACTAAGATTTATTAAGCCTATATTATATTCTAATTAATAAGCCTAGTAAAAGACTATATTTAAATATAACTAAATTCTAAAAAAGAAGAAGTAAACTTTATATTTAATATAGACCTATTAGAATATATTAAGAAATACTATAAAGATTTTTATATAAAAAAGAAGATAAAAGTTAAATTTTATTAACTATATATAAATATATTTAGTAAAGTTAGTAACTTTATTAAGAATTTTAAGTATCTAGTAATAGAGGTCTATCTATCTTACTACTAATAAAATAAAGAATTTATAAATAAGTTCTACTTTAAACTAAGAAATAAGGTAGATCTATTTAATAATAGTAATTTTACCTTTAGTAAGCTTTATAAATATATAACTTTAATTAATAAGATACTACTTAAGAATAATTAATACTAAAAGATCTAGCTTATTTAAAGTAACTAATTAGCTATCTCTAAGAGAAAGTAGCTAACTATAAGTAGGCTCTTTTCTAATAAGTTAAAAAAGAAGTCTATTTACTTTAAAGACGTCTCTAAGCTCTATAACTACTCTTTTAAGAAGTATAAAAAGTAAGATTATTACTTTAATTATAAGAAAAGAAATAAATAATAAGACTATTTTAACTATATTATATATAAGGTAATATAGAATATTATAAAAGTAGAAGTTAATACTATCTTTCTTAATAATTCTAAGAAAGGAGCTTATTTAAACTTCCTATATAAAGAGGAAAGTAGTTTAAAGTATAACTCTAATACCTTCTTTATAATATTAAAAAATAAAAGCTATTAAAGAAGGGCTTCTCTCTAGTAGTCTATATAAAAGTAATTAAATCCTTTAATTATTAATAACTTATTAAAATACTATAGCTTATTAATTTAAAATTATTTATACTCCCTATTTAACTTATAATAAATAGCCTAGCTATATAATTAAGGAGATTAGTAAATAGTAATACTAGTATATACCTATTAGTCTACTCTAAATATTTAAAAGTAGTAAAGAAAAAGCTAAAGTCTATTTTCTATTAACTAAAGAAACTAATCTTCCTTAATAGGTTTAATAGGAAATATAATTATTTAGTTAATATATCTATCTAGTTTCTCTTCTATAAATTTAGGTATTATAATATAATACTTAGAAGAAAATTCTTTAAATAAACTTAGTCCTTAATTAACTATTATAATTAGACTTTATACTAGCTAAATAATATTCTAAAGTAGATAAAATATAATCTAATTACTATAGAGAAGCTAGATCTAAAGCTAGAGCTAGAATACTAGAATAATACTTTATATTATAATAATCTAATTAATTAGTAGATTAAAGTATAGAAGAAGGTCTATTTACTTAGAAAGAATCTAATATTTAGTTTAAAGATTTCTATTAAAATTCTTATAATCCCTTAGAAGGAGACCTACGAGTCTACTAAAGCCCTATTATAGATAATAAAGGACTAGTAGATTACTTTTAAGAAAATATAGAGGAATATAGATAGTAATACTAATAATAGTTCTAGGAATACTAAATCTAAGAAATACTAATAAGGCTATTAGAAAAATAATAGAAAGAAAAAGACTATAATACCTATTTCTAATAATCTACTAGGGTAGACTATTAATAATAAGTTTAATATATATTTTCTTAAACCTTCTAATATATAGAAACTCGTAGATAAGAAAAAGATTATACTAGAAGCTACTAGTCTATATAAAATTAACTTATTAATTAGAGATAGATAATTAAAAGACTTAATAGAATAGAACGTATAAGATATAATAGTAAAGAAGCTTCCTTATAAAGGTTATATAGAGGCTATCTATTATAACCCTAGGATTAAAAGGATACGGGGTAAGCTCTAAACGTAGCTAGAATAGCTAAGCTATACTTAGTTAGTAATCTAATATTACGTAACTTAGAAGTTATAGAAGTTATTAAGATAATAACTTCTATAACTACTATAGAAGTTATTAAGATAATAACTTCTATAACTACTATAGAAGTTATAGAAGCTATAGAAGTTACTACTTCTACTACTACTACTACTACCTTAAGGAATAAGAATAGGTATAAGAGAGCGGAGGATTTCTTAGACTTTCTATTTTAATTCCTTATAGTTAATTCTCTTTAGTTTATCTAATACTTACGGATAAGATTAGATCTTTCCTTAAGTAGTTATTCTAGTAATAGAATTTATTAACTTAACCTTAACTTATTAAAACCTAATAGTACGATAAACGTACTATCGGCCCTAATTTAGATTCCGTATTAAAGTATATATAATATATAATATATTAACTATCTTAAACTTAGATTATATTAAATATAGTAACTTTATCTAGCTTATATAATACCTCTAGAGGAAGTATAATAGAAGCTCCGACGACGAATCTAGCTACTCTTATCTAGTAATAGGTAGCTTAGATAGTAGAAATATAGTAAGCTATAATATCGCTATAAGGAGCGCTATAATAGATAAGAGTAGGACTTAGTAGTAAAGTAAAAGTTAAGATACCTAAAAGATATAATAGTAATAAGAAAGGTCTAAAGTCGTTTTTTACGTAGATAGACCTATACTATTAGTTTAACTCTACTACGTTTACTAGTAATTAGGATAGAATTCTTATAGTAGATATATATATAATAGAAAAGGTAGTAGTATAGATATAACCCCTAGTCGACGATTATATAGCTAATAAAAAAACTCTAAATAAATAATATAACGAAATAAAAGTAGTATTTATAGATTAGGACTTCTTTAAGAAATAAATACGTATAATCTTTAAGAATATTAATAAAGTCTAGTAAGTAGAGTATAAAATTTAGAGACTAAAATAAATAAAGTTAATAGGAGTCTATACTACTAAATTTAAATAACTATAATATAAGATTGATTAGAATAATACTCCTCTTATAGTTACGTACTATAATAGACTTAAGAAAGTAGTTAAGAATAAGCTATTTAGACTTAAGAAACTAAATAACCTAGTAGAATTAATTAAGATAATAATCTATATTAATAACTAACTATACGAATAAGTACTTAAAAAGTAAAATACTATAGAACTAGTTAGAGTTTATAAGAAGGAGTAGTTAACTCCTAAGTATAGTTTCTATAGGGGTTATAATAAAATAGATATTAATATAGTTTAAGAAAAGAAATATCTAAAGAATAAAAAATATAAATAAGATAAGAAGTTATAGAAAGTTCTAGTAGACGAGATAAAATAATAGTAAGACGAGAAAGTATATTTATATTATAGTATATAAGGATACTTCGCTAAAGAATACGGTAATAAGAAAAAGAATATAGATAGCTAGGAGGGTACTAAATATATTAATATAATTAGAGATATTTATTAAAAGGTAGATAATTAAGAATTATTTCTAAAAGAGTAGTTCGACGTAAAGGAAGATACGGACGAGGAAATCCCTTACTAATAGGAAGACCTAAAGCTTAAGATTAGAGAATTAAAACTTAACGAGCTAGAAGAGGTTAGTATAGAAGTAGTTTTTCGACGATTAGTATATAATAAGTACTAGAAGTATAATAATAGTTAATATATCGTCGAGTACTATACTAAGATAAAAGAACTAATATACGTTACTAGTAACTAAGAATAGATAGTAATAGGGTAGATTCTAAAGCTCTAAGAACCGGAGGGCTATAAGATAATATAGAATCGCGAGAATTAAGATTATAATACCTTACTATAGACTTACTATATAGAATAGTACGAGTACTATATATAATAAAAGAAAGATACTATAAGATATATATAGGTAGATAGGTATAAAAATACTAAGATAGTAAAAGGATTATATTCGGATAGAGATAAGATAAATTCTTAAGAAGATATAATAGTAGAACGTAGGACTATATAGGGTCCGATATATAACTATAGCTAGGTTAATAATAATCTAAAAGTCCTCTAGTAGAAGTAGGTATAATATAGCCTTTCCCTTTTCTAAGGGCTATTCCGGTTCTTATAAAGAGTTATTTACTACGATATATTTTATTAGTCCTCTTACTTCCTTTAGAAAAGTTTACCTAAGTATCTATACTCTTAAAAAATTCTATTTCTAGAGAAAAAATAATTTTATAAAGAAGACCCTTTAGGTATTTAGTATCTACGTTATATCTTACCGTCTTAATAGGGGGTTTCTATAGTCTTTTTAGCTTTATAGTCTCTAATCTTAATCCTATAATATATAGTTAATTCTATCGAAGAGTATATATAACTTAAGTATTAGTCTACTATTAGTATATATTTATAACTTTTATCTATTACCTTTATAGCTTATAGTCTACGCGTATTTCTATAAGTCCTTATACTAGTAGTAATAACGTCGCCGCTCCTCTTATAGGTAATTTTCGGTAACTTCTATCTAATAGATATTTACTATCTTTATATAAGAGCTATTTACTAAGTATAATCTTTATAGTTACTCTACTTACTTATAATATCTTTATAAAGGCTTTAGGACTAGTCTAGACTCTATTTAGTTTAATCTTAATATCTATTATAATAGTATAATCTAGTAGTACTTAGTAATTAGTAACTATCGTCTATCGTAATTTATAATTATATTAAATTACTTATTTATCTATAATTCTTCTAGTAAGAGAAATTCTATTTATATCTTTATAAATATTTACTTAAGAAATAATAAATCGTTATATACTATATCTCTTTAAACGCCTTTATTTTTATATTTTAGACTTTTACTAGTAAGTATCTAGGATATTATTAGTTTAGGTATAGAATAGTCTCTTTTAGTATAAGTATAAGAAGATATATCTACTTCTAGATTTCTTTACTTTATTTCTTAATACTTTTAAGATTCTACTCCTTATTATAATTACCTCTACTAGCTAGTATAGTAATACTACCCTCTCTAAGTATATCTATACTCTTCCTATTTATTTAGAATTCTAGCCCCCTCTTATACGCTATTAGTATATAAATTATCTCCTCTAGTTTATATAGAAGTTTAATATAGCTAAGCTCTATTAGATTACTTCGAGTAACTAGTACTAAAAGGTTAATATCTATACTACCTATAATAGATATAAAGCTTATTATTAGACCTACTTAGTAGTATATACTAGTTCTTCTCTTATCTTACTAATATAGTTCTACTAATAATTTATATAGATTAAGTCTACTTTTTACTATTACTTCGACCTTCTTATCTTTACTATTAAGCGTATCTAGTATTATAATATCTAAGCTACTTATAATAATAAGGATATAGATTCTAATATACTTAAGGAGATTTAGTAGGATATATAATTCTATACTTTCGATATTAATACTAGTTAGAACTAGTATAAGACTAAGTAGAAGTATCTAATTAAGGATACTAGTAGTAAGGTAGAATTACGCCGGGCTATAGCTACGGCGTATAAACTTAACTTCTAGCGCTATTAGATATATTCTATTATCTTTCTAATAGCTTTCTATACTAATTTCTCTAGTATAGGCTAGATAGTATTAGCTATCTAGCGCCTACTAACTTTATAGCCTCTACTACCTATAAGACCTACTTTATTAAGTATAACTCTTTAACTAGTATACCCCTTAAGACTACTAATCGTAAGTATCGTTAGTACTATTATAGCCCTAATATTCTTAATAGAAATATTATTAATAGAGGTATAATATCTATTATTTCTTAGAAGGGGGTATTACGAAGCTCCTTTAGGAACTTCTCGTCTAATATACGTAGCTTACTCGGGTTACCTATAAACTATATAGTACTCGACTAAAGTTCCTATTACTAAGGTATATAAATAGAATAAATATTTATATTAAATATCTAGCTTATTAATTCTAATACTATTATTACTAGTTAGTCTATCTATTACTATAATTTATAAAGGCTAGCCTTACTAAATCCTTTAAGCTATAGCTTATTACTAAAATAAATAGCGTCCTCTTTTTTAACTAATTATTTCGCTTATATAGTATCCCCTAAGCGGGATTCTAAGGGTACCTTTTAGTTAGATTCCTTAGTCCTTTCTTTATATTAATATTACTTATATAGTCTACCTCTTTAGAATTTCTTATATATATTATTATTCCTCTATAAAGATTATAACGCTTTTCTAATAGTTTTTTACTTTAGACGATCTAATATTTAATTATCTAGGTTTATCTAATATTCCGCGAGAACCTCTTTATAATTATCGAAAAAGGCCTTAAGCTTCTATATACTATTTTTATACGACTATTCTAGCTACTTTATAAGAAAGAGCTTTTTATTATATACTATCTTATAGGTAAGAATAGCTTCGACTTCGTATTAGTTACTATTATTAAGCTCTAGATACTATATAGGGCTAGGTCTAAAGTTTAAATCTTCTCTTAGCTTAATCTACTTCTCTAGAAGTAATATATAGAATACGGGATATAACTAGAATATTAATAAAGATAGCTTAAGCTAATAGTTTAGCTTCCTATACTTAGTTTAAATAGTAAAGGGTTCTAAGTACTTTACGTCTAGCTTCTTTAAAGAATACTTAGTCTTAATATTAATAACTTTTAGAATTACCTTTTTACTAACGGCGAAATATTTACTCGTTCTCTTTAAGTTATACTAGTATTACTAGCTCTTTTAAGTATAGGTTAATATATTCTAAGTATTAGAAAACTATTATACCCGACTAGTTAGAAAGTTAATAACTTTTTAATATATACTTAGGGTTTTTCCGTTTATACTCTAGTCGTCGGGCGGTTAATAGAGCTAATACTCGTCTTCTACGTCGTTAAAACCCTTAGGTTTAATATCTATTATAATCTTAATAGAGTATATACTATAACTTAAATAAATCTTAGAGTTATACGTATATTCTATTATTAGTAGTAGCTAATACTAGTTATTTTACTAATAGTTTAGGTATATCTATAGGTACGCTTTAAGCTTCTAATTCTAATATTCTATTTAACTATCTATCTATAGGTAGAAGGCTATACTTATTTATTATTTAATATTAAAATAAAAGTATACGTCTAACTAGAATTTACTAGTAAAGATAAAGTCCTAGTCTAAGATTAATAATAATAGAGGTCTAATCTTAGTAAATACTTCTATAAATAATAGGTCGGCTAATATACTTATAGTAATATTCTTTATTATAAATAGATACTAGACTAGCTTTAAAAAGTAGTTAATAAGTACTAGTACTATATTATAGACGTTACCCTTAGAATTCTTAAATTTTAGTAGGTCGATAATAAAGTCTAAGGAGTAATTATACTATAGCTTCTATAGTAAGAGAATTAATTCTAGTACCTCCTATAACTTATATCTTTATACTTTATTTATTTAGTATACTACGTAGTCTTATACGTACGTATTAGTCTCTACTTAAAGCTTTAGCTAATAGTACTTTCTTTATAGGAGTTTAATAGTCTTATCTACTCTATAATAACCTTCTAGAAGGTTATTATAATTCCTTATAAGAATAGCTTAATAAAGAGCTTTATTATTAGGAATCTATACTTTCTCTACTCTTTAAAGGATATCCTTCGGATTTAGAATTTATAAAGGTACGTCCTTTTATTCTTTTCTACTCTTAGACTTTTATATATATTATATATTCTTATAATAGACTATATTATATTTCTATACTTCTTAGATATAGTTTAATAGTAGTCTAGGGGTTTTCTAGCTAAAGAACGAGTTATCGTTTATAATATCTAATAAAGACTTATATAATATAGAGGTAGAAAATACTTTATAATACTAAAGGAATATCGAAACTAGATCTAAGCCTTCTAATTATTCTCTAGGTTTATTATCCCTACCTATAGATAGATTAAGGTTAATAAATAATATATCGTTAAAAACTAGTACTATACTAGGGGATCCTATAGTAGAATAATTCGCGCCGTCTTTAAATACCTAATAGGTTACTTATAGATCCTTATTAGTAAGATTAGATTTATATACTATCTAATCTATAATATATAGAGCTATAGACTTTTAGAGTATCTATACCTAGAGTTTATTTTAGAGTATAAAAAGTATAATATTTCTTAGTATCCTTCTCTTCCTAAGCTAAAAGTCTTTAATATAATTAGGTTATCGTAATAGTACGTTAGCTAGATTCTTTATACTAGGCTTATATTTAATCTTAAAATTAAAATAAGCTAACTCTTTAATCTAGTATACTTACTTAGGTAAGAGTACCTTCGTAGTTATAAAATATCTTAAATTATTATAGTCGTATAGTACGTAGATAGTATTTAGAATATACTTAAAATAGTATTATTACTATTTAAAGGTTTTTATAATAGCGAATAACTCTTTATTATAAGTATTCTACTAAATCTATAATCTAGTAAACTTATAACTATAAAGAACGTAACTAGTTTCTAGTATTTCTCTATTAAGAGTACTATTAATTATAGCTATAATAGAATAGCTACTATAGTAAACTCGAAGGTATTAATAATAACTATTATAGGTTTTACTAGATTAAAGTACTAGAGGATAGGGGCTCTTATAAAGAGCTTATAAAGTATAAAAAATACGTTATATACGTTCTCTAGCTAAAACTAAGAGATATACTACTTTATAGGACCTTTCTTAATCTTCTTTAACTTTCCTACTAACGCGTTCTTATTAGAATCTTATTAGACTAGTATTAGATTCTACGTAGAGGTTATATATTCTAAAAGTAGACGAATAATATCTAAGTAGTTATATATAAACTATTAGTAAAAGTTTATAAATCTAAGAAATACTTAGATATCCTAATAGCCCTTAAACTCTAGCTATTCTTTAATTATTTAGACCTATACTAGGTCTATAACTATCCTATAGGGGGTTATAATAAAGTTAAAAAACTTTATTAACTTCGTAGAGAAGGTATACTTTAAAGTTTTATAATAAAGTTTCTAATTATATAACTTCTTAAGAACTTTATAAATATATCGTTTATAATTCTTCTTCTCTTTAGAGTATATAAGAATATTATCTAAGTAGATAATATATATCTTATCTAATAGATTACCTAAGACTTTATAAATATACGATTAAAACGTAGTAGATACGTTTATAAGGCTAAATAGTATTACTAGATATTTAAAATAGTTATAGTATATTTTAAATACTATCTTCTACTCGTCGTCCTTCTTAATATATAATCGATAATATATCTTATAGAAATTAAGTTTCGTAAAGACCTTAACCCTAGATAGCCGGTCTAGTATCTCGCTTACGAGGAGTATAGGGTAATAATTTTTAATTATTACCTTATTTAAATCCCTATAATTAATATATAATTAAAGTATATTATTAACTTTAGGTATAAAAAGTATTAGGATCCTTACTAGAGATTTACTAGGTCGAATCTACCTCTTCTCTAGAGAGTTATCGAGGTATTCCTTTAAAATCTCGAGTTCTCTTCTAGAGAGATTATAAATAAAGAGATTTAATAGTATCTTTCTCTTCTTAAAATTAATAATATAGTTATATTCTAAGTTAGAAGTAATTCTACTAGTAAGTTTAGAACTAAAGTATTAAAGCTAATTATAAAGATAATTTAAAACCTTCGTAGCTTTCTTAGAATCGATTTTCTTATTAGAATTATTATAAAAAGTATCTAAATAGTTCTTAGATTTTTATTACCTCTTTTAATAAAGAGCTACGACCCTCTATAAAGAGATATTTATTATTAATACTATAACCTAAGAGACCGTAGCCTTAGGTAGCTATACTAATTTAGAGTATTACTTTATATAGTAGACGAGGTAATTATAGAGTTATAGGGTCTAGTTTTTTAATTAAAATAGACTCTACTTATTTTAATACTAAGTATTCTAAGATTTATTACCTTCTAGGATTTATATCTTACTAATAAGTATCTATAAATACTCTATAATCTCTATAATAGTAGGGTACTAGAGTTAATACTCTTCTTTACTCGTAAGTAATTAAGTATAGAAGTTCCCTAGGTATAGTATATATACTTTTTTTCTAGATTATAGTCGTTATAGTAGGTCGTTAAGTATTATCTTAATCTTAATACGCTCGGCTACTACTCTCCTATTCTACTATTTAAAAGATCCCTTTTAGTAATCTATTTAAGGGTCTACCTCGTATAGCTATAGCTAGTTAAGGATAAGATTATAGTTATCTATAAGGGTAGTTTAAAATACTTAAGAATCTATTATCCTTATCGTATTTTAAAAATTCTATATTATTATCGTAATAACGTATAGCTCTTCTAGATATAATAGTATACTAGAGACTTAATATATTTAGAACTTTATATATAATAATATCTTAGAAAGGTTCTACTATAAAATAAAGTTCTTCTTAATAATATTTAAGTCTAATCCTATATTAAAAAGACTCTAAGCCTATATCGGAACTCCTATAAGAAGATAAATCCTTATATTATTAACGATTTATAAGGATTTATTATTAGTATTTAGCCCTAGTAGTATTATAGTAATATTAGTAACTAAGACTTATCTTTTTTCGAGGATAGATTAGTCTTCTCTTCTTAAGATTTATTTAACTTATTATTACCTTTAAAACGATATTTCTAATAGTTCTTCTTTTAGTTAGTCTTAGATCGGGATATTAATACTATACTCTTAGAGTATAACGAGGTCCTTAATAAAGACTACCTAGTATTACTCTATTAAGAGGGCTTCTAATCCTATTTCTTCTAGCTAGAATTACTTAAAGCTACTAAAGACGCGATATACTTTTTATTTATAGTTAAACTAGGGCTAAAAACTTTTAAAAGAGTAGTCGATATAGAAGTAAAGCGTACTACTATCTTTATATTTCGTAAAGTACGTTTAAACTATATCTAAGTTTATATATTCTTAAACTAGCCGTCTCTTTATATCTTACGACGTAAAGGTTCTAGATACTTATTTTAAATTATAGATATCTTTAATATATTAGGGCTTATATTACTACTAAAAGGCTTTACCTCTAAGATAGCTTTATAAGTTATAAAATAATTAAAGAAGAAGTTAAAGCTATTATCTTAATACTATTCGATATTCTAAAACTTAAAGTAGTTATTAAACTTTATTAGAATAGGGTTCTTTATAAGGCTCTTAAGCTTCGTCTATAGCTAGAGCTATATAATAACTTTACTATTATTAATTACTCGATTTAGAAGATTATAATATATATTATTCTTAATAAGTATTATAATCTATATAGTATACTTAAGAGTATCGGTAGTAGCGAAGTTAATTTAGAAGAGACTATTAATATCCCTAATCTAATAATCTATAGCTTAGGTCGTTAGGGTCTTCTTTAATAAGTCTAGTATAGGAAGATCCCTAATCTTAATTAGATTAGATAGTATTACGAACCAAATATATACTACGGGATAGTAGTAAGAGGAGCTACCCGAGATTAAACCTATTACTAGCTCTAATACGGAATATAACGACTACGACTATAGTATAAACGATAATTAGTATAGACGGCTTTACTAGGAAGTTACGTAATAGATCTATAGATCTATAGGGCTTAGTAAATATAGATCTATAGAGCTATAGATCTATAGATTAGTAGATCTACGGGAACGTAGAGCTATAGATCTAATAGATCTAAGGAAACTAAATTAATATATAATAACTACGAATCTCCTAGATAGTTTTCTCTTATAGTTAATTTCGAATCTAGATTAATCCCTACCTATTAATATAATTAAACTATTATCTACTTATTCCTACTCCTTCTTTCCTATCTTAAGTATAAATCCTAAACGAGGCTAAATAACCTATTAGGCCCGGACCCCGTTTAACACCTTAACTATCTAGTAGGTAGGAATAGCTAACTATAATAATAGGAGAAGGAACTTGATAAGACGAAGCGGCGTAGCCGCTAACTTAGGGCGAACCCTTAGAAGTAGAAAGCTATTAGGAATTTAGTTCTCTAGAAGGTAGTATAACTACGGAAAACTTTAAAAGAGTTATTAAAAATTAGTATATATTTAAGAAAAGGGAGGATACGTTAGAAGTCTAGCTTATAGAGTTAACTACCTAACTTTAGAGGTATATAAGTAAACTATTAAAGCTTAGAGAACTAGAAAAGTTTAATAGAATAAGATCGAAGCTTAGGGGATTTTTAGCTAATATAGCGATCTACCTCGACCTTAATAGAATAAAACTATCTACCGAGAGTAATAAGGTATCGTTTGTAGTAGTCTAGTTTATAGGGAAAGCTATTACTTAGTTTAAGACGTACCTAAATAAATAACTACGACTACTAGAGGCTTAGTAGAGTAATAAGATAAAGGCTATCTTCTTAAGCTATAAGTACTTTAAGAATAAACTACGTATTACCTTTAGAGATATTAATTTAGAGAGGTTAGTAGAATAAAAAATTATATACCTTAGATAGACGAAATCTACTACGACCTATACGTCTAAGTTTAAATAGCTTACTATTAAAATCTAATAGGGAGAAGTAGCCCTTATATTATAATACTACGAGGGACTAAAAGACTATATCTATTACGAAATAATTTAGATAGAACGACCCTAGACTATAAGAGGACTAATTAAATAAGCTATTAAGATCGACGATAACCTCTATCTCTAGAACCTAGAGAGAAAAGGGAAGGTTAAATTCTATAAAAAAAGAAAAGAAGAAAAATACTATAGACTAGAAGTAATAGTCCTAGGGGCTAGTTTAGAGCTAAAGAAAGGGAAATAGAATTCTAAGAAATAAGAGCTCTACGAAAAACGAGTATACTTTAAGTATAAGAAGTAAGGATACCTAGTAAAAGACTATAGATTAGATTAAAGAAAAGAAAAACCCTAATATACTTAATAGAATAAGAGGGATAGAGTAGTTACGATATAAGAATATAATACTATATATTAGATAACTTATATACGCGACTAGTATAAGACGTACTATAAAGCTAAGTTAAATACTAGCTATTAGTTATAGAAATAGTAGGTAGCTACGACTCGGGAGTCTTAGAGGAGAGTTTCGTTCTCGCTAGAAGTATAAGAAGAAGTACCCGAGGAAGGCTTATCTATAGAGTAGAAAGACTTTAATAATACTATAGATATACTATTATAAATAGTTAATAATAGCGATAAGTCCTTAGAACTAGAAGATAAAAACCTAGTTATAATATATAAGAATACCGGATACTTATAGATAATTCGACTATCTAAAGAAGAAATAGGACTAGTACTAGAACTCGATATAATATATACTCGAACCTTACGGTTTATAGAAAAAACTATAATATCTATAATAATATAAGAGATCTATAAGGAATAGTCTAGATCTTACTTAATATATCGACTATTTAAAGACTTTAAATAATAGGTTAAATAGAACTTTATCGTTATAAACCTTATATCTAACTAAGAGACTTAGAAAGAAATATAGTATATTACGAAAATAGTTAATAAAGAATAACTATAGTATACGGTAATCGAATAATAGATTCCCGTACGAACGACCTCTATAAAATATAACGATTAGAGATATAAGGTCGATCTAGAAGACGACCTATAGTATAAAATAAGATATCTAGTATACTTTAAGATTATATAGATCTTATATATATAAAAGAAATACTAACTCTATAAGAGAGTAAAACGAAAAAATAACTACTACCTAGTAAAAGATTATAATAAAAGAATTATCTAAGTAGTTATACTAGAAGTAGTATATAGATAGTAATAATCTAAGAATTAACGACGAAAGGGATATATAAGAATTATACTAGGACTACTTCTACTATTAAACTATATCTTAGAAAGACTATAGTATAAATACCTAGAAAATAAATATCTAAAGTACGTCTAGACTAAGATTAATACGAAATATTAGCCTAAGAAGATAAGAATTTAAGGAACTAGAGGATAGGACTATATCTACCTCTATAGAACTTACTAGGGAAAGAAAATTATTACTTTAATCGATAGTAAAGCTACTCGAAACTTTATTAGTAAAAACTTTATTTAATAAAAAAAGATTCCTTAGTAGAAGAAATAATACCCTAGTATCGTATATACTATTAAAGGAGAACCCTTTAATAAACCTACGATATACGAAACTAAAGGTAAACTTAACCTATAGGGATAGGAGAAAGAAAACGAGATACTTAATATAATTAAGATATCGGAAGACTAGAATATAATTCTAGGAATACTATAGCTCTAAGAAGCCGATTCTTAGATTCGATAGACGAACTAATAAGTATTATTCCTATGGTAAAACCTAGGCGTAACTTAAGAAGAAAATAATAATATTCTAGAACGATATAAGAAATAGAAAGAATTATTTATAGAACTAGAGAAGAGTCTACCCTAGTACTAGTCCTAGGACTACGTAATTCTACTATAAGAAGGAAAGACTCTAGGATTCGGACTAATTTATAAGTTAACTAAAGATGAGGAAAAGATTATAATAAAGTACCTCGAAGATAACCTTATAAAAAGATATATTTAATACTCGAATTTATCTATAGAATACCCGATTCTCTTCGTACCTAAGAAGGGTACTACGGAACTACGATTATATATCGACTACCGAACGCTTAACGATATTACGATTAAGAATTAATACCCTTTACCTCTAATATTAGAAATATAAGACTAACTAAGAAAAGCTAAATAGTTTATATAACTAGATATCCGAAATATATACTACTAGATTAGAATTAAGAAAGGTAAAGAATAGAAAATAGCTTTTAGAACTAAGAAAGAATTATATAAGTACTAGATAATACCCTTTAGACTTACTAATATACCTATAATATTCTAGAAATAAATTAATAATATTTTACGAAACTACCTCGACTAGTTCGTAATAGTATACCTCGATAATATCCTAATCTATTCTAAAATAGAAAAGAAATATAAAGAATATATAAAGAAGGTCCTATAGACGCTTAAGAAGATATAATTATACCTTTACCTACGGAAATATAAATTCTACGTATAAGAAATAGAGTTTCTAGGATTTATTATTAGACTAGGAGAAATTAAAGTAGACCTATAATAAATCGAGAAAGTTAAAGAATAGCCGATATCTAAGAATCTTAAGGAACTATAATTATTCCTAGGATTCTATAACTTCTATTAAAAGTTAATACTATAATAGAGTATAATAACGGTACCCCTTATATAGCTTACTAGAAAGGACTAACCTTTCAAATAGGAAAAAGAGTACTAATAAGCTTTTAAGAAAATTAAAGAATAGTTTACTAAGGAACTAGTAATTAAGATATATAATCCTAAAGAACCCTTAATTATCGAGACGGACGCGTTAGACTATATAATAGGAGTAGTACTACTATAGAAAGATAATAAAGATAACCTTAGACTAGTATACTACTTCTTATAGAAGATATTACTAGCCGAACTTAACTACGATATCTATAATAAAGAGTTATTAGTAATTATCGAAGCTTTAAAAGAATAGAGATCTAACCTATAGGAATCTAAATACTCTATTACGATCTATATAGACTATAAGAATCTAATAGAATTCTTAATAAATAAACCTCTAATCGGAAGATAGATACGATAGGTATAAACCCTTATAATCTACGATATTAAGATCGTATATACTAAAGGATTAGAAAATAAACGAGTAGATACGCTTAGTAGGAGACCTAACTACTAAGGAACGAAGAAACCTAGTATAGCTATCCTTAAGCTATAGCTAGATAGAACGATTACTTATAACTACCTAAAGCTAGTAGAAATACGAGAAATAATACTTAAACTAAAAGGAAATAAATAAACCTAATAGATCTATATAGCTACTACGGAGGTAATAAATAAATAAAACGAAATTTAAGGAATAATTTAAGAAAAAGACGGAATTATCTATATATTCTAAAAGGTCTATATACCTAAGATAATACGGAAAGAATTTATTAGATAATACTACGAGGTACTAGTATACGGATACTAAGGAGTAGAAAAAACTCTCGAATAATTAATAAGAATATACTATTTTCTATATATAAGATAACTAGTAATATAAGTTCTCGCGGAATATATAGACTATTACTATAATAAGTATACTAGATACGTACCCTATAGAATACTATAACTAATAGAAAATATAGAAGGACTATAGAAGATTATTACTATAGACTTTATTATATAGTTACTACGTTCTAAGGAACTAATAATAGAAGTATCCTATAATACTATACTAGTAGTAATAGATAAGTTTATAAAGTACGCTTACTTTATCCTATATATAGATAAAGGAAATATAGTAGAATAACTTATCTATACCCTACTAAGATACGTATTTAGTAAGTATAGAATACTAGATAAGATTATCTTAGATAGAGACGTTAAATTTATAGTAAAGTTTTAGTAAACTCTTATAGCTAAACTAGAAACTAAGTATAGTATATTAACCGCGTACTATCCGTAGATAGACGGACTAATAGAACGAATAAACTAGATAGTAGAATAATACCTTAGATATTATCTAAACTATTAATAGAATAATTAGATTATACTTTTATCTATAGTATAATTTACGTATAATAGTTTATAATATAGTATAACGAAGATAATACCTTTCTTTACGAACTACGGAATTAAACTAGAAATATATAAAGAACCTAGATAACTTTAGTCTTATAGCTAGAATAGAGAAGAAATAATAAAAATTATTCTATAAATATACTAATAGCTTAAGAAAGATATAGAATTCCTTTAAAATAGAATAAGTAAGTACTACGATAAGAAGCGAAAGGAAGTACCTACTTTCGAAGAGAGAGAAAAGGTATAGTTACTACGAAAGAATATTAAGAGTAAACGACCTAATAGTAAACTAGACTATACTAAGATCGGACCCTATAAGATTAAAAAATAAGTCTTACCTATAAACTATTAACTAAGACTACCCCTATAAATAAAAATCTATCCTACGTTTTATATTAGCTTACTAGAAAAAGTACTATAGGATACTAAACTAGTAATATATAAAGTAGATATATATAAAGAAGATAATAAAGAATAGAAAGTAGAAGAAATCCTAAATAAAAACGTTAGAAATGGAAAAAACTATTACCTAATCTAATAGTAAGGAATAGATAAGAATAGGAGACTATAGAAATAAACCTAGGAACCTAAAGATAATCTTAATTATCCTAAGAAGCTTACGGAGTACTAAAACCGTAATCCCGAAGGAAACTAGGAGATAAGGTAAGTTTACCTTATAGTAAGTCGAGAAGACTAGTACTACCCGTAGTATAGTACGAGGTATTTAACGAACTAGAAAGAGTAATATTATCTACAACGTTACGAGCGACGTCTAGAGTAATTAGAGAGGCCTCTAGATCCTCCTACTATTCTAGCCGCCGGAGCTCCTCCTCCTTAGTATTAAGTTTAGCCTCGAGGGTACGAGACTATCTAGCTACCTTCTTATTAAGAAACTCTTTTTATTTCTTTAAACGTTAAACCCTTACCTACGTATTAGATAACTCTTAACTAAATTCGGCTATACGACGAAGTAGTTCCTTATAATACTCTTTAGCTATCTATAACTAAGCTTAAAGTTTTTCTTATAAATAGTTAACGAATCGTTTTAATATATATAAGCCTATATATATAAGTTATAGTTAAAAATAGATACTTAGCTATAGAAACTCTAAATAACCGATACGAATTTCGTACGTTTACGCGAATATAAGCCTCGTAGTATTTACTTTTATTAGGAGAGATAACGTAGGGTATCCCTAGTCTACTATACCGAGGATAAGGAAATATTTTAGAACTATTACGACTAATATAGTTAGTAAGCGTAAGACGTTCTTTAGTTTTATAAGAAACTATAAAGGAAGAAGAGTATAACTCGAGAAGATCCTAAGCTAATACTAATATAGCCGAATACCGGATTTGGAATAACCTCTAAGCCGAAGGTTTAGAGAGGGGAGATAGTATTACGAACCAAATATATACTACGGGATAGTAGTAAGAGAAGCTACCCGAGATTAAACCTATTACTAGCTCTAATATAGAATATAACGACTACGACTATAGTATAAATAATAATTAGTACGGACGGCTTTACTAAGAAGTTACGTAATAGATCTATAGATCTATAGGACTTAGTAAATATAGATCTATAGAGCTATAGATCTATAGATTAGTAGATCTACGGGAACGTAGAGCTATAGATCCGATAGATCTAAGAAAACCAAATTGATATATAATAACTACGAATCTCCTAGATAGTTTTCTCTTATAGTTAATTTCGAATCTAGATTGATCCCTACCTATTAACGTAATTAAACTATTACCTACTTATTTCTACTCCTTCTTTCCTATCTTAAGTATAAATCCTAAACGAGGCTAAATAACCCATCGGGCCTGGACCCCGTTTAATAGATAGCCCCTAACGAGTATTATCTATTAAGGGTAGGCTAGTTATAGTCTAAAAGATACCTACGGTTAGTCTAAAGGCTACTTAGACTATATTAAGGTTCGCTTAAGTAGTCTTAATCTAGTTAATAGGTATACTCTAATTTTAAAGGTCGATTAGAATTTCTATTATTTTAATTAGAAATACTTCCCCCGGAGCTAGAATATAAATAGGTATAGTACGGGCTATATCTAGATAATTACTACCTATTAGGGTATTATTAGCTTCTAATATAGGTAGTATAGTAGGAGTTAAAGGTTAATATAGTTAGAATCTACTTTTATAAGCTATATTTTTATAGCTAAATATCCCGTTATTTCTTCGCGTAGGTTAGTAGTCCCTATTAATTATAACTATTATTAGGGCTCTACTAAAAGATAGTAGTTTATTAGATACTTTTAAGGTATTTTCGCTATTATACTATATATAAATTATAGAGGTTTTAGAGATATATTAACTCTCTTAAATATTTTTAGGGTTAAATAGGTCCCCTAGCTAATAGTTATTCTTATCGTCTAACTCTAGTTCTTAAACTTATTATTTACTAAACTCGGGGTACTACTAGTATATTTCGTTAACTAGCTACGCGTTAGGGTTATTTCGTCTACTAGACGAATAGGTACTAAAGCGGATACTCTTCTTCGAATAGATAGTATAAGGAGGTATATTAATAACTCTAAATAGACGTCGTATAGTATAATTAATAAGAACTTTTAAAGTATTAGCTTTTAATATTAATACTATATTACTAGTCCTTAAAAAGGAGTAGGAAGGATTCGAATTATAAGGTATATATAGATAGGTAGATATAAAAATACTAAGGTAGTAAAAGAGTTATATTCGGATAGAGATAAGATAAATTCTTAAGAAGACGTAATAGTAGAATATAGAACTATATAGAGTCTAGTATATAATTATAACTAGGCTAATAATAATCTAGAAGTCCTCTAGTAAAAGTAGGTATAATAGATACTATAATTTTCCTAGGGGATTATTTATATATATATCTTCTTAATAAAGAATATCTAATAATCGAATACTATATATATAACTATAAGAATTAGATTATAGTATACGAAGAGTAGAGATAGCTAGAATAGAATAGTTACTATAATAATAAATATAAAAAGTATTTCCTAATAAAATATACTATAGAATAATAGCTATAAAGACTAACTAAAATAGATACTAAGAGGTATAAATAGAATAATAACTATAGAACTACGTATTAAGAACCTAACTATAAGATAATATATTAGATATACTATAATAAGTTATATATTCTATACCTAGTATAAAGAGAGCTTATAACTAGAAGGGAAGAAGATATCTTCTATCTAAATCTCTAAAGACGAGAATACCTCGTTAAATAGTATAATAGGTATAATTACTAGCTATAGAATTAGAATAATCTAAATAATCTAGAGGTTAGAAGGTAGCTATAAGTCTTAGATATATAGTAAGGATACTATAATATCTAGAATAACGGAGAGAAGGTAAAAATTAGTTATAAGAACGTACTATTATTAGAAAAAAGCTAGGAAGAAGGGCTATAAGAGGTATTAAACTAGAAACTACCTATTAAAGCTAGAAAGATAATAGATCTAGGTTAGAAACGAGTAAATAGCTTATTCTTTTAGTAGAAGGAAGAACCTAGATCTAATAAACGTTATTCTACATTTCGATATAAGTTTAGGAAACGTTAGAATAAGATCTAAGAACTAGATAATAATCCTAATAATTAGGTTATCTATAATAATAAGCTAAAAAACTAGGTTATTATTAGCTATATAAGAGTTATATTAATAAAAGTATCTAAAAGATAACTTTATAAATCGTATAAGAAGGTATCTAATAACTAGCTAGATTAGAGGTAGACGTACGGATTTATAGATAGAAAGTCTAAACTATTATAGATAGTAAAGTAGAGTTTATACTCCTATTATTATAGATAATAGAGGAATATAGGATTTTTTACTAAACTAAAATAAAATCTATATAAGTAGAACTTAGAGATAGATTATCTATAGAATATAGAGAAGGTATAATTCGTCTTAAAATATAAGAAGTAACCTTAGAGGTAGAGAACGTTAAAGACTATTATAAATTTAATATTATAGAAATCGGAGATACTAATATAATTATTAGTTATAATTAGCTAGTAAAATATAATCTATAGATAGATTAGAAGCTATATAAAGTACTAGGCTATAAGCGAGTAGCTCGAGTTATAGAAACTAGAAGACTAGATAGATCTAGTTATAAGATCTAGTATATACCCTAAAAAGGGAGAATAGACTTAATTTTACTTTATAAGATCGCGAGAATCTATAAGAAGAATCTATAGAGAGTTAATATTATTATAATATAAAGAGTCGCGACTATATAAGAAAAACTATAACTAATAATACCTTAAGAATATAAGGAGTTCTAAGAGTTATTTAAAGAATATCCGAATATAGATTTACTAGAGTACTAGGAATAGGATTATAAGATATACCTAAAAGAAGATATAAAGCTTAAGCCTAGACCTATATACTCGTTAATAGTAGATTAATAAGAAGAATTAAAAGAGTACCTTATAAAGAACCTAAAAAGGGGATATATTAGAGAAAGTTAGAACTTTATAGTATTATTAGTTCTATTTATTTTAAAGAAGAATAGAAAGTTATAACTTTATATAAACTATAGATACTTAAATAATATTATAAAGAAAAATAGATATTTACTACTACTAATTAGAGAACTTATAGACCGGCTCTAAGGAGTTAAGTAGATTATAAAATTTAATATCTAGAAAGAATTTTATAGAATTTAAATAGTAAAAGGGTATAAAAAGTATATAGTATTTAAGACCTAATATAGACTCTATAAGTATAGAGTTATACTATTTAGATTAATAAATATACTAGTAATATTTTAGTCGATTATTAATAGAATATTAAATAAATACTTAGACGTATTCTATATAGTATATCTAGACGACATTCTTATATATAGTAAAGGAATACTAGAAGAATATAAAGAATATATAAAGAAAGTACTATAAAAGCTATAGTAAAATAAGTTACTACTTTATCTAAATAAATACGAATTCTATAGAATAGAAACTAAATATCTAGATTTTATTATTTTATAAGAAGGAGTATCTATAGACCCTAAAAAAGTATAGACTATAAGAGAATAACTAATTCTAATATTAGTTAAGGACGTATAATTCTTTTTAGAATTTACTAACTTCTATTAAAAGTTTATTAGAGACTACTTAAAGACTATAACTTTACTTATAGAGATAACTAAGAAAGAAAAAGAATTCTAGTAGAACTAAAAATAATAAAAAGCTTTTAATAAACTTAAAAGTCTATTTATATTAGTATCTATACTATAGATATACGACCTAATAAAATCTCTTAGAGTAGAGATAGATATATTAGACTACGTACTAGAAGTAATACTTATTTAGTAGAGGAAAGATAGAAAATAGAGACTAGTATTCTACTATTTATATAAGTTTAGTAAAGAAGAAGTAAACTACGACGTTTATAATAAGGAACTTAGTACTATTATATTAGTATTTAAATAATAGAGACTATAGCTTATAGAAGCTAAGTATAAGATTAAGGTTATTATAGACTACTAGAACCTTATAAGTTTTACGACTACGAAGAAACTTAACTAATAATAATTCTAATAGTTAGAATTACTAGTAGATTACGACTTTAAGATAAATTACTAACTAAAAATATTAAATAGAGTAGTAGATACTCTTAGTAGAAGATTAGACCTTTAAGGTACTAATAAACCTATTATATACGAACTAGTCCTATAAAAGAAGTTTAATAAAACTCTTATTTATAACTATATAAGGCTAATAAAGATTATAATAGTAGTAGATATTAAAGAAAAATAGTAAAAAAGGGCCTAAGAACTTATCTAAGGTAGCGATAGAGGAATAGAGGGAGATAAAATACTCTCTAATAGGAAAGAATACTCTACTTTAAAGAATAACTTAGAGATAAGACTCTATATACTACTAGATCTTAGAGGAGATCTTATATAGAAAATCTACGAGAATAAGATACTAGAATACCTAGGAATTAATAAAATAGTTAGATATATAGATAGAGAATACCTACTTACTAATATAAGAGAGAAAGTTCGGAAAGTAATAGACGACTATTTAGAATATTCTAAGAATAAATCTAAGAGATATAAGTTCTATAGGTTACTTTAACTACTAGTACTACCTATACGACTATAGACTTATATTATAATAGACTTTATAGTAAAACTACTACTATTATTAGAACTAGGATTAGAAAGATTATACGATATAATTATAGTAATTATAGATTAATTAACTAAGGTAGTATACTTTATCCCGATAAACGAAGTAATTATAGTAGAAAATATAGCTTACGAGGTTAAGAGGATACTTATTACTAATTATAGACTACTAGAATAGATTCTTATAGATAGAGATAAACTATTTACTTTAAAGTTTTAAAGTACGCTACTTATAAAACTAGAAATAGAAAGAAAGCTATTAACTAGCTTTTATTTATAGATAGATAGATAGACGAAATAGATAAACTAAACTCTAAAAGAGTATCTAAGATTCTATATTAATAAGTTATAGAATAACTAGGTTAAATTACTACTAATAGTATAATTAGCGTATAATAATAAGAAGTCTATAATAACTAAATACTTACTATATTACGTAAACTATAAATATAAGCTAATAACTTATAGAGATCTAAAGAATATCGAAAGTATATCTACTAGAGTAAAAGAGAAGACCTATTTAATATAAGAACTATATAAAGAACTTAATATATAGATAGTATATAAGAACCTTATAATAGCTAAAATAGTAAATAAAAGAAGGCTCGAGGGACCGACCCTTAAGAGGGAGGATAAAGTTTTTCTTTTATAATAAAACTTAAAAACTAAACGACTATATAATAAACTAGATAATTTACGAATTAGACTATTCGAAATTAAAGAAAAAACGAAACTAGTTAACTATAGGCTAAAGCTAGCTAAAGATATAAAGATATATCTAGTATTCTATATATTATTACTAGAACTAGTACTAGAAGACGCCGAAGTAGCTACTAATATCGAACTCGAGGACGAGGAATATAAGGTCGAGGAAATTTAAGAGCTATAAAAGTTCGGACGTTAGTAGAAATATTTAGTTAAATAGATAGAATAGCCTACTAGTTAGAATATATAGAAACTAATTAAGAACCTATAAAACTACTAAAGGCTAGTTAAGTAGTATTACTAGAAGTACCTAGAGGCGGAAGCTCCTAACTATCTAGAAAGAAGAAGTTAGTAAACTTATATAGTAAGGGTTACTATAGTAACTTAAGTAAGTTAGAAGAAGTAGAACGTTTAGCTTTCTCTTACTCTAACTAATCTAACTTCTTAAGGAACGCGAGTTTATAATAGTATATTTTAGTATCGTAATACTCTAGGTTCTAAAGTTACTTTAAGAGACGGGCTTTATAAGTATAAAGCTCGACTATTTAAATAAAGGTCTTATTATAGGTAGAATATATAGTATTTAACTTAGTCTAAAAGTCGAATTTCTATTTATCTATCTTTATCTAATCTCTCTTAGTTATAACTAGGTTATACTTCGATTTATAACGAATATACTCTATATAAAAACTAGACTAAAGGTTAATATAATAAGTTTAAGAAGGCTATACGGTATAATAATAAGAATAAGATATTAGTATAGGACGAGAATAAGTAAATAAGCGATCTATAAGACGACGATAACGTTTAAAACGAGTTATCGTAGGAGCCTTAGGTATTATTAGAACCTAGAAAGTTAATTAAGGATAGAGAATAGTTAATTCTACGTAGATAGTAGATCGATTACTCTTATATATTATTAAAAAGATAGAATAACTATAGCCCTAGACGGACTATATAGTATATATATATAGAGTACGGTATAGTTTAGAAAAAGAAACCTACTAAGTAAGAGTACTACTAGCTAGGGTATAGTAGGTATAATAAAGTCTTTAAGAATAAAGCTTAAGAGGAGGGAATAAGTATTATAACCCTAGAATCGAAAGAATATAAGGTAAGCTCTAAACGTAGCTAGAACGATCGAGCTATACTTAATTAGTAATCTAATATTATATAACTTAGAAGTTATAGAAGTTATTAAGATAATAACTTCTATAACTACTATAGAAGTTATAGAAGCTATAGAAGTTACTACTTCTACTACTACTACTACTATCTTAAGAAATAAGAATAGGTATAAGAGGACGGAGGATCTCTTAGACTTTCTATTTTAATTTCTTATAGTTAATTCTCTTTAGTTTATCTAATACTTACGGATAAGATTAAATCTTTCCTTAAGTAGTTATTCTAGTAATAGAATTCGTTAACTTAACCTTAACCTATTAAAATCTAATAATACGATAAACGTACTATTAGTTCTAATCTAAATCCTATATTAAAGTACGTATAATATATAATACTATCTTAGACTACTTTTTAAAAGTTAACTTAGATAAGCTATTCTTTAAAAGAAAGAATATTAATTATAAAATTATTCTTAAGGATAATATAAGTAAGTTTAATATAAGTTTATTTTATAATATATTCCTTAAATATTTAAAGCTACTAAAAGTATACTTAGAAAAGTATCTAAAGAAAGACTTTATTATAACTAGTAATACTAACTTTATCTTACCTATTCTATTTATTAAGAAGCTAGAGGGGGGATAAAAATTCTATATTAACTATTAAAAAATTAATATAATAATAAAGAAAGACGTTATAACTATTCTTTTAATTAAGAAGATATTAATATAACTCTTTAAAGTAAAGGTCTTTACTAAGCTAGACGTATATTAGGTCTTCTATTATATTAGATTAGATTCTAATATAGAGAACCTTATAACTTTTAAAATATAATATAGAAATTATAAATATTATATTTTATCTTTTAAACTATATAATAGACTAGTAACCTTTTAATACTATATTAATTAAATACTTAAGAACGATATTAACGAGATCTATACTATCTATATAGATAATATTTTAATCTATTTAAAAGATCTTCTTAAGTATAAGAAATATATAAGTAAAATTTTAGATAAACTTAGAAAGACTAGACTATAGGTTAATATTAAAAAAAGTAAGTTTATAATTACTAAGATAAAGTTTCTAAATTTTATTATTAGTATTAAAGGGATTTATATAGTCCCTAATAAGATAGTAACTATTAAAGACTAGAAGAAACCTATAATTCTAAAAGAATTATAAGCTTACTTAGGCTTTTATAACTACTATTATAAGTAGCTAAAAAACTATAGTTATATAGTCTACCTACTTATCTAATTACTATAAAAGGGAAAATTCTATACCTTTAGATCTAAAGAGTAAGCTATATTTAAGAAAAGTAAGGTATTATTATATTTAAATATTATTATAAGATATTACTTATTCTATTATAGGACTTATATAGAAATTAATATAAGTAATAGTATTCTAGTAGATATCTTTACGTAGCTCTAAGATAATAGAATCTAATAATCTATAGTCTACTTTATAAAGATAATAAAGTTTATAAAAATAAACTATAAGATCTATAATAAAGAGATACTTATAATTATAAGAGGTTTAAATAAATAAAGGGCTTAGCTTATAAAGTTATAACTAAATAAACCCTTCTAAGTTATTATTAATTATTAGATACTAGAGTATTTCTTAACTAAATATAAACTAACCCTATAATAGACTTATTAGGTCGAGAAGCTTATAGACTATTACTATACTATTTATTATTACCTTAAAACTACTAATATTATTACGAATACTCTCTTTTAAAAATAAGAGGAGTTAAAAACTTAGAAGAAAAAAGATAAAGTTATTAAGACTTATATTTTTATCCCCTTTAGATAAATCTTTACTATAATAACTATCTTAATAGCTACTACTAATATCTAGAATTCTAAGTATAAAACTAAAGTTTATTCTTATCTACTTCTTAATTATATACTTTATAAAAATTATATATATACTATACTTAAATTAAAGTAAAAGTTAATCTATTAAGAATATAAGTACTTATTCTTAACTCTATCTAGACTTCTCCTCTAAAAAGAGAAGTTAGTAGTATCTAAAGTAAGGTTTCTTAAGACTTATTTTATCTAGATAGTATATACTATATAGATTACTACTTATTTAAATATAAAGAAAACTATTAGACTTTTAAGAAATCTATACTACTAGGGTATAATAAATAAAGATATAAAATATTATATAAGAAACTATAAGTAATACTAATAGAGTTATAAGTTTTAAGATAAGACTCTAGATCTTCTTAAACTACTCTTTATACCTAAGAGAGTATAGAAAGATATTTCTATAGACTTTAAAAGCTTCTTAAAGAACTATAAGAAATATAATAATATATTTATAGTAATATATAGATTATTAAAATATACTTTCTTATTACTCTACTTTAAGATTATTACTACTAAAGATATAGCTACTCTTTACTATATATATATATAGTAAGTCTTTAGTCCTCTATATACTATAGTCTTAAATTAAAATCTATAGTTCGTCTTAAACTTTATAAAAGAATTATATAGGTTTATAGAAATTAGCTAGTTATTATCTATAATCTACTATCTATAGACTAATAGTAATATAGAAGTTTTTAATTAATAGTTAGACTAATAATTACGCCCCTTTATAAACTTCTATTAGAATAACTAGTTTAATCTTCTATCTAGTATAGACTAGGTCTAGATAATTCTTTTATATAATATAATAGGATTTTTTCTATTTAAGATCGAATTTAGCTATAGGACTTATTACTACTAGAATTAATAAGAACGCGTCTATAAACCCTCTAAATTACTAGATAATATAACTACGTAGATAGTTTAAGAGTTTATAAAAATCTAAACTAATATAGTTTAATAGGTTTATAACTATATTTAAGCTAATATTATAATAGTTTAGAAAGTCTAAAGTCGATAAGTTAATAAAAAATACTATCTTCTAGATTTTAATATAGGAGATTAAGTCTATATTATACCTAAGAAATTTACTATCGTAAAACTAAGTCTAAAATTAGACTAGTAAATATATAGACCTTATTTTATTATTAGCTAAAGATATAGCTTCTATATAGTTTAGTTATCCTTTTATATAAAGATATATAATATTTTCTATATAGATAGATTATATAAAGCTATATAAGATCTATTATTTAGTTAAGTACTTTCTAAAGAACTAGCTATAAAAGTAAATAAGTATTTTAAATAACTAGTAGTTTATATTCTTAATAGCTAGATTATTTATAGTAAGCTCTACTACTAAATAAAATAGGTAGACTATAACCTAGATCTAATCTATTACTTAATAAGTAATTTTATAAACGTAGTCTAAAAAGTAAAAGAGTTCTATAATAAGTACCTTAATAAGCTAGA
Organism: Darksidea phi; assembly: GCA_030770425.1. Classification (NCBI taxonomy): domain Eukaryota; kingdom Fungi; phylum Ascomycota; class Dothideomycetes; order Pleosporales; family Lentitheciaceae; genus Darksidea; species Darksidea phi. The sequence continues at coordinate 152,899 of JASJFT010000086.1, forward strand.
TCTATCTAAATAGTTAATCTAGTAGCTAGAAGCTATATTATAAAATAAGTTCCTTAGCCCCTAGTTAGAAGACGAGATACTAGTTAAGATAGGAATCTAAAAAAATTACTAGTATAAAGTATAGGTCTTCGTTCTTTATAGTTTACTAAAATAGATAGTATAATACCTAAAGCCTATAATAACTATTCCTAGGCTTAGGGTATCTTTCTTTTATAGTCTACTAAAATAGATAGTATATAGTCTAAAGCTTATAGTAATTACCTCTAAGCTTAGGACTTCTCTTCTTTATAATCTACTAAAATAAGTAGTATAATATCTAGAATCTATAGTAACTACCTCTAAGTTTAGAGTACCCTTCTATAGTCTTACTTTACTATAGATAGAAATATAGGAGGAGTAAGTCTTATTCTTTAGTAGGGCTATACGTATATAACTTCTAAATAATATAAAAAACTAAGTTACTAATATTCTCTTATATATTCTATAATATCCTTTAAATATACTAAGTATATTACGTAGTATATATATTAGAAAAATATTTTTTAGATAATAATTTATATAATAAAACGAGTAAATATATATAGGACTATATAACGTTAATATACTTTAAGAACGATTTAAAGGATATTAGTTAAATTATTTTTCGAGTAAGAAGTAATAGATATAGATATCTATTTATCTCTCTTACTCCCTCTCCCTCTTCTTCTCTTAAAAAGCGTTTTTTCTTAATTATTCGTTTACTAGGTCCTTAAGGATAAGACCTTATTCTAGAAGAAAGATAATATTATAACCTATTCTCTAGATAACCTAGTTATTTTACTTATTTTCTATTTCGATTAGTAGATTAGGTAATCCTAAGGATTAATCTAATAGTTAGTTAGTTTATTTAGTATACTAAGCCCTATTCGGGTATAAGAACCCCCCGTTCTTATACCCTTATAGTACTATCTTAGGATAGCTTTAATATACCAATTTTACTATTAGTTAATTAGAAGACTACCTTAGCTATTATAACTCCTAGTTAATTATACTTAGTTCTAGGGTCTTATAGTAGATATATAAACTAATCTTTTATATATATAAACTATAACTTTATAATTATAATTAATAATATTATTAAGCTTATAATTTAGATATTTTTATAAATAATAATATTATATATAAATATATCTATAGATTATAATAGAATAAAATAATAATTTATAAAGCTAGTATAATATAATAGTAAAGGAAGTCTTTTAATTAAACGTTAAAGGCTTAGATAAGCGATAAAACGTTAGATTAGACTTTAAAGAGATATTATTTAAGAGTATCTTTAACTAAAGCTTATTATCTATTCTATTATATAATAGATAGAAGAAATAGTTTAATCGATTAATTATTTAGTTATCTAGTCTATTAATACTCTCTTCTATTTCTTTAAATATAGGTTATAAGCTCTACTACTTTATCGCTAATATATCTATATACTATAATAATATAGAAAGTTATCTTATATTTAAAAAGTAGAGATAGATTTAAAAAAGAAGTAAAGAGAGTACTTAGTATTTTATATATAAATCTTTAATATTTAGCTATTTTATAAAAATATCCTATAGCTACTAGTTCTAATTAGAATTTTTTTTTTAAGAAAAGCTATATTATATAACTATACGATTATAGAAAAGTTTTTCTAATTAATAATAAACTATATATATTTAAAGATTAATACTAAAATTTTTACTATATATAAAAAGAGTAGAACGTTTAATATTAATTAACTATAGAATAGTAGTATTATATATTATACGTATCTTTATACGAGATTCGGATTATAGTTAATAGTATATTTATTATATTATTAGATTCTAATAGATTAAGATTAAGTTAAAGAATTTTATTATTAGATTAACTACTTAAGAAAAGATTTAATCTTATTTATAAGTATTAGATAAAACTAAAGAATTAATTATAAAGAGTTATAATAGGAAATCTAGAAGATTCTCTACTTTCTTATATCTATCTTTCTATATTATACTCTACTTACTCTATTTACTAAGATATAGATTAACTAGATTATTATTAGTTATACTCTACTTACTCTACTTACTAAGATATAGATTAATTAGATTATTATTATATAATATTAGATTACTAACTAAGCTCTTATCTTAGCTTTTAACTTTCTTAAGATATCCTATATCTTATAGCTCGTATAGGATTATAATAAGTAGATAGTTAATATTAATTAGAGTTTAGTAATTCTATTATTTAGTCTTTAAGATAATCTAAATAGTATATAATAATTATATATTTAAAGAATTATTATATCTATTTATATTATTAAATATATAAATTATATAAAATAATATAATTAATACTTTTATATAACTTATATAAAGAACTATACTTATATATATTAAAAAATAATAAATATAATTTATTATTAAGTAAAAAAACTTCTTTATAATAGTATAGTTATTTAATATAACTTTTTCTTAAAAAAAATTATTAAGAATTATCTAACTAGGGTTTAAAATAATCTTAATATAGATCTTAATATATTTAAGATTATAAGAAAATCTTAAGAAAAATTAATAGACTTAATAATAATCTAAAAGTATTTAAAAGTACTTAAGAATAACTAATTATAAAGTAAAAAGACTACTTATATAATTTTTATTTATTATTATTTAAATTAATAAAGTATTAATAAGTTTAATTAATAGTATTCTTCTTTATTATAATAGTAATATAAGAGATATATAATAATTAGATATAAATACTATTCTTAAAAATAATCTTAAGTTAATAATTTCTAATAGATTACTTTTTAGAAGTATTATTTATTTTAAAGAAATTATAAGACTAATTAAAATAAAAGAAAAGAAAATTTATATCTATTAGTATCTAAATATATCTAAAAATTTCTATTAATATACTTAAAAACCTTTCTAGAAGTATAATAAAAAGAGGTTAAAAAAAGAAAATAAAAAGTTAGATTAAGAATATTTATAGTTTAAGTATTAAGACTTTTATTTATTACTAAAATTATATAATCTACTAGTACGATAACTATATAATATTATACTAATTAAGATAAAAATAAAGCTCTTTTAAAGATTTATATAATAAATAAGATTTAAGTTTAAAGGAATCTAAAAGGGTTTAAAGAGTACTTAGAAATAACTCTTATTTTTAACTAGATTTAAAGGCTATCCCTAGTTCGTATACGAGTCTAAGAGGCTTCAAGATTATTAAAAGGGCTAGAAAAAGATTAAAAGGTATCTAAAAGGTATTCCTTAGGACATCTCGGGTTAAAGAGTCCTAAGGAGGGGGATAATATTAGGTATTGGTCCCTAGGGGAGTTATCTAATGGCCTTATATATCTCTCGGGCGAATCGGACCCCGGAGGGGTAGCGATTCGTCTCGTTTACACCCTAATCCTACCAATTGCTCCTAACTAGGGAACTTGTCCTCTACGTTGCCTTTTGAGGACCCATTTCCTGACAACAGCGATGTTTACGCATGGGCCATTACCTTGCCACTAAACGCGACGAAAGTGAGTACCTTCTAACTTGCAAGGGCCCCCGCCAGGGTGTCGCCCCACTCAGCTGACAACCCTGACAAGCTAGCCTCATTCGCTTCCTGGGAAATAACTAGGGTAACCGCGCGTATTCTCCGCCCGCTGTGCCCGCCACTCAACAAACATCGATGCCAAAAACGACACGACCCCATGACTGCAGGAGAGTTCGTGCATACACCCTTGACCATATCTGAGGTACGGTTCCTCCCACATCGGACCGCATCCAAACAGGACATCATGTCTCATCAGCCATACTGTTCGTTGAAGAGTGGTCCGAGTCTTGCAGACAGTTGATGGGCACTTACGCATGCCCAGAGGTTTCCGCTTGGCCGAACTGCGAAGGTGAAATGGCCCCCAGGCAGTGTAACACACAAAACTGCCGCCTACACGAGGAAACTTCAGCCTGCTCGTCGGACCAATTTGCGCTGTTCTGCTGCCTTGGCGGGCGCGAAGCCAGACCCCGGCAGAATGTGCCTCTAACTTATGCATATTGGCACCGTGCAGGCGCTTCAAGAAGCGATCCATGAACAACAGCTGGCGTTTGTACACCCCGAGTAGATTGCTGCTAATTCGTTCGGAGACCGACTGCATGTTTTACTGCCGGTAAAAACAAGGAAAGTCCACACCACTTTCGATATGCGGAGGTACGTTCACGCCTTGCATATATGTATGCAGTCATACGGACATCCAAATAGTTTCGCATGGTGGCAGAGGATTAGGCAGGTCACCAAGCTCCTAAAATGTGGCAACAATAGATGCCAGTCAAAGAGCGCGGAAGATACAGGTCATGATGGAAGTGCATGCAACTGATTCACCGGCAGATTGCTCTGTTGGGCCCGAAAATGCGGGATGACAATCAATTGAAACTCGAACGACCGCTTCTCATACATCCAACGTTTCAAACAGTACCCTACGACTGGAACAGACTGAACCATCAATCACATCTCACATTGGCCATTCCCAATCGAACGATACCTTAGGATTGTTCCGTGCACCATTGGTAACAGAATTCGGGCTATTAGCCCACTCATGCAACCAGGGCGTCTGTCTTCTCGCTTCGGATACCCAGTATTCGTAGAAAATGAAGCTCCGACTACGCCCCTTATGGTCAGCAATACTTCATCCCAAGGTTTGAGCTCCAGCTCTACCCATTTTTGGCGTCTTTACGCGATGACTCTCGGGAGTGATTCATGGCCTGGGCTCTTATATGGGTGTGATAACCCATGTCCATGAGGCCGTATTCGGAATTCATCGTCGAGACGGTCGCAGTAGTCGGTAGCGTGCGGATTCTGTTACCAAACATAGTGCGCAGGCCTGTCATAGTGGGACGAGGAATCCTAAGCGACAGTCTTTGCCGCTTGGGTGGTGCCATAGCATCCACTTCCATTATAGCATCGTCGCTGCCGGCCGAGTGTCGCTTGCGTAATCTGCGGAAATACGACTTTATCTTGTCCAAGACCTCGTTGGAGCCCACGAGCGTTGACTGATAGACGGGTATTGAACCCATTATTATGCCGATGCAAGACTCGGAATGTAGCCAGAACACCTACCACGGGTAGTCAAGAGTACCGCGATAGTAGGTACCTACTAACTATATTATATATATATATTATTATTGTTTATTAATATATAGGGGTATAAAGCTAAAATCTAAAAATTATATAAATAGATATAGCCCTCTACCCGAGTTATATAAAAGTATTAATCGTATTATTTTATATAATTTACGCGTTCGATAGTATAAATAGACGCGGTAGCCCTTTAGATATATAATTATTATATACTACTTAGATCGTCTCGAAGGCCGAACGGTAGAACTACTAAGCCCTAATTAGGACTAGTAGCTATATAATATTTCTACGAAATAGCTAGATATTAAGAGCCTATATATAAGGATATAGAGTACTCTCTCTACTTCTTTCTTAAGCCTATCTTACTTCCTAAATATAAGATAACTTTCTATACTATCTTTATAAATTACTACTTTATTCTACTTTAGTCTATAGGTATATCTATATATAGTATTATTCTCTATAACGACGTTATTTAAGCCTATACCTACGCCTATACCTAAGAATATCTAAACTATAAACTTAATAATATTATTAATTACGATTATATCTTTTAGAAGAAAGAATATAATAAGCTTATAATTATAAAGCTATAGCTTATATATATAGAGGATTAGTTTATATATCTACTAAATATACTATAGATAGTATTTATAGATTTATTAACTTAGTATCTATTTAATATATATTAAGATAGATAAGAATAATAAAAAGAACTTTCTTAAATAATAACTATTAAGATTAAACTAGCTTACTAAGAATCTTAGAATTTAATAGAATAATAAAGTAGTAAATTTTCTAAAGAGAGATCTCTAAATAAAGAAGAGTATAGAATATATAGTAAAGATACTTTAAGCTATTTATAAGTTTTAAAATATAAAGAAGATTAAAGAGATAAAGATAAAAGTAATAAAGTAATAAAAAATTAAAATAAAGAAGAAGTTAGTAATATAAAATAAGATGAATAAAGACTATTTAATTTATATATATAGATTTAAAAGATAGTAAAAAGAAAAAGAAAAATAGTTATTAATATTTTATAATAGTTACTTAGTATTAATATAATAAAAATAATTATAGTATACTAATTCTTTCTTATACTTAGTTACTTAATAAGATTAAATAAGAATATATAATAGCTTAAGCTATATATAATTTAAATTTATATAGTAAAAATATTATATCTATATCTTATATATAATAATAGAGCTATAGAGCTATATAGAGTATTATTAATTATAAGATATTAATAAGATAATATTTTAAATATTAAGGCGCTAGATAAGAAATAATATATAATATTAAACTATAGAGTCTAGTTAGAAGACTAATAATAGTAATAAGAAGTTAATATACTAATATTACTATCTATAATATAAAAATTATCTATAATAATACTAGTATTCTACTTATTATATCTATCTTTTATTCTTAGCTATCTTTCTTATTATATCTATCTCTTATTCTTAACTAGCTTTTTTATATCTATCTTTTATTCTTAGCTAGTCTTTTTACTCTATCTATTTCTTATCCTTAGCTAGCTTTCTTACTATATATTCTTAGTCTTCTAGTAATAATAAGAGTAGTAGTATTAATATTTATTAATTATATATCTTTACTAATAATCGTTTATCTAATTCTTTAAAAGAATCCTTAGTAGAAGATAAAGTATATAGACTATTTAAGTATAGTACTCTAAATCTTTTAAATATTATAGTAGAGTATTTTTATTATTATAGATAAAAGATATTATTAATAAAACTTCTTAATTATAATAACTACTAGTATAAAACTTACTATATATTAGATATATTTAAGAAAATAAATAATAAAATTCTTATATAGCTATTAGTAGTTATTTATAATATATTTCTATCTAAAGTTCTATATAATAAGAATAGATATTTCGTTTAAAGATAGCTATATTATTTATATAAACTAGAGAAAAAGCTTATATAAAGAAGATAATTAAGAAAAAAGAAATTAATCTTCTTAATAAACTATTAAAAGAGCGAATATCTAATATAAAAGATTTTAATATATAGTTAAAATTTTAATACTAATCTTTAAATATATATAGTTTATTATTAAGTAGAAATACTTCTTTATAATAGTATAGTTACGTAAGATAGCTTTTTTTTTAAAAAAAATAAAGAGAAAAAATATATAAAAGATAGAGCTAGAATCTATAATAGATATAACGTATTTACTAAGTAAGTCGTCTACCTAAGTAGGTTACCTACCTTAAAATATACCAAAAATCCCGAATTTCAATCTTAAATATCTTAACAACTACTTTATAATAATTTCTAGAAATTTAAATATAAGCTCTTATATATATAATATAGTACTTGTTAAAATATTAGATCGTATAGCCTAGAAGTTATAGAGATATAGAGTTTAGAGGCTAAAAAGTTAACTATTTCTAAATATTACTATAACTACTAGGCTGTACGATCTAATATTTTAATAAGTACTATATTATATATATAAAAGGTTATATTCAAATTTCTAGAAATTATTATAAAGTAGTTATTGAGATATTTAAGATTAAAATTCGGGATTTTTAGTATATTTTAAGGTAAGCGACCTACTTAGGTAGGCGACTTACTTAGTAAATACGTTAATATAAATAATAGTATAAAAGATAAAGAATTTAATATTATCGATACGTTTAACTATTTATATATAATATTAATAAATTAAAAGTTATTATTATTATATAATTACTATATATTATATAAGATATTAAAATATTAAAATATAATAAAATAATTAAAATTATAAATAATATAGCTAGCTTAGAAGCTAATATAATATTATATTAAGTAATAGTCTAAGCTTTTAAAAAAGAAAAAAGACTTTTTATTAAATAGTCTATAGTTTAATTAAAATAGACTATAGAGGTTTAATTAAATTAATAGCTAGATTAGTATACGTATATATAAAATAGAAATAATAAAATAACTTAATTTAAATAATAATTTATAATATTCTAAAGAGACTTTAGATAGAAGTCTCTTTTATCTAAAAAAAATCGTATAAAGCTCCGTACGTAGCGAATTATTAAGAAGATAATTTATATATATAAATCTCGTATAATTATATATAATTAAACGTACGAGGTTTAATACTAGAACTTAATAAATAAGTACTAGTAATTTTTTCTTTTTTAATACTAATATTCTATCTAAACTTTCTATATAAGCTTTAGTCTTATCTTTTTCTATTTTATATTTATACGAAACTAATTATTAACCTTATCTACTAACGTTATATCTATTAATAATAGCTATTAGTCCTCTTAACGACGTAATTAAGTTATTAACGAATTAGATATAACCTTAGTTAGATCTAATCGCTAGATATTTACTAATTTATTTATTAGTAGGGCTTTATAAACGAAGTTAATATAACTTTTCTTTATATAAAGAAGAAATTTATTTATAATATATTATATAATATTATATAATAGAATTCTAATTACTAGTTTAACTAATTATAAAACGATAAACGTTTACCTATAGATTAGAATTAAATAATTAAGTATTTATATAAGAGGTAATAAGAATAGTTTTATAATACCCCTTTTTATATAAAAAAAAAGTAAAAAGTAGAATTAAATTATATAAAAAAGAGTAGTTTATAGGTCGTATTTCTATTTATAATAAGTAAATAGTTTAAAAAATTAAGTAAACGAATCGAGGATAATAAATAAATAAACCGAGAATAGTAAGTAAATAGATTAAAATAGATAATAGATATAAATAGAGAGCTAATCTTTCTTTTTATAACTTTTCTTTTTTAAATCTAAATCTTATTATTCTTTATATAGTTTATTTCTTTAAATTTAACTTCTCTTTCTTTTTATACGAATACTAATTCTTAGTAAAACTTTAAAAATCTTAAATTCGAAACTTTTTTATATAAAATAGTCCTTATCCCTACTTAAACTACTAGTACTATTAATATAAATATCTTTTCTCTTTTTTATATAAAGAGTTTTAATATTTTATAGAATAAAGAGAGAGTTATAGTAGTAATATTCTTATATAATATTAAGTTATAAATAATCTTAAATATAAATATTTAAGAGTTTATTATAAAAATTATATAAAAAAAGAGATACTTTTATATAGTACTTATATAGTTATAGTACGACTTCTAGTAATATATTTTATAAGCGAGCTATTAGTATAAGTAAGCTATTAATCCTAAAATATATCTAAAAACCAAAATTTAAATCTTAAATATCTTAATAACTACCTTATAATAATTTCTAAAAATATAAATATAAGCTTTTATAGATATAATATAGTACTTATTAAAATATTAGAGTATATAGCCTAGTAGTTACTAGAATATTTAGAAATATCTTACTTTTTAGCCTCTAAACTCTATATCTCTATAACTACTAAGTTATATACTCTAATATTTTAAAAACTACTATATTATATCTATAAGAGCTTATATTTAAATTTTTAGAAATTATTATAAAGTAGTTATTAAGATATCTAAGATTTAAATTTAGGTTTTTAGGTATATTTTAGGGTTAATAGCTCGCTTATACTAATAGCTCGCTTATAAAATATATTACTTTTTATTAGAAGTAATATAGTTATATAATAAAGGGCTCTAAGCCCTTTATTAAATACTATATAATATTTAGCTTTTAGAATAATATCTATACTTTATATATATAATAGTTATATAAAATTTAATATAACTATTATAACTAGTAGATATAAGTATTAGAAAGAAGGGAAAGAAGAAATAGAAGAAGATAAAAAAAAATAAAAGAGAATAAAGAAAATAATTTCTTTTATTTTTCCTTTATTTTTCTTTTATAATTAATTAAAATAGATAGAAAAAGTTTATACTTTTCTTTAAGAATAAATATACTTCGTACTATCTATAATAATAAAGAAAAGATAGAAGAAAAATAGCGAGGTATAAAAGTTAAAGTTATTTATATAAAAGAGAGATTTTTATATAATTATAAAGTAGGGACTACTTTTTATTATTAAAGAGAAGAAATATTATTATATAAAGATTTAGGTATTTACTAAAAAGGTTAAAAATTCTATTAAATATTTTAAAGAATAAAAGAAGAAGAAAAAAAAGAAGAATTTTATTAGAAGTTCTTATTATTTTTAGAACTTAGTTCTCTTTTAGTATTATTATACGCGTTACTAGTTAATATTAAAAATAGTTAATATAGTAACTATATAGATAGAATAGAGGCTAAAGTTCTTTATATAGAAGAGAAAGATTTATATAATAGATTAGTTAAGATTACTTTATACTATTTTAAGATAATATTATATAAAGATCCGAGTATATATTTTAAAGACTAAGAATTCTAGTAGGTATTCTAGAGAGAAGAAGAAGAAGAGAAAGAATCTTATTTAATATCCTTCTTATTCTTCTTAAAGCTAGATTTCCTCTTAGTAATATTATACGAGATATAGACTAGAAGTCTTTAAGATCTTAACTTAATACTTTTAATACTAAAGTTCTAATATATAATATTATATAATCTTTATAATTAAGTAGTCTTAAAATTTAATATAGAGAATATATCTTATTCTTAAAAAAGACTCTTAAGCTCTTTCTTAAATACGCGATTAATATAGTTCTAATAATTAATAGTCTAGTCTTAAAAGTCTTTAAAAAAGAATTATATAAAAATTTAGTCTATTATACTTATTATATATAGGTTAGTAAGTATATATCTAATAAATAAATTTAGTTAGATAATATCTTCTTCTAAGTTAATAGTAATATTATTAAGATTAATCTTATTACTCTAATATTAAGAATTAACTTCTCTCTTTAGTATCTTTATTAAAGAATATATATTCTAAGAGTATTTATTATATAGAATATTATTTATTTTAATTATTAATCTATTCTTTTTTATACGTATCGATGGTAATAGTAAAGAATAGATAGCTCGTTTTATTATTATAGTTTATTCGATTAATATTACTTTTATATTTATATAATAGTTAAGGATAAGAATAAATAGATAAATTATAAGCTTATATTTATACGATAATAGTTAAAATAAAGAGGAAGAGAGAGGTTACTATTATATTTATATAATATAGGTCGATATAGTAGTTATACTATTACGTACTTATTATATAGAAGTAGATAATATTTTCGTTAATTTATTAGCTATCTATCTTTATATAAAAGAAGTTAATCTTCTTTTCTATATAAATATATAAGATAGAGTTAATATATAGTACTTATTAACTTTATCTCTACTTTCTATATAGAATAGATATAAAATAGAGTTTAAGATAGTCTAGAAGATCTTTATCTTTACTCTTACTAATTTATAATCTTACTATATAAGGTAGAAGCTTATTATAGTAATTTAGTAACTTTTATCGTATAGTTTAATTACTAATTAGTATTAAATAATCTATAATTTAATCAAAATAGACTATAGAGGTTTAACTAAGTTAATAACTAGATTAGTATATATATATATAAAATAGAAATAATAAAATAACTTAATTTAAATAATAATTTATAATATTCTAAAGAAATTCTAAATAGAAGTCTCTTTTATCTAAAAGAATTATACGAAGCTTTATATATAGCGAATTACTAAGAAGATAATCTATATATATAAATTCTACGTAATCGTATATAATTAAACGTATAAGATTTAATACTAGAACTTAGTAAACGAATACTTTTATTATATAAATTTAAATTAAATAGAAATAAATATCTCTTCTATTTAAGAACTTTATAGAATTTATAATAATTCATAATTATAAGCTAGATATAATATCTACTTATATAGTTAAGAAATATTAAAGTATATAAATAATATATAAATATTTTTATTTAGAGAATAAGTTATTATTATTATTATTATTATTATTATATTAAATAACTTATTAAAGATCTTAAAATAAAATCTAAGTAGATTTCTTTTATATTTAAATACTTTAATTATATCTATTTTTAGCGACTAAAGTTTATATTAGTTAAATTTTTAATAAAATTAAATATTATCTTAAAAGATTAATACTTTTCTTTTAATAAAATATAACCTTAGCGTAAAAAATTATAGAACTAGATATCCTTCCTTCTTCTTAGCCGTATACTCGTAGTCTTAAGCGGCGTCTGAATCCATAATGCCCTAAATTTAGGGGGCTTCACCTCTATAAACTCAACCTCATACTCCAACAGCATTTGCGCAATCACAATCTTCAACACATGCATGGCAAAGAACCTTCCAGGGCACGCATGTCTTCCAAACCCAAACCCAGTGAACTTGTAGTCGGATTTGATCTCCTCGTCTGACACACCCCCGTTCTCGATTTTCTGTTGAGCTTTTAGAGTTTGCTCGGTGACGTGGCAACGTTTTCCTTGGACTTGGGCGGGCTCGCAGGAGCGGAAGGGGTGGTATTCGTGGGGTTTTATGTGGATGCCTGGGTCGAGGTGGATGGCTTCGACGGGGGTGACGATGGAGATGCCTTGGGGGATTCGGGTTCCTCCAGGCATTTCGGCACCACCGGGGTCAGTGAGCTGTTCGAGTTTGTTAGCAATCTCTTTTTATCAAGTGGATGTTCAGGAATGAGAGATTTACACGGCGAGGTAACCCTAAGATTGAGGTAGGCGACAGGCGCATCGACTCCCTAATCGCGGAATCGAGAAGAGGTAACTTCAATAGCGTATCCTTCGTCCATTGTCCACTAGTAGAGGCTAGTGCTTCAGCAACTTCCTCTCGCAAATCTTCTACGATGCCAGCAGAAGGATCTGTGCAAAAGATGTCGAGGATCGTGTTTGCCGCTACAAGTCCCGTTGTGTGAATCGAGGCGAAATTCAGGAGCAAAATGCGATGTGCAATCTGGTAGGCGTCTCGACTTTTTTGGTCCTCCATTTTGTAGCTGTCTTCAATGGCCCACTGTATCGCGTCTTTCTATTCGTTTTATCAGTCGTATTTCCCATTTGGAAAAGTAGGGAGGCACTGACCGGAAATTCAATATCCGTGGAAGGGGACTTTCTATACTCATTGTACTGTCTCATGCGTTCTTCCACCACCGGCTGCAGATGATGCATGCACTTCGCTCGAGCCTTGCGGCCATAGATAGCAACGCCCTTTCCAGCGACTGGACGCAGCCATTCCGGCAGCGTATTGATCAAAAATCCACTAGCAAAGACAAAAGCACCATGGAACTGCATAGGTTCCATGAATCCAGGATTTTGGCCTGCGTCGGGTGAGTAAACCTCGTGGCATGGAAATACTTAGCATAGTAGGATGTTACTCACACAGCTCATCACCAACATAGACAACATTCATCGATCTCGCAATCACATTCGCAACTGATGAACTCAACGTAACACTCCTCCACTCCTCAGAAATCCCCCAATTCTTTTCCAACCCCAGCGCGCTTTGCTTTGCCATACCCGGTGTGAGCTCGCCCAGAGCTTTCGGGAGCTGGGCTCCGAGGATTTTGGTGTGGAAAGGCTGATGTAGGATGTCGAGATCTTCGACAGTGTATTGCGCTTGGATCACGGTCAGTTGGGAGGAGAGCGTGTCAAGTTTGGTGTCTGGTAGACCGTAGAGTCGTTTGAGCTGTGTTGGAGGCACGACAACGAAACCGCCCATGTCGAAGCTTGGGATTGTGAAGGTGGCGCCTTTGCGAGAGTACTGTGGTTCATTGTTAAAAAAAAAAGCTTGGACGGAGTTGTTGCAGACTTAAGGTAGATTACCTCTTTGTATCCTTCATCCACAATATCCTTCGTCTTGGAAATCGATCGCACCGTCGCGCGAAACCATCGGAACCATCCACCTTTAGGTCCCGGCAGCGGATGCGTCCTCCAAAAAGTCTGATGTGCCGTTTCTTCAGACTTGACATACAGCAAGCTCAAGAACAATGCCGCTAGCATGGCAAAGAGCTTCGCGCTCATGTTATTGAACAGCGTTAAGTCTCCTACGGAATCCATCTTGACCTAGTTCACAGCATACACACACAACACCAACACTATTACGAACTGAGTATGCCTTTTCGATACGTAGAAGTGCAAGTGGCGATGGAAGAAATATTCGCCACGCAGCTGTTCCAGGAAAAAAACCACTGAAGGAAAAGACACAGATCTCCAGCAGAATTACCGACTCCACTCTGTACTAATACCGTGACCCGTTTCTGCGGCTGCACCTAAACTAACTCTTTGGGGGCTCGGCGAAACCAAGGCGGTTAATTCACAGATAGGCGAGTGAGAGCTCAGCCCAGGGACGTTGCATCACCACCGCACCGTTTTTGGCTGCTGCGCCGCAATAAAGTAATTATTGATTCTGCACGTCGGTCTCCGTGATCTCTGCCAGAACCCTACGTACACATGTCGTGCGTCCGTCTACATCCACAGAGTACAATGCAAAAGGTACTTACTGTAGTATGTGAGCAGGGCTTGCCGAATATGCAGTTTGGGGGCGATGTGGGCATATTACCAAGCGCTAAGCCCCGAAAAAGGCTAATATTGCCCTTTCGAGCGTGTATAGCCGAGAGAGTACATACATACATACACCATGTACGTTTTTTCTAGCGCGTGGCGTAGGTAAGAACCCTTTTTTGTTTCTCTCGCGAGGAAGAAGGGAGAGATCGACATACTTTTAGCCTATGTTCCTGTACAGCGCAGCTCCACCTACGTACCGATCAGCGATGCCATATCCATCCATAAGTTTCAAGGGACATTTTGCCCACCCTTGAATATTGAGATGGCCAACCACACATACGCATGCAAGAGAAACTCTGTTGCCTAGTCAGCCTCGCCAGCCTTGTTTCACCTTCATAGGCACACAGGTAATCTATTTCTCGCCCCAAACGAGGTATGTATATCAGCTTCCACATGGACAGACGCAAGCACAATATCATCAAAGATCGAGCCGGATACACAAAGGAAGACTTGCGCAATACTACGATAAAGGCTATAGTGATACACGATATGTTAATGCCGAGACAGTACACCACTCCACATGCACAGTGACGCTGGTGGTGGTGAATGTATGTAGCACCCCGCCCCCGTGCCCTAAGTAGTTCTCCCGTTACCTTTGTACCGTACTAAGTTAGTAGGCAGCCGTTGCTTTTGCTTTTGCTTTTTCCTGACAGCATTCGTCGCTTTTCAGAAGAGGAAGTTAGCATTTGTTCTTCTCCCAGCGTGTTTCAGAATGCGGCGGTGGATCCTCTTCCGCTAAGTATGTACCGCTACGGCCCGCACACACCTTGGGTAGATTACTCATGCGCTCGGGTAGTCCCAGAGTCACGTGTGTGGCAAGCCCGAAGATCCCACCAAAAATTTGTCAGATCCGTCTAGCCTAAATCACGTGCCTCTTGAACCAGGCGTTTCTACTAGTAAACGGCGCCCAGCGCACCATCGGCGCCCGGTAACTACTTGTAGCTAGAGCTCGTTTTGAGATGGTTTCCTTATTTTTGGTGGTGGTTGACGGGTGGGGTGAAGCAGGGTTAACCTAATTAAGTGAGCGTTTTGATGCTTTGGTAGGGAATTGGATAATGGGTTGGGAGTTTTGATTAGTGGGTGAGATGGGGATGGTGAATTTATGTTGTTCAACTGTAGTATACTGTGGTGAAAAGATGTATCAAACACTTTTGGTATGAAAGTGAAGCTACATAGATCACACTTCACTCCATAGGATACATACTCCAATCCCAAACCCATCTACGCATCCACCGCCCGTAACTGCGCATCCTCATCTCCCACCAACCTCCCCTTCTCAACACTCCCCTCCCCCTTCTTCTCCTCCAACCCAAACTCCCCCCCAACTTCCGAGCGAAGAGCAATCTGCCTTTGCACCGGCACCAAAACCAACCCCAAAACCCCAAACGCCATCACCGTAATCCAAACCGTCTTCAACGACCCCGTATAAACCGCCACAATCTGCTCCTGCAACTCCCCCGACAGCGATTTGAAGTACTCCCCACCCGCGAGCTGATACGCGCCGCCGTTTTCAAACCTTGCTCTGACGTCTGGATCGGCGATGCGGTGGGATGCGTGGTTGAAGCGCGAGTCGAAGATGATACCCGGCAGCGTAAGTCCCCACATCCACCCAAAGCTCCTCAGGAACCCAAAAAGCCCCGTCGCAACCGCAGTATCGGCCTCCGGTAGCGACGACAGAATAGCGGGGAGGATCGTAGCAACCAAGAAAGCACGTCCGATCGCATCAACCGCCTGGAATACAACCCATACCACCGTCCGCGTATGCTCTGTGAGCAAGATGTTCAGCCCCGGGCCGAGAATACTAAGCGCGAACCCTAAGATGTGTAACGGACGGTAGACGCCGAATTTCGACAGGAGGATTCCGGAAACAGGGGCGAAGAAGATGAGGAAGACTTCGAAGGGGACGAACTTGACGCCGGCGTCGAAGGGCGAGGCTTGTCGCACGCCCTGGAAGTATAAAGGCCAGACGAGACAGACCCACTGGAGCGTCATGGAGGAAATGAAGTGAATCCCAAACCCCGCCGCTGACGTTCTGTTTGCGAAGATGCGCGGGGGGACGGAGGGTTCGGCGCAGAAGCGCGAGGACTGGTGTGCTAGGAAGATGATACCGCCTGCGACGCCGAGGACGATGGGGAGGATGACGCGGAATGAGGACCAGGGGTACGTGTTTCCCCCGAAGACGAGGCCGATGAGGAGCAAGGAGCTTGACGCGATGAAGATGAGGTCGCCGAGCCAGTCGATGCGTTGAAAGGCTCGGATCCACGTCGGTTCACGGGTATGTTTCAACCGGAGCAAGAAGGCCACCGCGACGAAGATGACCGCGCAGATGGGGAGGTTCATGTAGAAACACCACCGCCAGTCCTTCAGCGCGAGCGAACCTCCGATTACGGGTCCGACGATCGCCCCAAACGCGCCGCCAGCCATCACGATACCCAGGTAGGTCCCGCGTTGGCGCGACGGAACGAGATCGCAGACAATCAACTCAACGAGCATCATGATGGCGCCCGCTCCGAGTCCTTGAACAGTCCTCCCACCGATCAACATCGGCGTTGACACCGCACCCCCCGCGATCCCACTGCCCAGCGCAAACACCACGATAGAAACCAGCATCGGGTATCGACGTCCGAAGATGTTCGCGAGTTGAGCGCACGGGGGTTGGATGATGGTTTGCGCCAGCATGAAGGAATTCGCGATCCAGATGTAGCTCGAGGAGGCGTCGAGCTCGCGCGAGATGAGGGGGAGCACGACGACTATGATGGAGCCGTCGAGTGTGGCGAGGAAGACGATGAGGCAGAGCGATGTGATGATGAGCCAGAACCGCCATCCTCCTGGGGACCATTCTGCAGGCCCCTTCGGTCCGTCTGGTGTTGTGTGGAGGTCTGATTTCTTCTTGGTATTATCGGCCCCGTATTCGGATGATGGTACGGTGGAAGTCATATGAAGAATCGCGTGTATGTAGGGCTAGGAAATTGATGGATAGGAAAATAAATTCAAACAGGAGGGTTGAGGTTGAGCCTCTGGGCGTGGAAAAGAGCTGGAGAGTGTTCGCCCGGCCCATGATTTTTGGAGGTGATCATCGTTACCCCTGCACTTGAGCATGTAACCCTGGTGGATGCCTGTGCCTCAATATAATCGGGTATTGGTGTTACCACTCTCGCGGGTCCAAAACAAGGCAAACGGGAATTAATATAATCGGGGTATTGGTGTTACCACTCCCGCGGGCCCAAAACAAGGTCAATGGAAAATTAATATAATCTGCATCGCCTTCCCCGTATTCGCGGTCAGAACAGGCATCAGCCAAAAAAACAACTCTGGTCGCCGCAGCGGTACAGCCTCGAAGAAGCACCAGTGTCGTCACCCTGCGTTCTGTTGTTCTTTTGCCGATTACGGTGTGTCTGCCGGAACTTTAATTATGTCTCCGACGAGGACCGTGAAAGTAGCGAAGGGCGGCTTGACCGGATCTATGCAGGGCCCTGGTCATCGGAAAGTTGCGCCATAGTCGCTCTCAATATACTTTCACAGCTCCGAGATAAGCTAGCTTTTGATTGTGGGACGGTGAGACTTTGTCACTGCGGGGAAACAATGACGCTAAAAAATCTTCCAAGAACTATTTTCCTGTCGAACTCTATATTGGTACCGATGTGGAAGCTCTGCCACGCTCCCCAAGTACATGTTGCCATGAGGAAAAAGTTACTATTATAAACACCTCATTCTTTCCCCGCAAGCATATCCTCAGCGCTCAACTCAATCGGCTTATCCGAGTCTGAAAGCGTGAACTGCCATGTATCCTCAAGGTTTCCGCCTGCAACTGGGAAAATCTCCACGTCCAGATCCTCGTCCGGTCCCGCAGTGGCTTCCCAGAAGTCAACCTTGTTTTCCGTGGGCTGCACCCACTTGCCAGCTATCGGGTTCAGATCAAACCTCATAAGCATCACGGCCGTAAATGCGAGGATCTCTGTAGTAGCAAAGTGCCTTCCTGAGCATAGAGTCGAACCGCCTCCAAATGCTCGGAATGCGGCGGTGTACTTGTGTTGATCGAGGACGGTGAATCGCTTGTAGTTGAAGCTGTTCACATCAGGACCCCACACATCTTCGTATGTATGTTGGACTGGGCCTGGCATCATGACCGTGCTTCCCTTCTTCAGTAAATACTGGTCGTTGAGTAAGTAGTCCTCCATAACCATCCGCGCTGCAACCGTAGTACTGTGATGACGAAGCACCTCCTTGAAAGTCGAAAGAAATATTGGGCAGGATGATTTGACCTTTGACATGTCGATTGCTTTCTTACTCCCACCTTTCTCTTCGCTGTCGCTTGAGATGATCGCGCTCGCCAGCTCAGCTCGACAATCCGCCAAGACTTGCGGGTCGGAGTAGATGTGGTAAATCATCCAGAAAGAAGCAGGCACAGTGTTAGCAAGGAGGGCGACAACATTGGTGAATTCAGATCGAGCGATGTCGTTGAGGGGCATTCCGTGTGAGGTGCTGTGGTCAAAGCGGGCCTGCACGAGAGCGGTTCCTTTGCGATGGAGGTCTGCTTTGAAGTAGTCTTCGAGGGCCGCCGCGCCCGTGTCGAGAGCTTTGATGGCGTCTTTGGCTACCCAATCGGGGAAATCCATGATCAAGCTAGACATTCCTCCTTTGAACGTCCTAGCGCGAGTAAGCTACGAGTGTTTTGAGTTGTGCATTGCAGAGTTTACCAGAACGCCTTTTCAATGGCGGAATCCCGAAATGGGTTCCCAGGACCGTAGACCGAGTCGGTTGTTGCTTGGGATATCTGATGTTTGACCCACTCAAACAATTTCACCTTCTGCTTTTGGAGAGTAGCCTCGTGGTCGAATTGGGCCGCAACCAGCCCAAGCATCATCCTGTTCATGGCATCCAGGTTTCGACCAGGGGAAACAGCGGGATGGATAGCATCGTGGAAACTGTTCACATAACCCCCGTCGCCATCTTCCCCGTTTGTATTTGTGTTGATGATATCGGCTGCCTTCTTGCTGAATCTGGACACCTTGATGGAGCCTTTCGCAATCATGGGCATGAAAGCGAGCGTTCTGTGTTGTTTTTGCACAGCGGCAATGAGCGCCGGAGAGTTTACGACGTAGAGTCTCGAGCCTGGCAGGCGGAGAGTGTATATCGGGAGGCGGTACTTATCCCTAGGCAAACAAATTGCATAAGTATGTTGTAGAGTCACATTGTGATACGCTTACAACCAACCTACCTGAGTTCGATGTAGAATTTTGATTTTTTCTTTGACATGCCCAAAATTGGACTTAGAAACGGTATTGACGTTTCCAACGCAGTCGGCTCTCGCTGGTCTTGGGTGAAGTGCAGAAGCAATTGCAATGAGAGGTAAAGCACGGTGGCCGCACCAACCGCCCCATAGACGGTCCTCTCCATGGCGGATAAGAGAAATCTGGCCTTGCTGTCAGAGATGATGGTACAGCAGAAGATTAGAAGTTTGTATTTTGATATAATATCGCGGGGAGAGAGACAGGGAGAGAGCTTCGTGTTGAGGGGATGAATCAAGAAAGCAGCAAGTGCAGGGCAGATAGGGGGCCATGCATATACGCTAAGACGAATCAGGACGGAGGCTACGGTAGCCTGGAGTAAGCGCTCGACATGGGGGCCAGTTGGTTGGTTCCCGAACGGTATGCAGGGGGTGACGTATTGTCCAATCTAACCACCATCTGCCAGCCCCCGAAATCCCTGTCGACTTTCGCGGTAGGGCCACAATACCGAGGCGCAGTGCATGCAGGTTAAGGGCCTGTTCGGTACGGAGTTTCAGTTGACCGTCAGTTTGACCTCAGAAGGAGCTAGTGGCTTACAGGGGGGTGGGTTAGCGTTTGCGCTAGGTTTATTAGTCGTTGACGAGTCATCTAAAGGGGCTGTTCGGTAGGCCTAAAACGCCAGGTTTCAGATACGTATATAGCGAAAATCAAACCTCCTACTAATCTAATATTACTCCCTAATCGCGCGCTATTACTATAACCGTTATAACGCCTATTACTAATAAAAGGCTCGCGTTTATTATAGCTAATAGCCCGTCGATATTATCGCCCTCGCCCTTATAGATTCTAATACTAGATAGTCTTAACTATTTATAATAAAGCTTGGCTATAACGAAGGTTCTTCTTAAGATATTAATATAAAAGGTTATTATTAAGAATATAAGAACTATAGATCGGTAAGGACGAGGTTATACGGTTACGAGATTAGTATATTATTAAACCTATATTAGAAGTAGACTATATAGTAGGTACGAGGCGCTAGTCGCCTTAGTACGCGATATCTTATTATAAAATATAGTAAATAAACTAATACTAAGGGATTAGGTAATATTTAGTAGTACGTAATACCTTATAGTAAATCGTAGTAAAATAAGACTTAAACTAGATTAGATAGAAATCTTAAAGGGGACTACTAATATACCCCCTTAAGACTTATAAAGGAGAGAATTTTACTAATATTTACTAGAGGGTATACGATTAAGTTTAATAAAAAGAAAATATACTCTCTACTAGAGTATAATTTTATAGTAAAAATACTATAAAATAATATAAAAGTATTATAAGAATAGTCTAATTTTAGAGTAATTATACTATAATTTATAGTATAAAACTACTATTAATAGTAATTATATCTATTTAAGTAATAAAGTTCTTATATAAAAGTAAGTAATAGGGTTTAGTTAAACTATTAGTAAGTATATTAATCCTAGAGAGGTAGATAATATCTAAGTTACTATTTTTAACCTTCTATTAGGTATACTTATACTAAATATTAATATACTTTAATTACTTATAGTAATTATTACTATAAATTAGTATAATTATAGGGAGATTATTAACGTATAGTTTTATAAACTTAAGATTATCTTCTTTATAACCGAACTAAGTAAAAAGGTTATATAGTTAAATAGCTTTCTTTATTATATATATTATAATAATAAACTTAGCTTTAGTAAAGGAAGTTATAATAATATACTATTTAAGTAATTTATATAAAATAAGATTACTAGCTAGCTTAAAGATATAGCTATATAATAATTTTCTATTATTAGTATTATCTACGTAAGTAATATCTAAATAGATAACTAAGCTATCTATATTAAAACTATTATATTAAATCCTAAGGATATAGTAGTCCTTAATATAATAAATAATATATAATAGTAGGTTTAGTTACTAAAGAGTAGAATTACTTATAAAGTAGACTATAAAGTATATATATTATACTATATTAGGGTAGTATATACTTATAGGGTATAGAAGACGAGTAATAAGAGACTAATATTATTTAATAATATTCTAAGAGATATCTATATCTTATAAATACTCTTTAAGATACTTTAGAAGTAGAGAAACCTTTATAGATAACTTATTATTTATATAATAATCTATAATAAGCTTATTAAAATATAAGTCTATTAAGATAAAGAGTATATACTTATTTTTATCTCTAATAATTTTAATATCTAAGTAGAAGGATAGTAGTCTAAGGTCTCGAGTCTTATAGTACTTAAAAATAGTATTCTTAAAGATAGCTATATCCTTATTAATAAAGATATATAGGTTAAAGGCTAAAGATATATATTTAAGGTCTAGAAGTAAGATTTTAAGGTTAAGATATTATAATAGAGTAGATTCTTTAAGTTCGTAAATCCTACGTAGTAGTCGAATAGTAGTACTATTATCTATAACGTCTAGAAAGAATTATAAAAGAATAATATACTTATTATTTAAATAAGTATTAAGATAGATAATAATAATATTAATTTATTTATATTCTAGGTTCTAGAGGGTAATAAGTATAAAAAGGGTATATAGAGTCGTTATATATACAATATATAAGTAAATAGATTAGAAATATTCTAACTATATTTAAAAATTACTATAGATAATAAGATATACTTTATATTTAAGAAGTTTACTATTAATATTATCTTTATACTTATATACCTACTAGCTAGATATTACTTTATACTAGTTTAGTTTAGTAGGTATTATAGATTATTAAATATTATTCTATTTAAGAGAATTAAACTCTTTATTTATAATAAGCTAAAATTAATCTTTATAAGAGTACGACTTAAATTTATAATAATTCTTTAGTTTAGATAGAAGACTTAATAATAATATACCTATTAGTACTTTTATAATAGTAAAAACGAAAGTCTACTCGAATATTAAAGACGTAAAGTAGAGATAATAATACTTATTTCTAGAATTATATACTAGTACGTAATTTAGTCTATCTTTATATAGATTTAAAGGGCTATTAAAGACTTATTCTAATAATATATTAGATATAATAGTATTCTTATCTTAGTTCTTCTCTTATATAGTAGTATTAGTAGGGTTACCCCCTAGATTAGGTTATAATTCTACTACTTCTTAAAGTTATTCCTACTAGTCGTTATCTATAGACTTAACGACGTTAGTAACTATATTAGAAAGTTAGATAGAGAGGGATAGCTTATTAGAATTAAGTATAGTAATTTTAATATTATAGTTATAAGAATTCTAGTAGACTATAGCTAAATAAATAATATCTTCTATCTTAGAAATATATATCTTATATATATTCTTAATAATTATATTAACTAAATAGTCCTTCTAATTATAAGGTACTAGTTTCTTATTATATATACGCTTTACCTTAGGTATATAAATATAACTAATATAGTTAAAGATATAAATAAGAGTAAGATTTAGTACTAGATTAGAAATATTATTTTCTAATTAATATATCTTATAAGATATTTTCTTAATAGGAATACTAGAGGTTAATAGAAAGTTTTAATTCTATACTTAATATCGTACTACGTATAGCTATAGATTATAAAGAATATTAATAGTAATATATATTATATATATACTAGTAGAGATAATATTATTAATATACTTTATAATACTATTTCTTAAGATATTATATAATAAAGAATACTTAAGTTTAGTATTCTTACTTTTAGTATATTATTTAAGGTAATTACTTATAAATTCTCTAGTATTATTAAGGTAGATAGTACTAATATAAAGATCTATTTCTATCTCTTAGATATTATACTACTTAATTAGTTCTTTAATAAGTAAGGCTCTAGAGTCTAAGTAGAATATCTAGTAATATTAGAAAAAGCTATTAGTAATAAATATCTAGTAGTACTCTTTATTATATTCTTTAGATATAATAGATCCTATAATATTAATATAGACCTTATTTAAAATATAAGAGAGATATTCTTATAGTATATAAGAAAAAATTTATAATAATTTTACTATACTATAAGACTTATAGTCGAATAGCTTTATATTAGAAATCTCTATATTATTAACCTTTTTAGTTAAGTACTTTAGTATTACTAGGTCTAAATAATCTAATATTATATATTACTTATATAAAGGGTACGTTATATAAGAGATAGTATAAGAGGAATAGTTATTATAAAGAATAGTATATATAATAATATATATAGTCTCTTCTTTATTATAGATAATTAAGAAGTTAAGGATTCTATCTATCTTAGGTAGATAGGTAAACTTAGAGCTATTAGGCTTTATAAGTATATTAGTACTACTATTATAGAAGTAGCTCTTTTATTTAAAGAGGGCTTATAAGATAATATTTATTATAAAGTCTTCTTTAAAGACTATATTATTTAAGATAATAGTCTAAACTATACTATTACTCTTAGTAATATTAAATTATATAGTATCTAGTCTTTAGACTTATAATATACTATTAATACCTTTAATTATAGATATAGATTTATCCGACTAGATAATAAACTTAGATTTATTATTATAAACGCTCTAGTTAGTAGTAGTATTATAGTAATAATAGTATTTATAGGTTATATTACGAGCGGTATATTAAAGTATTAATAGGGAAATATTTATATAAAAGAAGATAGTACTATATAAGATATCTAGTACTTTAGAAGAAGGTTACTCTTATAGTAATAATAGGTAATTAATTATTATATAGATATTTACTATATCTATTATTATTTTTATAATATTAGCTTTTACCTTCTTAATCTTCCTTCTCTTCTTTATTTCTACTTTCTTCTTAAGATATAACTTAAAGTAGTAATTAAGTTCTTTATAATAGGACTTCTTATAATAAGAGTATAGATTATACTTTTAACTTTTTAGTATACTAGTTAATTTAGTAGTATCTATTTTATTAGTCGTATTTATACTATTAGCTATAGTATTAATAGGAGTATACTTTATATAATATTTATTAATATATTCTTCTTTCTCTTTCTTAGTTCTAATAGTAAAAGTCTTAATAGGGTCTATAGGTTATAATTCGCTATATTCTTTTAGAGCTTATTTAAGTTTATCGACTATTTATTTCCTACTATAATAAAGATTATTATATCGGTCCTTTATCTAAGCTAGTACTACGTAATCTAGCTTAGTTAGGTATATAATATTAGAGAGAAGATTATCTAAATCTTTATTATATATAAGAGTACTATTAGGACGTAGGATATTATAAAGTATAATAGTAATATCTACTATACTAAGATCTATAGCTATATTTCGAAAAGTACTAGTCTATTTATAGACTAATAAGTAGTAGTTAGATAAAATTCTCTAGAGGGTTTTAACGATCTTATAGATATTATCTAGGCTTATACCTTTATTATTAAAGCTAAGTATACTATATATCTTATATATAGTATCTTTTATATATAGAGATATATAATAGTTAATATATATACTCTTAAAAATAATACTTTATAACTTAGTATCTTTTAAATCCTAGTTATAAATTACCTTCTTTAACTTAAATTATTATTTAGTAACTATTTTATTCTAGGGTCTAATATATTTATTATATTATTTAGTACTCTTATAGACCTATTATATCTATTCCTTATATTAAGTCTTTAATATATTAAAGTAAGCTATAATTTACTTATATGTAGGAGTTAGAAAGTTAGAAACTATAGTTAATATAGTAGATAGTATAGGGATAATAGGTTTATTAAGTTTAGTTTTAATAAAGTTATCTAAGTTATAAGTAGATTAGATATATAAGTTATTAAGAATATCCTTTATCTAATACTCTACGACGTAGTTATTAAGTTATTTATTCTAGTCCTTCTAGTTCTTACTATATATATAGAGGGTAATACCTAGAGTATATATAATCTAGTTAACTAAGATAGCTTAGCTAGAGTTTATTATAAACGTACTATACTCTATAGTATAAAATTATAGTAAATTAGTATAAATTATAAAGGTACTATACCTAAGAGTATAGAATCTTAAGTAATAATAATACTAGGACGGCTAAGTATAACTTAATAGATAGTATTAAAAGCTAATCTATCTCCTCGTAAAAGACCTAATAGTTTAATATAGAGCTTAGTAGTATATAGATTTATAAAAAGGCTTATAATCTATAGATTAGTAAGGATAAGATTATACGGTTACGAGATTAGTATATTATTAAACCTATATTAGAAGTAGACTATATAGTAGATATAAGGCGCTAGTCGTCTTAATATATAATATCTTATTATAAAATATAGTAAATAAACTAATACTAAGGGATTAGATAATATTTAGTAGTATATAATACCTTATAGTAAATCGTAGTAAAATAAGACTTAAACTAGATTAGATAGGAATCCTAAAGAGGACTACTAATAAGAACTATCTTAAACTATAAGAAATAAATATAGCTATTTATAGTAAATATTATTTAAAAAGCTTTAAATAATAACTAGTTAATAATAATATAATAATATAAAACTAAGTATAATATTTATAAGAGAAATTAAAAATTATAAAAAAAGTTTATAAACTTATTAAACTTTACTTAAAGCTTTAATAAATATATATTAACTAGTTTAGACTATTATATACTTTTATTTAATCTTATTAATTAATTAAATATAGAAAAGAACTAGTATATTATAATAATTTCTATTATATTAATACTAAGTAACTATTATAAAATATTAATAATTATCTTTTCTTTTTCTTCTTCTCTTCTTTATTATCTTTTAAATTTATTCTATATTATTAACTTTCTTTCTATTATAACTTTATTACTTTATTATTTTTATCTTTATCTCTTTAATTTTCTTTATATTTTAAAGTTTATAAATAGTTTAAAGTATCTTTATTATATACTTTATACTTTTCTTTATCTAAAGACTCTTTTATAGAAATTTTATAATATTCTCTTTTTATTAAATCTTAAAATTTTTAATAAGCTAGCTTAGTCTTTATAATTATTATTTAAGAATGTTTAATACTAGTCTTTAGATATAAATAGTTTATTATTAAGTAGAAAAACTCTTTTATAATAGTATAGTTATATAATATAGCTTTTTCTTAAAAGAAAAAAAGAAAAAGAAAGTTTTTTTTATTATTCTTATCTATCTTAATATATATAAAGTAAATATTATATAGTTTAATTATATAATAATTAAAGAACTTTTTTAATTCTAGTATAAAACTTTATTAATCTTTTCTTCTTACTTTTATATTTTTATCTTAATTACTAGAGTATTTATTAGCTATTCGAATCCTTTATACTCTATTAAAAACTTAAAGAATTAAATATTTAGATTAATATTATTAATTATCTATTATAGTCTTATATTTAAATTATAAATAAAGATTTTATTTACTAAAGTTAAGACTATATTACTAGTTAGCTATATTTTTATATTAATATAAATATACTATACTAAATATTTAGAAGAAGACTTTATTAGTAAAGATAAAAAGATATAATATTCTTATTAAATAACCTATAGTTTAATTAAAATAGACTATAGAGGTTTAAATAAATTAATAACTAGATAGATATATATATATATATAAAATAGAAATAATAAAATAATTTATAATTACTTATTACTAAAGGAACTTTAAATAGAAGTCTTTTTTATTTAAAGAATCGTATAAAGCTTTATATATAGCGAATCGCTAAGAAGATAATTCGTATATACGAATCCCGCGCGACTATATATAATTAAATATATAAGATTAGTATTAGAATTTAATAAATAAATAATCCTAGTATTATCTAAATCTACTACTCTTTTATTTTTTAATTTTAATTATTATAGCTTCTTTTTTAAAGATCTTTTTACTTTTTAAAAATATTATTTAATTTAGATTTATATAGTAGGAGTCTCTTTAAAAGGTCTATATAAAATATAGTAGAAGTTTATATATAGTAGAGATACTATATCTATATCTTATATATAATAATAGAGCTATAAAGCTATATATAGTAATACTAACGATGTAATATTTCGAATATTAAGGTACTAGGTAAGAAATAATATATAATACTAAACTATAGTCTAGTTAGAAGACTAATAATAGTAACGAGGAGTTAGTATACTAATACTACCTATAATATAAAAATTATCTATAATAATACTAGTATCCTATTTATATTTATCTCTTATCCTTAACTAGCTTTCTTACTACTATAATAATTAATACTACCGTTATAGAAAAAGTTAGAGAGTAGTATAAACTATTTATCTCTTATTCTTAGCTAGCTTTCTTACCTCTTTCTTAAACTTACTATTAATACCTATTAACTAGATATCTTTACTAATAACCGTTCGTCTAGTTCTTTAGTAGAAGGTAATAGAGTATAATAGTCTATTTAAGTATAGTACTCTAAACGTTTCGAATATTATAATAGAGTATCCCTAATACTATAGGAGGAAGATACTATTAATAGGACTTCTTAATTATAATAACTATTAGTATAAAACTAACTATATATTAGATATATTTAAGAAAACGAGTAGTAATAGAAT